>CM055280.1:20544014-21117003 GCA_029237695.1 Conchocele bisecta | reverse complement strand
CGTTGCATTTATTTTATAATTCTGCATGTTTTCCGGGGAAATTGTGCACCGCTAGACATCGAATAGACATTGGTAAATATTTAGACTCAGTGATTTCCTTTGTTTGTTTGTCTGATTTATATAATTGCATTCAATGGTTATATTTGTATTTACGAGCAATATCCGTCTCCTTTCGTTTACACGATCGATTGTATTTTTTATTTTTTTTAGTAACAGTAAACCGGGTTCACAACAGGCTGTGGTATCTCCTGCAACAATCAAGCACTCACCGCTGGGGAAAAACTACCTCCGCAACTACCATTACCGTAGCTGATGATTTCGGTACTGGCAGCATTACTACGTTCACTGCAAAGGACGCCGCGGATAAGGATATACCGGGAACGTGGACTAGCGGCAACGGCTGTGGCTGTTGCTAGTATGGAGCTGTAACTGTGGCGATCTAGCTTTAACCCACCCCATCGGGAACTTCCATAACGTCTACACGATCGTGAGTGTAGCCCGTATATATCATAAATCCGACGGAAACGCTTTATCATGGAAACGGGCATCCACGGTGGACTTTTATTATACATTCTAATAGGCTATAAGCCAATTCTAGAAAGTCCACCTAAAATTTCGAGTTGTAGGGATGGCGGTGTGGAAAAAAGGTTTTCCTATGGAACAATATGTACTAAATCGATTATAAATGTTTCCATCTCGAAAAACATTTCCAAAATCGGATTAATTTGCATGATTCAAAATGGCCGCCATTTTGTGGATGGAGCAAATTCGACATTTTCAACCCGAGATATTTTCGTTATTTCGCCCCTTAAAACCAAAAGTGTGTTATATTCAGCTTGCAGGACAGAGAGATGACTAAACTTAAATGAACATATTTCCGGCTTTCGTCCATCGACCGTCGTACTTTGTTATCCTATTCAAACATTCCACTCAATCATCCTACAAAGCAATCCGCTCCGTTTACTGTTTGAATCCAATTATGTTGCATGTGGAAAATAATCGTGCAATCCCCAATATGGCATGCCTAGACAGCTTGTGAAATCATGCATGAGACAATGTTCTTCTTGTTCTCGAAAAATACTAGTGTACTCTATTTTTGTTTTTAGTTATGCATTCCTTGTTGAAAATCATATAACACAAATATTTGTCGTAGTTAGGCGGGGGCGGGGCGTAATTGAGTGAACTAGCGTTAGAAGTAGGTCAGCAAAGGACAATCTATACAGACAGTGCGTTGTTTTTGACCTTTATAGCCATCAGAATATGATGATGCATTTTTCTTAACCCACAGGTTCAGCGGGACAGGCGGCGCCCTCAGCTGGGACAATAGCCCTGACTATTGTGGTGACAACCAGGCTCAGGTATGATTATCGAAAATACGAAAAACTGGTATATTTCGAAAGTCATAGATCTATAGATGTAATAGTATATATATACCCAGTCTCTTTAAGCTGCCGCTTTGAACGTCTGGATTAATTCTCCCAGTACAGAATAATCTCGACCTGCCTGAAACTCGTTGTTTTTTTAATATTTTATTTTGCCCATTTTCCGGAAAATTAAAATCCGTTATTGAAAATATACATTTGTAATTGTTACACTGTGATGGGGTGAGGATTTGATGGGCTCGAGCCGTATCGACGGCTAAATTAATCTTTATTTTTTGTGTGATCTGTAATTGTATGGAAAGTCACTTTACAAGTCTCTCGGCGGAATGCACCCCGAAATCAAACAAACAGTGTAGTTATATATTTATGTAAGGCGATACATGCACATTCATGAACAATTATAAGCCGTACTTGCATAATTCGTGAATGCCTGACACGGATTAACCATCCAACTACATTGAAATATTTCTGAACACATTACATGTGCTGCAATGAATGTAGTTTTTATTTTTATAAAATTAACAAGTATGAATGAAATTACACATAATCGTCTCCTTCTCGTCTGAAGATACAGGGTTTAAATATAACAATAGTGTTACCGCCAATAATAATGACGCTGCCGACGAAATAAACTTACGACGTGTGTACCAAGGTAGCCCCAGATCAGCGTATGTCTGTATGTTTGAATGTTAGTCTTACTTTTTGTAAGAGTTTCTCAAATCACCTATATGGGCCCTAAGTGCGTCGATATAACACATTTTCCAGTTTAAATGCACATATTTCGACGACTGCATTGCAACTTAATAATAACTTCGGAAAGGAATACGAGACGACCAATTGGCTTGACTTAATTGTCTGGGCTCATAAGCCCGGGTTTGAAATATATGCGAGCAAATTCCTACCCTTAACTATACGATAGCTAACCATGACTATATATAGCCTGGTTAGTGGAGACACCACGTATAATGCGTATTGAAATTTAACTGAAGTTTTGTAGAAACTGTTAAACTACTATCGTGACAAAAGTGCTTGATTAAATTTTATATTAATTGTGGAACCAGTGGTCGAATCTTCAATACATACTACATTAATATAGACAGCCAGGAGAGTACGTGAATATCGCTACATTACATGTAGTAATCACAGTATTCCTTTATGCAATTAATTTTTATAATTATTAATATTGCAAAAAAGCAAACAAACTCGTTGCCTGTTGAAGACTGTCATTACCGCTGTAAGAATCTCTTGTTTATATGACAATGGTACATGTAGTGATATCACATTCTGTCCAATGAACTTTCATTCCCCATCGACATTCGTTTCATCAAGTATTTGCTTGTACCGTGTTTCAATGTACTCGCTCTTCATCTCCTGGAACATAATTCAGTCAGAGAGAATTACCAGGCTAGTTTATCAGGTAAAGCTAGGAAACGCGTTGAAAACTTCGAGGTTTGCTGAGGAATTCCTACCGTTTCCAAGCCGAACCTGATAACCCTTGATATCAAAAGACATTAGCCTGGTATTTTATTTGTCTGGTAGCGTGTTATGTTCGAAAATGACCACATATGACGTCGTTATATATGGACAGAATCGCGCGGACTTGTTTTCGTTGTGTATTAGACTGTCGTCTATTCGTTTAACGTCACGTTACACCATCCCACCAATGGAACGCCAGCTTTCACTTAGAATTAACTTGAATGTTTGTATCAGGTACAAAACATATGTTCTCAGTCAGTTCGTATTCGGTCAATACAGGGCAGGTTACCTGATAAATTAGCGTTAATGTAATATAATGCATTCACGCATTTATTTTATAATTCTGCATGTTTTCCGGGGAAATTGTGCACCGCTAGACATCGAATAGACATTGGTAAATATTGTAGACTCAGTGATTTCCTTTGTTTGTTTGTCTGATTTTATTAATTGCATTCAATGGTTATATTTTTATTTACGAGCAATATCCGTCTCCTTTCGTTTACACGATGGATTTTATTTTATTTTAGTAACATTAACCGGGTTCACACAGGCTGTGGTATCTCCTGCAACAATAACAACGCCACTCACCGTGGGAAAACTACCACCGCAACTTACCATTACCGTAGCTGATGATTTCGGTACTGGGCAGCATTACTACGTTCACTGCAAAGGGACGACCGCGGAGTAAGGATATACCGGGAAACGTGGACTAGCGGCAACACGGCTGTGGCTGTTGCTAGTACTGGAGCTGTAACTGTGGCCGATCTAGCTACCCCATTCGGGGACTTCTTCCATAACGTCTACACTATCGTGAGTGTTAGCCCGTATATATCATAAATCCGACGGAAACGCTTTATCAGGAAACGGGCATCACGGTGACCTTTTATTATACATTTCTAATAGGCTATAAGCCAATTCTAGAAAGTCCACCAAAATTTCGAGTTTGGTAGGAGGGATGGCGGTGTGGAAAAGGTTTCCTATGGAATAACAATATGTACTAAATCCGATTATAAATGTTTCCATCTCTAAAACATTTCCAAAATCGGATTAATTTGCATGAATTCAAAATGGCCAGCCATTTTGTGTAGTATTCGACATTTTAACGAACCCGATATTTTCGTATTTCGCCTTAAACCTAAAAGTGTGTTATTATTCAGCTTGCAGGACAGAGAAGATGACTAAACTTAATGCACATATTTCCGGCTTTCGTCCATTCGACCGTCTTGTACTTTGTTATCCTATTCAACATTCCACTCAATCATCCTACAACGCAATCATCTCCGTTACTGTTGAATCCAATATGTTGCATGTGGAAACAATCGTGCAATCCGATATGGCATGCATAGACAGCTTGTGAATCATGCAAATGAGACAACTGTTCTTCTTGTTCTCGAAAAATACTAGTGTACTCTATTTTTGTTTAGTTATGCATCCATGTTAAAATCATATAACACAAATATTTGTCGTAGTTAGGCGGGGGCGGGGCGGTAATTGAGTGAACTAGCGTTAGAAGTAGGTCAGCAAAGGACATCTAAACAGACAGTGCGTTTGACCTTTATTGCCATCAGAATATGATAATGTATTTTCCTTAACCCACAGGTTCAGCGGGACAGGCGGCGCCTCAGCTGGGACAATCGCCTTGACTATTGTGGTGACAACCCCAGGCTCAGGTATGATTATCGAAAATACGAAATTGGTATATTTCGAAAGTCATAGATCTATAGATGTAATAGTATATATATACCCAGTCTCTTTAAGCTGCCGCTTTGAACGTCTGGATTAATTCTCCCAGTACAGAATAATCTCGACCTGTGAATTCGTTGTTTTTATATATTTTGCCCATTTTCCGGAAAATTAATCCGTTATTGAAAATGATACATTTGTAATTGTTACACTGTGATGGGGTGAGGATTTGATGGGCTCGAGCCGTATCGACGGCTAAATTTATCGTTTATTGTGTGATCTGTAATTGTATGAAAAGCCCACTTTACAAGTCTCTCGGCGGAATGCACCCCGAATCACACAAACAGTGTACATATATATTTATGTAAGGCGATACATGCACATACATTCATGAACAATATAGCCGTACTTGCATAATTCGTGAATGCCTGACACGGATTACCATCCAACTACATTGTATATTTCTGAACACATACATGTGCATGAATGAAAGTAGTTTTTATAAATTAACAAGAATGAATGAAATTACACATAATCGTCTCCTTCTAGTCTGAAGATACAGGGTTAAATATAATAATCGTGCTACCGCCAATAATAATGACGCCGCCGACGAAATAGACCTTACGACGTGTGTACCAAAGTAGCCCCAGATCAGCGTCTGTCTGCATGTTTGAATGTTAGTCTTACTTTTTGTAAGAGTTTCTCAAATCACCTATATGGGCCTTAAGTGCGTCGATATAACACATTTTCCAGTTTAAAGCACATATTTCGACGACTGCATTGCAACTAATAATAACTTCGGAAAGGAATACGAAACAACGACCATTGGCTTGACTAATTGTCTGGGCTCATAAGCCCGGGTTTGAATATATGCGAGCAAATTCCTACCCTTAACTATACGATAGCTAACCATGACTATATATAGCCTGGTTAGTGGAGACACCACGTACAACGCGTATTGAATTTAACTGAAGTTTTGTAGAACAGTAAACTACTATCGCGACAAAAGTGCTTGGTTAAATATTATATTAATTGTGGAACCAGTGGTCGAATCTTCACTACACACTACATAATATAGACAGCCAGGAGAGTACGTTAATATCGCTACATTACATGTAGTAATCACAGTATTCCTTATGCAATTAATTATTATAATTATAATATTGCAAAAAAGCAAACAACTCGATGCCTGTTGAAGACTGTCATTACCGCTGTAAGAATCTCGGTTTATATGACATGGTACATGTAGCGATATCACATTCTGTCCAATGAACTTTCATTCCCCATCGACATTGTTTCATCAGGTATGCTTGTATAGTGTTTCAATGTACTCCGCTCTTCATCTCCTGGAACATAATTCAGTCAGAGAGAATACCAGGCTTGTTTATCAGGTAAAGCTAGGAAACGCGTTGAAACTTCGAGGTTTGCTGAGGAATTCCTACCGTTTCCAAGCCGAACCTGATAACCTTGATATCAAAAGACAGTAGCCTGGTATTTTATTTGTCTGGTAGCGTGTTATGTTCGAAAATGACCACATATGACGTCGTTATATATGGACAGAACGCGGACTTGTTTACGTTGTGTCATTAGACTGTCGTCATTCGTTAACGACACGTTACACAATCCCACCAATGGAACGCCAGCTTTCACTTAGAATTAACTCGAATGTTTGTATCAGGTACAAAAATATGTTCTCAGTCAGTTCGTATTCGGTCAATACAGGGCAGGTTACCTGATAAATTAGCGTTAATGTAATATAATGCATTCGTTGCATTTATCTTAAAATTCTGCATGTTTTCCGGGGAAATTGTGCACCGCTAGACATCGAATAGACATTGGTAAATATTGTAGACTCAGTGATTTCCATTGTTTGTTTGTCTGATTTATATAATTGCATTCAATGGTTATATTTCTATTTACGAGCAATATCCGTCTCCTTTCGTTTACACGATGGATTGTGTTTTATTTTAGTAACAGTAACCGGGTTCACACAGGCTGTGGTATCTCCTGCAACAATAACAACGCCACTCACCGCTGGGAAAATTACCACCGCAACTACCATTACCGTAGCTGATGATTTCGGTACTGGCAGCATTACTACGTTCACTGCAAAGGACGCCACGGATAAGAATATACCGGGAACGTGGACTAGCGGCAACACGGCTGTGGCTGTTGCTAGTACTGGAGCTGTAACTGTGGCCGATCTAGCTACCCCATCGGGGACTTCCATAACGTCTACACTATCGTGAGTGTAGCCCGTATATATCATAAATCCGACGGAAACGCTTTATCAGGAAACGGGCATCACGGTGACTTTTATTATACATTCTAATAGGCTATAAGCCAATTCAAGAAAGTCCACCTAAATTTCGAGTTGGTAGGGATGGCGGTGTGGAAAAGGTTTCCTATGGAACAATATGTACTAAATCCGATTATAAATTTTTCCATCTCGAAAACATTTCCAAAATCGGATTAATTTGCATGAATTCAAAATGGCCGCCATTTTGTGTAGCATTCGACATTTTCAACCCGAGATATTTCGTATTTCGCCTTAAACCAAAGGTGTGTTATATTCAGCTTGCAGGACAGAGAAGAAGACTAAACTTAATGCACATATTTCCGGCTTTCGTCCATCGACCGTCGTACTTTGTTATCCTATTCAAACATTCCACTCAATCATCCTACAACGCAATCCGCTCCGTTACTGTTGAATCCAATATGTTGCATGTGGAAATAATCGTGCAATCCAATATGGCATTCCTAGACCGCTTGTGAATCATGCAAATGAGACAACTGTTCTTCTTGTTCTCGAAAAATACTAGTGTACTCTATTTTTGTTTAGTTATGCATCCATGTTCAAATCATATAACACAAATATTTGTCGTAGTTAGGCGGGGGCGGGGAGGTAATTGAGTGAACTAGCGTTAGAAGTAGGTCAGCAAAGGACAACTAAACAGACAGTGCGTTTGACCTTTATAGCCATCAGAATATGATGATGTATTTTTCTTAACCCACAGGTTCAGCGGGACAGGCGGCGCCTCAGCTGGGACAATCGCCCTGACTATTGTGGTGACAACCCCAGGCTCAGGTATGATTATCGAAAATACGAAACTGGTATATTTCGAAAGTCATAGATCTATAGATGTAATAGTATATATATACCCAGTCTCTTTAAGCTGCCGCTTTGAACGTCTGGATTAATTCTCCCAGTACAGAATAATCTCGACCTGTGAACTCGTTGTATATATTTTGCCCATTTTCCGGAAAATTAGTCCGTTATTGAAAATGATACATTTGTAATTGTTACACTGTGATGGGGTGAGGATTTGATGGGCTCGAGCCGTATCGACGGCTAAATTAATCGTTTATTGTGTGATCTGTAATTGTGAAAGCCACTTTACAAGTCTCTCGGCGGAATGCACCCGAATCACACAAACATGTAGATATATATTTATGTAAGGCGATACATGCACATTCATGAACAATATAGCCGTACTTGCATAATTCGTGAATGCCTGACACGGATTACCATCCAACTACATTGTATATTTCTGAACACATACATGTGCATGAATGAAATAGTTTTTTATTTTTTAATAAATTAACAAGTATGAATGAAATTACACATAATCGTCTCCTTCTAGTCTGAAGATACAGGGTTAAATATAACAATCGTGCTACCGCCAATAATAATGACGCTGCCGACGAAATAAACCTTACGACGTGTGTACCAAGGTAGCCCCCGATCAGAGTATGTCTGTATGTTTGAATGTTAGTCTTACTTTTTGTAGAGTTTCTCAAATCACCTATATGGGCCCTAAGTGCGTCGATATAACACATTTTCCAGTTTAAAGCACATATTTCGACGACTGCATTGCAACTAATAATAACTTTGGAAAGGAATACGAAACAAACGACCATTGGCTCTTGACTAATTGTTCTGGGCTCATAAGCCCGGGTTTGAATATATGCGAGCAAATTCCTACCCTTAACTATACGATAGCTAACCATGACTATATATAGCCTGGTTAGTGGAGACACCACGTATAAGCGTATTGAATTTAACTGAAGTTTTGTAGAACTGTAAACTACTATCGCGACAAAAGTGCTTGATTAAATATTATTAATTGTGGAACCAGTGGTCGAATCTTCAATACATACTACATAATATAGACAGCCAGGAGAGTACGTGAATATCGCTACATTACATGTAGTAATCACAGTATTCCTTATGCAATTAATTATTATAATTTTATATTGATTGCAAAGCAAACAATCGATGCCTGTTGAAGACTGTCATTACCGCTGTAAGAATCTCTGTTTATATGACATGGTACATGTAGTGATATCACATTCTGTCCAATGAACTTTCATTCCCATCGACATGTTTCATCAAGTATGCTTGTACCGTGTTTCAATGTACTCCGCTCTTCATCTCCTGGAACATAATTCAGTCAGAGAGAATACTAGGCTAGTTTATCAGGTAAAGCTAGGAAACGAGTTGAAACTTCGAGGTTTGCTGAGGAATTCCTACCGTTTCCAAGCCGAACCTGATAACCTTGATATCAAAAGACATTAACCTGGTATTTTATTTGTCTGGTAGCGTGTTATGTTCGAAAATGACCACATATGACGTCGTTATATATGGACAGAACGCGGACTTGTTTACGTTGTGTCATTAGACTGTCGTCATTCGTTAACGACACGTTACACAATCCCTCCAATGGAACGCCAGCTGTCACTTAGAATTAACTCGAATGTTTGTATCAGGTACAAAAATATGTTCTCAGTCAGTTCGTATTCGGTCAATACAGGGCAGGTTACCTGATAAATTAGCGTTAATGTAATATAATGCATTCGTTGCATTTATCTTATAATTCTGCATGTTTTCCGGGGAAATTGTGCACCGCTAGACATCGAATAGACATTGGTAAATATTGTAGACTCAGTGATTTCCTTTGTTTGTTTGTCTGATTTATATAATTGCATTCAATAGTTATATTTTTATTTACGAGCAATATCCGTCTCCTTTCGTTTACACGATCGATTGTATTTTATTTTAGTAACAGTAACCGGGTTCACACAGGCTGTGGTATCTCCTGCAACAATAACAACGCCACTCACCGCTGGGAAAACTACCACCGCAACTACCATTACCGTAGCTGATGATTTCGGTACTGGCAGCATTACTACGTTCACTGCAAAGGACGCCGCGGATAAGGATATACCGGGAACGTGGACTAGCGGCAACACGGCTGTGGCTGTTGCTAGTACTGGAGCTGTAACTGTGGCCGATCTAGCTACCCCATCGGGGACTTCCATAACGTCTACACTATCGTGAGTGTAGCCCGTATATATCATAAATCCGACGGAAACGCTTTATCAGGAAACGGGCATCACGGTGACTTTTATTATACATTCTAATAGGCTATAAGCCAATTCTAGAAAGTCCACCTAAATTTCGAGTTGGTAGGGATGGCGGTGTGGAAAAGGTTTCCTATGGAACAATATGTACTAAATCCGATTATAAATGTTTCCATCTCGAAAACATTTCCAAAATCGGATTAATTTGCATGAATTCAAAATGGCCGCCATTTTGTGTAGTATTCGACATTTTCAACCCGAGATATTTCGTATTTCGCCTTAAACCAAAAGTGTGTTATATTCAGCTTGCAGGACAGAGCATATGACTAAACTTAATGCACATATTTCCTGCTTTCGTCCATCGACCGTCGTACTTTGTTATCCTATTCAAACATTCCACTCAATCATCCTACAACGTAATCCGCTCCGTTACTGTTGAATCCAATATGTTGCATGTGGAAATAATCGTGCAATCCAATATGGCATGCATAGACAGCTTGTGAATCATGCAAATGAGACAACTGTTCTTCTTGTTCTCGAAAAATACTAGTGTACTCTATTTTTGTTTAGTTATGCATCAATGTTAAAATCATATAACACAAATATTTGTCGTAGTTAGGCGGGGGCGGGGCGGTAATTGAGTGAACTAGCGTTAGAAGTAGGTCAGCAAAGGACATCTAAACAGACAGTGCGTTTGACCTTTATAGCCATCAGAATATGATGATGTACTTTTCTTAACCCACAGGTTCAGCGGGACAGGCGGCGCCTCAGCTGGGACAATCGCCTTAACTATTGTGGTGACAACCCCAGGCTCAGGTATGATTATCGAAAATACGAAATTGGTATATTTCGAAAGTCATAGATCTATAGATGTAATAGTATATATATACCCAGTCTCTTTAAGCTGCCGCTTTGAACGTCTGGATTAATTCTCCCAGTACAGAATAATCTCGACCTGTGAACTCGTTGTTTTTATATATTTTGCCCAATTTCCGGAAAATTAATCCGTTATTGAAAATGATACATTTGTAATTGTTACACATGTGATGGGGATGAGGATTTGATGGGCTCGAGCCGTATCGACGGATAAATTTATCGTTTATTGTGTGATCTGTAATTGTATGAAAGCCACTTTACAAGTCTCTCGGCGGAATGCACCCCGAATCACACAAACAGTGTAGATATATATTTATGTAAGGCGATACATGCACATTCATGAACAATATAGCCGTACTTGCATAATTCGTGAATGCCTGACACGGATTACCATCCAACTACATTGTATATTTCTGAACACATACATGTGCATGAATGAAAGTAGTTTTTATAAATTAACAAGTATGAATGAAATTACACATAATCGTCTCCTTCTAGACTGAAGATACAGGGTTAAATATAATGATCGTGCTACCGCCAATAATAATGACGCCGCCGTCGAAATAGACCTTACGACGTGTGTATCAAGGTAGCCCCAGATCAGCGCCTGTCTGTATGTTTGAATGTTAGTCTTACTTTTTGTAAGAGTTTCTCAAATCACCTATATGGGCCCTAAGTCCGTCGATATAACACATTTTCCAGTTTAAAGCACATATTTCGACGACTGCATTGCAACTAATAATAACTTCGGAAAGGAATACGAAACAACGACCATTGGCTTGACTAATTGTCTGGTCTCATAAGCCCGGGTTTGAATATATGCGAGCAAATTCCTACCCTTAACTATACGATAGCTAACCATGACTATATATAGCCTGGTTAGTGGAGACACCACATACAACGCGTATTGAATTTAACTGAAGTGTTGTAGAACTGTAAACTACTATGGCGACAAAAGTGCTTGATTAAATATTATATTAATTGTGGAACCAGTGGTCGAATCTTCAATACACACTACATAATATAGACAGCCAGGAGAGTACGTGAATATCGCTACATTACATGTAGTAATCACAGTATTCCTTATGCAATTAATTATTATAATTATAATATTGCAAAAAAGCAAACAACTCGATGCCTGTTGAAGACTGTAATTACCGCGGTAAGAATCTCTGTTTATATGACATGGTACATGTAGTGATATCACATTCTGTCCAATGAACTTTCATTCCCCATCGACATTGTTTCATCAGGTATGCTTGTATCGTGTTTCAATGTACTCCGCTCTTCATCTCCTGGAACATAATTCAGTCAGAGAGAATACCAGGTTAGTTTATCAGGTAAAGCTAGGAAACGCGTTGAAACTTCGAGTTGTTTGCTGAGGAATTCCTACCGTTTCCAAGCCGAACCTGATAACCTTGATATCAAAAGACAGTAGCCTGGTATTTTATTTGTCTGGTAGCGTGTTATGTTCGAAAATGACCACATATGACGTCGTTATATATGGACAGAACACGGACTTGTTTTCGTTGTGTCATTAGACTGTCGTCATTCGTTAACGTCACGTTACACCATCCCACCAATGGAACGCCAGCTTTCACTTAGAATTAACTTGAATGTTTGTATCAGGTACAAACATATGTTCTCAGTCAGTTCGTATTCGGTCAATACAGGGCAGGTTACCTGATAAATTAGCGTTAATGTAATATAATGCATTCGTTGCATTTATTTTATAATACTGCATGTTTTCCGGGGAAATTGTGCACCGCTAGACATCGAATAGACATTGGTAAATATTGTAGACTCAGTGATTTCCTTTGTTTGTTTGTCTGATTTATATAATTTCATTCAATGGTTATATTTTTATTTACGAGCAATATCCGTCTCCTTTCGTTTACACGATGGATTTTATTTTATTTTAGTAACAGTAACCGGGTTCACACAGGCTGTGGTATCTCCTGCAACAATAACAACGCCACTCACCGCTGGGAAAACTACCACCGCAACTACCATTACCGTAGCTGATGATTTCGGTACTGGCAGCATTACTACGTTCACTGCAAAGGACGCCGCGGATAAGGATATACCGGGAACGTGGACTAGCGGCAACACGGCTGTGGCTGTTGCTAGTACTGGAGCTGTAACTGTGGCCGATCTAGCTACCCCATCGGGGACTTCCATAACGTCTACACTATCGTGAGTGTAGCCCGTATATATCATAAATCCGACGGAAACGCTTTATCAGGAAACGGGCATCACGGTGACTTTTATTATACATTCTAATAGGCTATAAGCCAATTCGAGAAAGTCCACTTAAATTTCGAGTTGGTAGGGATGGCGGTGTGGAAAAGGTTTCCTATGGAACAATATGTACTAAATCCGATTATAAATGTTTCCATCTCGAAAACATTTCCAAAATCGATTAATTTGCATGAATTCAAAATGGCCGCCATTTTGTGTAGTATTCGACATTTTCAACCCGAGATATTTCGTATTTCGCCTTAAACCAAAAGTGTGTTATATTCAGCTTGCAGGACAGAGAAGATGACTAAATTCTTATGCACATATTTCCGGCTTTCGTCCATCGACCGTCGTACTTTGTTATCCTATTCAAACATTCCACTCAATCATCCTACAACGCAATCCGCTCCGTTACTGTTGAATCCAATATGTTGCATGTGGAAATAATCGTGCAATCCAATATGGCATGCATAGACAGCTTGTGAATCATGCAAATGAGACAACTGTTCTTCTTGTTCTCGAAAAATACTAGTGTACTCTATTTTTGTTTAGTTATGCATCCATGTTAAAATCATATAACACAAATATTTGTCGTAGTTAGGCGGGGGCGGGGCGGTAATTGAGTGAACTAGCGTTAGAAGTAGGTCAGCAAAGGACATCTAAACAGACAGTGCGTTTGACCTTTATAGCCATCAGAATATGATGATGTATTTTTCTTAACCCACAGGTTCAGCGGGACAGGCGGCGCCTCAGCTGGGACAATCGCCCTGACTATTACGGTGACAACCCCAGGCTCAGGTATGATTATCTAAAATACGAAACTGGTATATTTCGAAAGTCATAGATCTATAGATGTAATAGTATATATATACCCAGTCTCTTTAAGCTGCCGCTTTGAACGTCTGGATTAATTCTCCCAGTACAGAATAATCTCGACTTGTGAACTCGTTGTTTTTATATATTTTGCCCATTTTCCGGAAAATTAATCCGTTATTGAAAATGATACATTTGTAATTGTTACACTGTGATGGTTTGAGGATTTGATGGGCTCGAGCCGTATCGACGGCTAAATTTATCGTTTATTGTGTGATCTGTATTTGTTTGAAAGCCACTTTTCATGTCTCTCGGCGGAATGCACCCCAAATCACACAAACAGTGTAGATATATATTTATGTAAGGCGATACATGCACATTCATGAACAATATAGCCGTACTTGCATAATTCGTGAATGCGTGACACGGATTACCATCCAACTACATTGTATATTTCTGAACACATACATGTGCATGAATGAAAGTAGTTTTTATAAATTAACAAGTATGAATGAAATTACACATAATCGTCTCCTTCTAGACTGAAGATACAGGGTTAAATATAATAATCGTGCTACCGCCAATAATAATGACGCCGCCGACGAAATAGACCTTACGACGTGTGTACCAAGGTAGCCCCAGATCAGCGTCTGTCTGTATGTTTGAATGTTAGTCTTACTTTTTGTAAGAGTTTCTCAAATCACCTATATGGGCCCTAAGTGCGTCGATATAACACATTTTCCAGTTTAAAGCACATATTTCGACGACTGCATTGCAACTAATAATAACTTCGGAAAGGAATACGAAACAACGACCATTGGCTTGACTAATTGTCTGGGCTCATAAGCCCGGGTTTGAATATATGCGAGCAAATGCCTACCCTTAACTATGCGAAAGCTAACCATGACTATATATAGCCTGGTTCGTGGAGACACCACGTACAACGCGTATTGAATTTAACTGAAGTTTTGTAGAACTGTAAACTACTATCGTGACAAAAGTGCTTGATTAAATATTATATTAATTGTGGAACCAGTGGTCGAATCTTCAATACACACTACATAATATAGACAGCCAGGAGAGTACGTGAATATCGCTACATTACATGTAGTAATCACAGTATTCCTTATGCAATTAATTATTATAATTATAATATTGCAAAAAAGCAAACAACTCGATGCCTGTTGAAGACTGTCATTACCGCTGTAAGAATCTCGGTTTATATGACATGGTACATGTAGTGATATCACATTCTGTCCAATGAACTTTCATTTCCCATCGACATTGTTTCATCAAGTATGCTTGTACCGTTTTTCAATGTACTCCGCTCTTCATCTCCTGGAAACATAATTCAGTCAGAGAGAATACCAGGCTAGTTTATCAGGTAAAGCTAGGAAACGCGTTGAAACTTCGAGGTTTGCTGAGGAATTCTACCGTTTCCAAGCCGAACCTGATAACCTTGATATCAAAAGACAGTAGCCTGGTATTTCATTTGTCTTGGTAGCGTGTTATGTCGAAAATGACCACATATGACGTCGTTATATATGGACAGAACGCGGACTTGTTTACGTTGTGTCATTAGACTGTCGTCATTCGTTAACGACACGTTACACAATCCCACCAATGGAACGCCAGCTTTCACTTAGAATTAACTCGAATGTTTGTATCAGGTACAAAAATATGTTCTCAGTCAGTTCGTATTCGGTCAATACAGGGCAGGTTACCTGATAAATTAGCGTTAATGTAATATAATGCATTCGTTGCATTTATCTTATAATTCTGCATGTTTTCCGGGGAAATTGTGCACCGCTAGACATCGAATAGACATTGGTAAATATTGTAGACTCAGTGATTTCCTTTCTTTGTTTGTCTGATTTAAATAATTGAATTCAATCTTTATATTTTTATTTACGAGCAATATCCGTCTCCTTTCGTTTACACGATCGATTGTATTTTATTTTAGTAACAGTAACCGGGTTCACACAGGCTGTGGTATCTCCTGCAACAATAACAACGCCACTCACCGCTGGCAAAACTACCACCGCAACTACCATTACCGTAGCTGATGATTTCGGTACTGGCAGCATTACTACGTTCACTGCAAAGGACGCCGCGGATAAGGATATACCGGGAACGTGGACTAGCGGCAACACGGCTGTGGCTGTTGCTAGTACTGGAGCTGTAACTGTGGCCGATCTAGCTACCCCATCGGGAACTTCCATAACGTCTACACTATCGTGAGTGTAGCCCGTATATATCATAAATCCGACGGAAACGCTTTATCAGGAAACGGGCATCACGGTGACTTTTATTATACATTCTAATAGGCTATAAGCCAATTCTAGAAAGTCCACCTAAATTTCGAGTTGGTAGGGATGGCGGTGTGGAAAAGGTTTCCTATGGAACAATATGTACTAAATCCGATATAAATGTTTCCATCTCGAAAACATTTCCAAAATCGGATTAATTTGCATGAATTCAAAATGGCCGCCATTTTGTGTAGCATTCGACATTTTCAACCCGAGATATTTCGTATTTCGCCTTAAACCAAAAGTGTGTTATATTCAGCTTGCAGGACAGAGAAGATGACTAAACTTAATGCACATATTTCCGGCTTTCGTCCATCGACCGTCGTACTTTGTTATCCTATTCAAACATTCCACTCAATCATCCTACAAAGCAATCCGCTCCGTTACTGTTGAATCCAATATGTTGCATGTGGAAATAATCGTGCAATCCAATATGGCATGCCTAGACAGCTTGTGAATCATGCAAATGAGACAACTGTTCTTCTTGTTCTCGAAAAATACTAGTGTACTCTATTTTTGTTTAGTTATGCATCCATGTTAAAATCATATAACACAAATATTTGTCGTAGTTAGGCGGGGGCGGGGCGGTAATTGAGTGAACTAGCGTTAGAAGTAGGTCAGCAAAGGACATCTATACAGACAGTGCGTTTGACCTTTATAGCCATCAGAATATGATGATGCATTTTTCTTAACCCACAGGTTCAGCGGGACAGGCGGCGCCTCAGCTGGGACAATCGCCCTGACTATTGTGGTGACAACCCCAGGCTCAGGTATGATTATCGAAAATACGAAACTGGTATATTTCGAAAGTCATAGATCTATAGATGTAATAGTATATATATACCCAGTCTCTTTAAGCTGCCGCTTTGAACGTCTGGATTAATTCTCCCAGTACAGAATAATCTCGACCTGTGAACTCGTTGTTTTTATATATTTTGCCCATTTTCCGGAAAATTAATCCGTTATTGAAAATGATACATTTGTAATTGTTACACTGTGATGGGGTGAGGATTTGATGGGCTCGAGCCGTATCGACGGCTAAATTAATCGTTTATTGTGTGATCTGTAATTGTATGAAAGTCACTTTACAAGTCTCTCGGCGGAATGCACCCCGAATCACACAAACAGTGTAGATATATATTTATGTAAGGCGATACATGCACATTCATGAACAATATAGCCGTACTTGCATAATTCGTGAATGCCTGACACGGATTACCATCCAACTACATTGTATATTTCTGAACACATACATGTGCATGAATGAAGGTAGTTTTTATAAATTAACAAGTATGAATGAAATTACACATAATCGTCTCCTTCTCGTCTGAAGATACAGGGTTAAATATAACAATCGTGCTACCGCCAATAATAATGACGCTGCCGACGAAATAAACCTTACGACGTGTGTACCAAGGTAGCCCCAGTCAGCGTATGTCTGTATGTTTTGAATGTTAGTCTTACTTTTTGTAAGAGTTTCTCAAATCACCTATATGGGCCCTAAGTGCGTCGATATAACACATTTTCCAGTTTAAAGCACATATTTCGACGACTGCATTGCAACTAATAATAACTTCGGAAAGGAATACGAAACAACGACCATTGGCTTGACTAATTGTCTGGGCTCATAAGCCCGGGTTTGAATATATGCGAGCAAATTCCTACCCTTAACTATACGATAGCTAACCATGACTATATATAGCCTGGTTAGTGGAGACACCACGTATAATGCGTATTGAATTTAACTGAAGTTTTGTAGAACTGTAAACTACTATCGCGACAAAAGTGCTTGATTAAATATTATATTAATTGTGGAACCAGTGGTCGAATCTTCAATACATACTACATAATATAGACAGCCAGGAGAGTACGTGAATATCGCTACATTACATGTAGTAATCACAGTATTCCTTATGCAATTAATTATTATAATTATAATATTGCAAAAAAGCAAACAACTCGATGCCTGTTGAAGACTGTCATTACCGCTGTAAGAATCTCTGTTTATATGACATCGAACATGTAGTGATATCACATTCTGTCCAATGAACTTTCATTCCCCATCGACATTGTTTCATCAAGTATGCTTGTACCGTGTTTCAATGTACTCCGCTCTTCATCTCCTGGAACATAATTCAGTCAGAGAGAATACCAGGCTAGTTTATCAGGTAAAGCTAGGAAACGCGTTGAAACTTCGAGGTTTGCTGAGGAATTCCTACCGTTTCCAAGCCGAACCTGATAACCTTGATATCAAAAGACATTAGCCTGGTATTTTATTTGTCTGGTAGCGTGTTATGTTCGAAAATGACCACATATGACGTCGTTATATATGGACAGAACGCGGACTTGTTTACGTTGTGTCATTAGACTGTCGTCATTCGTTAACGACACGTTACACAATCCCACCAATGGAACGCCAGCTGTCACTTAGAATTAACTCGAATGTTTGTATCAGGTACAAAAATATGTTCTCAGTCAGTTCGTATTCGGTCAATACAGGGCAGGTTACCTGATAAATTAGCGTTAATGTAATATAATGCATTCGTTGCATTTATCTTATAATTCTGCATGTTTTCCGGGGAAATTGTGCACCGCTAGACATCGAATAGACATTGGTAAATATTTAGACTCAGTGATTTCCATTGTTTGTTTGTCTGATTTATATAATTGCATTCAATGGTTATATTTTTATTTACGAGCAATATCCGTCTCCTTTCGTTTACACGATCGATTGTATTTTATTTTAGTAACAGTAACCGGGTTCACACAGGCTGTGGTATCTCCTGCAACAATAACAACGCCACTCACCGCTGGCAAAACTACCACCGCAACTACCATTACCGTAGCTGATGATTTCGGTACTGGCAGCATACTACGTTCATGGCAAAGGACGTCGCGGATAAGGATATACCGGGAACGTGGACTAGCGGCAACACGGCTGTGGCTGTTGCTAGTAAACTGGAGCTGTAACTGTGGCCCGATCTAGCTACCCCATCGGGGGACTTCCATAACGTCTACACTATCGTGAGTGTAGCCCGTATATATCATAAATCCGACGGAAACGCTTTATCACGGAAACGGGCATCACGGTGACTTTTATTATACATTCTAATAGGCTATAAGCCAATTCTAGAAAGTCCCACCAAAATTTCGAGTTGGTAGGGATGGCGGTGGGTGGAAAAGTTTCCTATGGAACTAATACTGTACTAAATCCGATTATAAATGTTTCCATCTCGAAAACATTTCAAAATCGGATTAATGTTGCATGAATTCAAAATGGCCGCCATTTGTGTAGCATTCGACATTTTCAACCCAGATATTTCGTATTTCGCCTTAAACCAAAAGTGTGTTATATTCAGCTTGCAGGACAGAGCAGATGACTAAACTTAATGCACATATTTCCTGCTTTCGTCCATCGACCGTCGTACTTTGTTATCCTATTCAAACATTCCACTCAATCATCCTACAACGTAATCCGCTCCTTTACTGTTGAATCCAATAATGTTGCATGTGGAAATAATCGTGCAATCCAATATGGCATGCCTAGACAGCTTGTGAATCATGCAAATGAGACAACTGTTCTTCTTGTTCTCGAAAAATACTAGTGTACTCTATTTTTGTTTAGTTATGCATCCATGTTAAAATCATATAACACTATATGTCGTAGTTAGGCGGGGGGGGGGGGGGCGGGCGGTAATTGAGTGAACTAGCGTTAGAAGTAGGTCAGCAAAGGACATCTAAACAGACAGTGCGTTTGACCTTTATTGCCATCAGAATATGATAATGTATTTTCCTTAACCCACAGGTTAGCGGGACAGGCGGCGCCTCAGCTGGGACATCGCCTTGACTATTGTGGTGACAACCCCAGGCTCAGGTATGATTATCGAAAATACGAAATTGGTATATTTCGAAAGTCATAGATCTATAGATGTAATAGTATATATATACCCAGTCTCTTTAAGCTGCCGCTTTGAACGTCTGGATTAATTCTCCCAGTACAGAATAATCTCGACCTGTGAATTCGTTGTTTTTATATATTTTGCCCATTTTCCGGAAAATTAATCCGTTATTGAAAATGATACATTTGTAATTGTTACACTGTGATGGGGTGAGGATTTGATGGGCTCGAGCCGTATCGACGGCTAAATTTATCGTTTATTGTGTGATCTGTAATTGTATGAAAGCCACTTTACAAGTCTCTCGGCGGAATGCACCCCGAATCACACAAACAGTGTAGATATATTTATGTAAGGCGATACATGCACATTCATGAACAATATAGCCGTACTTGCATAATTCGTGAATGCCTGACACGGATTACCATCCAACTACATTGTATATTTCTGAACACATACATGTGCATGAATGAAAGTAGTTTTTATAAATTAACAAGTATGAATGAAATTACACATAATCGTCTCCTTCTAGTCGAAGATACAGGGTTAAATATAATCGTGCTACCGCCAATAATAATGACGCTGCCGACGAAATAAACCTTACGACGTGTGTACCAAGGTAGCCCCAGATCAGCGTCTGTCTGTATGTTTGAATGTTAGTCTTACTTTTTGTAAGAGTTTCTCAAATCACCTATATGGGCCCTAAGTGCGTCGATATAACACATTTTCAGTTTAAAGCACATATTTCGACGACTGCATTGCAACTAATAATAACTTCGGAAAGGAATACGAAACAACGACCATTGGCTTGACTAATTGTCTGGGCTCATAAGCCCGGGTTTGAATATATGCGAGCAAATGCCTACCCTTAACTATGCGAAAGCTAACCATGACTATATATAGCCTGGTTCGTGGAGACACCACGTACAACGCGTATTGAATTTAACTGAAGTTTTGTAGAACTGTAAACTACTATCGTGACAAAAGTGCTTGATTAAATATTATATTAATTGTGAACCAGTGGTCGAATCTTCAATACACACTACATAAATATAGACAGCCAGGAGAGTACGTGAATACGCTACATTACATGTAGTAATCATAGTATTCCTTATGCAATTAATTATTATAATTATAATATTGCAAAAAAGCAAACAACTCGATGCCTGTTGAAGACTGTCATTACCGCTGTAAGAATCTCTGTTTATATGACATGGTACATGTGTGATATCACATTCTGTCCAATGAACTTTCATTCCCCATCGACATTGTTTCATCAAGTATGCTTGTACCGTGTTTCAATGTACTCCGCTCTTCATCTCCTGGAACATAATTCAGTCAGAGAGAATACCAGGCTAGTTTATCAGGTAAAGCTAGGAAACGCGTTGAAACTTCGAGGTTTGCTGAGGAATTCCTACCGTTTCCAAGCCGAACCTGATAACCTTGATATCAAAAGACATTAGCCTGGTATTTTATTTGTCTGGTAGCGTGTTATGTTCGAAAATGACCACATATGACGTCGTTATATATGGACAGAACGCTGACTTGTTTTCGTTGTGTCATTAGACTGTCGTCATTCGTTAACGTCACGTTACACCATCCCACCAATGGAACGCCAGCTTTCACTTAGAATTAACTTGAATGTTTGTATCAGGTACAAACATATGTTCTCAGTCAGTTCGTATTCGGTCAATACAGGGCAGGTTACCTGATAAATTAGCGTTAATGTAATATAATGCATTCACGCATTTATTTTATAATTCTGCATGTTTTCCGGGGAAATTGTGCACCGCTAGACATCGAATAGACATTGGTAAATATTGTAGACTCAGTGATTTCCTTTGTTTGTTTGTCTGATTTATATAATTGCATTCAATGGTTATATTTTTATTTACGAGCAATATCCGTCTCCTTTCGTTTACACGATGGATTTTATTTTATTTTAGTAACATTAACCGGGTTCACACGGCTGTGGTATCTCCTGCAACAATAACAACGCCATCACCGCTGGGAAAACTACCACCGCAACTACCATTACCGTAGCTGATGATTTCGGTACTGGCAGCATTTACTACGTCACTGCAAAGGACGCCGCGGATAAGGATATACCGGGAACGTGGACTAGCGGCAACACGGCTGTGGCTGTTGTTAGTACTGGAGCTGTAACTGTGGCCGATCTAGCTACCCATCGGGGACTTCCATAACGTCTACACTATCGTGAGTGTAGCCCGTATATCATAAATCCGACGGAAACGCTTTATCAGGAAACGGGCATCACGGTGACTTTTATTATACATTTCTAATAGGCTATAAGCCAATTCTAGAAAGTCCACCAAAATTTCGAGTTGGTAGGGATGGCGGTGTGGAAAAGGTTTCCTATGGAACAATATGTACTAAATCCGATTATAAATGTTTCCATCTCGAAAACATTTCCAAAATCGGATTAATTTGCATGAATTCAAAATGGCCGCCATTTTGTGTAGTATTCGACATTTTCAACCCGAGATATTTCGTATTTCGCCTTAAACCAAAAGTGTGTTATATTCAGCTTGCAGGACAGAGAAGATGACTAAACTTAATGCACATATTTCCGGCTTTCGTCCATCGACCGTCGTACTTTGTTATCCTATTCAAACATTCCACTCAATCATCCTACAACGCAATCCGCTCCGTTACTGTTGAATCCAATATGTTGCATGTGGAAACAATCGTGCAATCCGATATGGCATGCATAGACAGCTTGTGAATCATGCAAATGAGACAACTGTTCTTCTTGTTCTCGAAAATACTAGTGTACTCTATTTTTTGTTTAGTTATGCATCCATGTTAAAAATCATATAACACAAATATTTGTCGTAGATAGGCGGGGGCGGGGCGGTAATTGAGTGAACTAAGCGTTAGAAGTAGGTCAGCAAAGACATCTAAACAGACAGTGCGTTTGACTTTATAGCCATCAGAATATGATGATGTATTTTTCTTAACCCACAGGTTCAGCGGGGACAGGCGGCGCCTCAGCTGGGACAATCGCCCTGACTATGGTGACAACCCCAGGCTCAGGTATGATTATCGCAAATACGAAATTGGTATATTTCGAAAGTCATAGATCTATAGATGTAATAGTATATATATACCCAGTCTCTTTAAGCTGTCGCTTTGAACGTCTGGATTAATTCTCCCAGTACAGAATAATCTCGACCTGTGAACTCGTTGTTTTTATATATTTTGCCCATTTTCCGGAAAATTAATCCGTTATTGAAAATGATACATTTGTAATTGTTACACTGTGATGGGGTGAGGATTTGATGGGCTCGAGCCGTATCGACGGCTAAATTTATCGTTTATTGTGTGATCTGTATTTGTTTGAAAGCCACTTTACAAGTCTCTCGGCGGAATGCACCCCGAATCACACAAACAGTGTAGATATATATTTATGTAAGGCGATACATGCACATTCATGAACAATATAGCCGTACTTGCATAATTCGTGAATGCGTGACACGGATTACCATCCAACTACATTGTATATTTCTGAACACATACATGTGCATGAATGAAAGTAGTTTTTATAAATTAACAAGTATGAATGAAATTACAAATAATCGTCTCCTTCTAGACTGAAGATATAGGGTTAAATATAATAATCGTGCTACCGCCAATAATAATGACGCCGCCGACGAAATAGACCTTACGACGTGTGTACCAAGGTAGCCCCAGATCAGCGTCTGTCTGTATGTTTGAATGTTAGTCTTGCTTTTTGTAAGAGTTTCTCAAATCACCTATATGGGCCCTAAGTGCGTCGATATAACACATTTTCCAGTTTAAAGCACATATTTCGACGACTGCATTGCAACTAATAATAACTTCGGAAAGGAATACGAAACAACGACCATTGGCTTGACTAATTGTCTGGGCTCATAAGCCCGGGTTTGAATATATGCGAGCAAATGCCTTCCCTTAACTATACGATAGCTAACCATGACTATATATAGCCTGGTTAGTGGAGACACCACGTACAACGCGTATTGAATTTAACTGAAGTTTTGTAGAACTGTAAACTACTATCGTGACAAAAGTGCTTGATGAAATATTATATTAATTGTGGAACCACTGGTCGAATCTTCAATACACACTACATAATATAGACAGCCAGGAGAGTACGTGAATATCGCTACATTACATGTAGTAATCACAGTATTCATTATGCAATTAATTATTATAATTATAATATTGCAAAAAAGCAAACAACTCGATGCCTGTTGAAGACTGTCATTACCGCTGTAAGAATCTCTGTTTATATGACATGGTACATGTAGTGATATCACATTCTGTCCAATGAACTTTCATTCCCCATCGACATTGTTTCATCAAGTATGCTTGTACCGTGTTTCAATGTACCCCGCTCTTCATCTCCTGGAACATAATTCAGTCAGAGAGAATACCAGGCTAGTTTATCAGGTAAAGCTAGGAAACGCGTTGAAACTTCGAGGTTTGCTGAGGAATTCCTACCGTTTTCCAAGCCGAACCTGATAACCTTGATATCAAAAGACAGTAGCCTGGTATTTTATATTGTCTGGTAAGGCGTGTTATGTTCGAAAATGACCACATATGACGTCGTTATATATGGACAGAACGCGGACTTGTTTACGTTGTGTCATTAGACTGTCGTCATTCGTTAACGACACGTTACACAATCCCACCAATGGAAACGCCAGCTTTCACTTAGAATTAACTCGCAATGTTTGTATCAGGTACAAAAATATGTTCTCAGTCAGTTCGTATTCGGTCAATACAGGGCAGGTTACCTGATAAATTAGCGTTAATGTATATAATGCATTCGTTGCATTTATCTTATATTTCTGCATGTTTTTCCGGGGAAATTGTGCACCGCTTAGACATCGAATAGACATTGGTTAAATATTGTAGACTCAGTGATTTCCTTTGTATTTGTTTGTCTGATTTAAAATAATTGCATTCAACTGGTTATATTTTTATTTACGAGCAATATCCGTCCTCCTTTCGTTTACACGATTGATTGGTATTTTATTTTAGTAACAGTAACCGGGTTCAACACAGGCTGTGGTATCTCCTGCAACAATAACAACGCCACTCACCGCTGGGAAATCTACCACCGCAACTACCATTAACCTTAGCTGATGATTCGGTACTGGCAGCATTACTACGTTCACTGCAAAGGACGCCGCGGATAAGGATATACCGGGAACGTGGACTAGCGGCAACACGGCTGTGGCTGTTGTTCTAGTACTGGAGCTTGTGTAACTGTGGCCGATATAGCTAACCCCATCGGGGACTTCCATAATGTCTACACTATCGTGAGTGTAGCCCGTATATATCTATAAATCCGACGGAAACGCTTTATCAGGAAACGGGCATCACGGTGACTTTTTATTATACATTCTAATAGGCTATAAGCCAATTCTAGAAAGTCCACCTAAATTTCGAGTTGGTAGGGATGGCGGTGTGGAAAAGGTTTCCTATGGAACAATATGTACTAAATCCGATTATAAATGTTTCCATCTCGAAAACATTTCCAAAATCGGATTAATTTGCATGAATTCAAAATGGCCGCCATTTTGTGTAGCATTCGACATTTTCAACCCGAGATATTTCGTATTTCGCCTTAAACCAAAAGTGTGTTATATTCAGCTTGCAGGACAGAGAAGATGACTAAACTTAATGCACATATTTCCGGCTTTCGTCCATCGACCGTCGTACTTTGTTATCCTATTCAAACATTCCACTCAATCATCATACAACGCAATCCGCTCCGTTACTGTTGAATCCAATATGTTGCATGTGGAAATAATCGTGCAATCCAATATGGCATGCCTAGACAGTTTGTGAATCATGCAAATGAGACAACTGTTCTTCTTGTTCTCGAAAAATACTAGTGTACTCTATTTTTGTTTAGTTATGCATCCATGTTAAAATCATATAACACAAATATTTGTCGTAGTTAGGCGGGGCGGGGCGGTAATTGAGTGAACTAGCGTTAGAAGTAGGTCAGCAAAGGACATCTAAACAGAACAGTGCGTTTTGACCTTTATAGCCATCAGAATATGATGATGCATTTTTCTTAACCCACAGGTTCAGCGGGACAGGCGGGCGCCTCAGCTGGGACAATCGCCCTGACTATTTGTGGTGACAACCCCAGGCTCAGGTATGATTATCGAAAATACGAAACTGGTATATTTCGAAAGTCATAGATCTATAGATGTAATAGTATATATATACCCAGTCTCTTTAAGCTGCCGCTTTGAACGTCTGGATTAATTCTCCCAGTACAGAATAATCTCGACCTGTGAACTCGTTGTTTTTATATATTTTGCCCATTTTCCGGAAAATTAATCCGTTATTGAAAATGATACATTTGTACTTGTTACACTGTGATGGGGTGAGGACTTGATGGGCTCGAGCCGTATCGACGGCTAAATTTATCGTTTATTGTGTGATCTGTAATTGTATGAAAGCCACTTTACAAGTCTCTCGGCGGAATGCACCCCGAATCACACAAACAGTGTACATATATATTTATGTAAGGCGATACATGCACATACATTCATGAACAATATAGCCGTACTTGCATAATTCGTGAATGCCTGACACGGATTACCATCCAAATACATTGTATATTTCTGAACACATACATGTGCATGAATGAAAGTAGTTTTTATAAATTAACAAGAATGAATGAAATTACACATTAATCGTCTCCTTCTAGTCTGAAGATACAGGGTTAAATATAATAATCGTGCTACCGCCAATAATAATGACGCCGCCGACGAAATAGACCTTACGACGTGTGTACCAAGGTAGCTCCAGATCAGCGTCTGCTGTATTTTGTTTAATGTTAGTCTTACTTTTTGTAAGAGTTTCTAAAATCAACTATATGGGCCTTAAGTGCGTCGATATAACACATTTTCCAGTTTAAAGCACATATTTCGACGACTGCATTGCAACTAATAATAACTTCGGAAAGGAATACGAAACAACGACCATTGGCTTGACTAATTGTCTGGGCTCATAAGCCCGGGTTTGAATATATGCGAGCAAATTCCTACCCTTAACTATACGATAGCTAACCATGACTATATATAGCCTGGTTAGTGGAGACACCACGTACAACGCGTATTGAATTTAACTGAAGTTTTGTAGAACTGTAAACTATTATCGTGACAAAAGTGCTTGATTAAATATTATATTAATTGTGGAACCAGTGGTCGAATCTTCAATACACACTACTAATATAGACAGCCAGGAGAGTACGTGAATATCGCTACATTACATGTAGTAATCACAGTATTCCTTATGCAATTAATTATTATAATTATAATATTGCAAAAAAGCAAACAACTCGATGCCTGTTGAAGACTGTCATTACCGCGGTAAGAATCTCTGTTTATATGACATGGTACATGTAGTGATATCACATTCTGCCCAATGAACTTTCATTCCCCATCAACATTGTTTCATCAGGTATGCTTGTATCGTGTTTCAATGTACTCCGCTCTTCATCTCCTGGAACATAATTCAATCAGAGAGAATACCAGGCTAGATTATCAGGTAAAGCTAGGAAACGCGTTGAAACTTCGAGGTTTGCTGAGGAATTCCTACCGTTTCCAAGCCGAACCTGATAACCTTGATATCAAAAGACAGTAGCCTGGTATTTTATTTGTCTGGTAGCGTGTTATGTTCGAAAATGACCACATATGACGTCGTTATATATGGACAGAACGCGGACTTGTTTACGTTGTGTCATTAGACTGTCGTCATTCGTTAACGTCACGTTACACCATCCCACCAATGGAACACCAGCTTTCACTTAAAATTAACTCGAATGTTTGTATCAGGTACAAAAATATGTTCTCAGTCAGTTCGTATTCGGTCAATACAGGGCAGGTTACCTGATAAATTAGCGTTAATGTAATATAATTCATTCGTTGCATTTATCTTATAATTTTGCATGTTTTCCGGGGAAATTGTGCACCGCTAGACATCGAATAGACATTGGTAAATATTGTAGACTCAGTGATTTCCTTTGTTTGTTTGTCTGATTTATATAATTGCATTCAATGGTTATATTTTTTTTTACGAGCAATATCCGTCTCCTTTCGTTTACACGATGGATTGTATTTTATTTTAGTAACAGTAACCGGGTTCACACAGGCTGTGGTATCTCCTGCAACAATAACAACGCCACTCACCGCTGGGACAACTACCACCGCAACTACCATTACCGTAGCTGATGATTTCGGTACTGGCAGCATTACTACGTTCACTGCAAAGGACGCCGCGGATAAGGATATACCGGGAACGTGGACTAGCGGCAACACGGCTGTGGCTGTTGCTAGTACTGGAGCTGTAACTGTGGCCGATCTAGCTACCCCATCGGGGACATCCATAACGTCTACACTATCGTGAGTTTAGCCCGTATATATCATAAATCCGACGGAAACGCTTTATCAGGAAACGGGCATCACGGTGACATTTATTATACATTATAATAGGCTATAAGCCAATTCTAGAAAGTCCACCTAAATTTCGAGTTGGTAGGGATGGCGGTGTGGAAAAGGTTTCCTATGGAACAATATGTTCTAAATCAGATTATAAATGTTTCCATCTCGAAAACATTTCCAAAATCGGATTAATTTGCATGAATTCAAAATGGCCGCCATTTTGTGTAGCATTCGACATTTTCAACCCGAGATATTTCGTATTTCGCCTTAGACCAAAAGTGTGTTATATTCAGCTTGCAGGACAGAGAAGATGACTAAACTTAATGCACATATTTCCGGCTTTCGTCCATCGACCGTCGTACTTTGTTATCCTATTCAAACATTCCACTCAATCATCCTACAACGCAATCCGCTCCGTTACTGTTGAATCCAATATGTTGCATGTGGAAATAATCGTGCAATCCAATATGGCATGGCTAGACAGCTTGGGAATCATGCAAATGAGACAACTGTTCTTCTTGTTCTCGAAAAATACTAGTGTACTCTATTTTTGTTTAGTTAGGCATCCATGTTAAAATCATATAACACAAATGTTTGTCGTAGTTAGGCGGGGGCGGGGCGGTAATTGAGTGAACTAGCGTTAGAAGTAGGTCAGCAAAGGACATCTAAACAGACAGTGCGTTTGACCTTTATAGCCATCAGAATATGATGATGTATTTTTCTTAACCCACAGGTTCAGCAGGACAGGCGGCGCCTCAGCTGGGTCAATCGCCCTGACTATTGTGGTGACAACCCCAGGCTCAGGTATGATTATCGAAAATACGAAACTGGTATATTTCGAAAGTCATAGACCTATAGATGTAATATGTAATAGTTACTGCCCGAATTGAGGTGTTCATGTGTTTGAAGAACCTACATGTGCCCATGGAGCACAGAACCGCGAAGCGACGAGGTGTGTCATGGGCACATGTAGGTTGTTTAACCACATGAACACCTCAATTCGGGCAGTAACTGACTTACACATCGACTAACCGACTACCGTTGCTAGTATTCAGTGGGAATCTTTAATTTCGATTTGACATTAAATGAACTGTCTCTACATCCACGATTAATAACATCCGTGTACGCATGTTGCAAGTGGGAGTATACGTGTCCCATTGACACATTTCTCATTATTATTTGTGTTTGATGTCTTACGTATACGTATACGAAGCAAGCTCTCAATATTCTGTTTATTAAATATGCATTGGAACATGCTTGCATAAATCCTACTAATTCACAGAGAATACCAGGCTAGTGTTGTTTTATATCCAGTTTATCAGTTTATGAGCTGAGCCTCATTATCTTGATATTGAAAGACACTAGACTAGATTTCTGTTATCAGGTAACGTTTTATGCTAGCCAATTGTCAAATTTAAAAAGTTTTCGTTGAAAAGAACGCGGACGTTACGTGATTAGTCTGACGTCGTTCGGTAACGTCATGTGACGTCGATCGTCCAATAGAACGCCACTTTTCAATTCGTTGTAACCCGGATATTCGTATCAGGTCGATTCCTTATACGGTGGGTATGTTTTCAGTCAATACGTATTGGATCAATACAAAGCTCATTTCCCGATAACAAATAAGTAAACAGTAGAGTGGAACATCTCTAAAACCGTCACCCTTGGAGGTCCGCAGTAATTAAACAGTCCATGCAAATTCGTTCTCATGTTCAACCATGAACAAACTACAATCAATGCCATAGAAATGAAATGGTGTCAGGTTTAGACGTCTATACATAGCCCACCACGTTTACGTTCAGCAGTTCTCTGTCAAAACATCGACGAAGTGATAAGCACCCGGCCATATAGAATATATTTGTAATTGAAGGGCCTCTCATCGCCTGGTGCAATGCGTACAACTGTACATGCACGTGCAGCATATGAATGTATATATCTAGTATTGGATGGTCAGTTATAAAAGTAATTTACGAGGGCTGTTCAATAATTAATTTCCCAACACATACATGATCCCAATAAAATGAAATGACATTAATTTAATGAATGAAACCTATTAACATAATTAAAACAACAATCAAATTTAAAGAGACGTGATCTTAGGTATGTGCATAAAGTGATGAAACATGTTTAATTTAGGAAACAATAATTTAATGGTATATTTACATTGACTGTCTTAACCAAATCATGCTTATAAGTCGTCTTGAAAAGAATCAGTATTTGATAAAATATGTTTATTATATCAAATCATAAATAGCGTTGTGAACGCTAGTTTTGTTGACAGTCGATGGTACTATTTTTATTAAGTTGAATTAATTCCACATGTGTCTATAAATAGCAACATATTATCTGTGTGGAACAGTATTTTGACTTCAAACTAAAAAATGTTATGTTTCACAAAGTGTGCTTCCTGGTACTGAAATAGCGAACGGAAATGCGTTACCAACTTATATCCCCTCTTCATCAGAGTCAATTGTAGTACATTGTATATAAGAAAACACACAATCCTTGTATATGACATTTGGAGTCAATAAAGCGAAAATTAAAGGAACATTGAATATCTTTCACATCATCTGAAACATCATGTGATACACTGTTTCTTTAAAATACGTTAGGACATCTCTTCTGTCATATATCATCAGTTGTGTGTCTGTAGAGTGCACATCATTAACAATTTAATCCTTCATATGTTTCGCCATTGTATTTACACATGCAGTTTCAGTAATAAACCAACTTAAGTGATTGATGCAGTTGTCATTCAACAATGAATCATGCCCTTTTGTACGATAATAAAACTATTCTCAGTCAAAATGCAGAATATATCATAGTTGTATGCCAGTCCACGTGTACATGCATTTTATTATTATAATGCATTCGTAGGTGGCGTAAGCATATTATATCCTATTTTTGTATAACTGGGATCAAGTGAACAATGTTCTCGAACCGAAACAAAGCGTTACAGCTATTGTATTGTATCATAAATATGCACTGATCACAGGCCGGCACTAGTTTATATTCAATATCAGTATACACTAGTGTAATAATGTGCAAATCAGATGGGTACAATCAAACACGTTAGGTAACCAGTATATGATAATGCTTATTATGATGGAGTGCTCCTGCAATAAAGCAAATCTAACATTTGTGTTGATGTAATATTATATTTATTAAAGCTCCTTGACTGATTTATAAAGAAACTCAGCATATCATATTATGACATCAGTAAACTCGTTAATAAATATCATAGTAAATCATCAAGCAAGTAAGATCCTCTCTCTATATACATGTATATAGCACTGTTTTGAGACCTGATGAAATATGCAACTTCACGAGTGGGTGTAAGTTTATAACACTTTACTGTTACTTACTGAACGCCCCTCCATTACATCCCTATTTTGTCGTTGCCAATTGTCTTTCCACGTGCTAAACTATACGTAAACAGGCATATACTGTAGACTACGTGTGGGAGATTCACCAGGTAAGCTTATAATTAAAGTATTTCAACAATGTTCTACATTATAGATTAGACATTTCTGCCGCCCGTCTGTATATATATATTTTGTTTATACATCTGTCCACGGCATTGACACGATTTGTGATTACATATGCGTCCCTGGCACAGAGAAGGACCTTGCAGCATTTGTAAGGCGAATATGTATACCTTTATTATCATCCACCATCCAAATTAGCGTTGTATGTTCTACATGTAATCATTCCGTTGATCGCAAAATATCAACATCTGTTACATTGGTGACATGTAGTAAATATAGGAAATGGTATTGATCGAATGGCGACCAACACTTGCAATGATCAAACTGCGCGGATCGGCAGACTGATCCAGGCTACGCTGGCTGTCGCAAGACCGCTTTTCTTAGCCGGTGTTCCTTGTATCAAGCTATCACTTCACACAATGACCATTGACACACAACTGTGGTTTGCCGTGAGGCACGACTGTTTCATGCCCAGGTTTGCATATAGATGCAAAAGTTTCTTTTGTCTACAGAGGTGTTCAAATTGCTTACAAACCTCTGACAAACAATAGAGTCGATGTGTAAGAACTGTTATACACTTACACGATACCGAAGGTGACGTGAAAAATAACATGTAATACTGTACATTGTCACGAAAACCTTGCCTGCATATTTACCTGTAATGTATACAGACATCACCGTGATAAACGGTGACCGTCACCGCGAAACCGCGGACCACCATTAGGGCCTCGCTGGTTTCAGTCAGGGTGACCATTTTCAATGAACGCGGTGACGATCACCGCGACTAATCGTCGCCGCGAATCACAGTGACTTGTCCGCGCTGAGGAAAATCGCGGGGATGGGTGGGTCGCGCACGCAAAAAAGAAAGTGTACTGTACCTATTTATTGTTCTAAGTATTTCTAACATCTGGAGAAATGCTGCTGCGACATAGCAAGCTTTCTGCAGTAATATGACACTTACATATACATGTAAAACGGTACTAAGCCAAGAACCCACTGGTCCAAAGTTTAGGCACAATGCCTTTATCAAGGAATTACAATGTACTTACACAGCCGCCTGTATTTGTCTTTCACGGATATTTACGTTTCTGAACATCTATTGGCAAGCTCAACCCGCAATCAAGCAGTTGATTGACTGCGCCTGAGCTGTAGCACAGCTCACGCTCAACCAATCAAGATGCTTGATTCCAAGCCAGTACTAAAATCACGTGTGATAGCACAGGAGCCTGGACTTCGCTGCCAACTTGTGTCGCTGGTATACACCGTGGAACATGTCCTAACCGGACACCCTAGGGCATTCCCCAGGGTGTCCGATTGAAGATGTTGTGCTGCAACACTCAATTGCAATTTGTCAACATCTCAGTATGTTTGGGAATTACAATAAACAGCCTCATAATGTACATACACATTTAGAGCTGGTGACTAAATTCGATTCTTCCTGAAAGTTATTACATAAAATATCCAAATCATCGTCTTCGGTGCGCTGTATACATGTACACTGTTACGAGAAGATCCTTGAATGTCCTGAATAAATCCGAATAACTTGCTTTGAATGTTCTAATGTCACAATTCCGATAGCAATCCAGTACTGAATGATATAAAATGTCAATGTTCTAGCGACTTAAATCACAATTTTCACTTTTTCTGTTAATTTACTAAATCCAAATTCAGAATTATTAATTAAATTCACAGATTATATACACATATAAGCCGTCTTTTGCACATGTAAAATCCACAATCCGTGTTACAAACAGTAGTATTACTGATCTTAGTTACGGGCACGTAACTCTTCACCAACCTCCGGTATCGTAAGTAGCACGATGTGGAGTTTCTGCATAGTTGCGTATCCGCAGCTATAGTAATCTCGATGAATGTTGTGTATATAATGTGGTGCACCAACACAGCCGACCAATGGCGCCGTGAATACAGATGGCGGAACACAGTATAACAACGTAGCAACGTTCTCTTGTGACCCCAGTTACTCCCCCGCCCCACCCCCGTCTCCACCACGTGTCAGGTAGACCAAACATGGACCACGCCCACACACACGTGTACCATTAAATGTAACGTGACACACGTCTACGTATGTACCTTACCGGGCATGGTGGGTTGTACATCTAATTCTCACACTTACACGTAAATATATTAAGCTAATTAAAGCTACCGATGGCTATAGTTCAGTATCATAAACATGCTTTTACTAATCTCTTATGTTATGTCAAGCGATGTATAAGTAAATTACGATTCAGAAATGCGACACAATTTTACAAGAAAAAATATTTGTTCCTAATGCGTTTCATCACTTTCTATACATACATGTATCTGACACCCAGTGTCTTTGAAGTGTCCCTTTAAACTTTGGTTTAAGTCCCCAGGACAGAATAAGCTCGTCCCATCAACATGATCAACTCCTTGCTTAATATCATCAGTATTTTTCAAACATTCTGGAAAATTAATCATTGTTTGAATATGGTACATTTGTAATTATTCCTTGTAAATACATAATAAATATCAACGTGCCACAAATGCGTTTCCTTATCTGATTTACCAACACAATAAAACACAAAATGCATAACGAAATGCACACCTGCTACATTTGTATTTTGGCCCGTTGATACTTGCTTAATGTTCTAAGTAGTTCTAACAGCAGGATAAATGCTGCTGCGATAATTATATAGCAAGCTTTCCGCAGTAATATGACCCGTACACTTACATACAAAACGGTACTAAGCCACGAACCCAGTGTTCCAAGGTTTCGGCACAAGGAATTACTTACACAGCCGCCTGCGTTTATTTTCTAGACATCTATGGGCGTGACTAATTTGCATAAGTAGAATGTGAACTTCAATGTCGTTTAGTTTTAGCTTGTTTGCAGACGATCAGAGTTCCATCCACATACTTGCATTACAACCACACGTATATTACAACATGTCCAGTACTGCTCAAACATATATATAATAAGTGTTCAGTATTAGAGCCATACACACGTATAATATAAATGTTCAGTCCTACACACACATGTACATGGATCTACACAATCTTCCCACTTTAAACTTATAACAATACTACAACATGGTAGAACTCACCCTATTTCCGACATTACAGCTTCTGACGGTTAAATGAAACACTCGAGCGGTGTGGTTACGATACTAAGCGTCACCTGATCACGAACGTATCAAGATTGGTCACAACTTGTCAGTTATGACCGTGTGATAGAGTGGTCACGAGTATCCCAATGTGTCAAGATTGTTTACGATACCGTGTCAATATTGGTAACGAGTCACACTGGTTGAACCGGTCAACATTGGTCATGATACTACGCGACGAGCGGTCCTATTACGCAACCATGTCACGAGTAGTCACGATACTACGTGACAGGGTGAACTTGAACACTATATAAGGTAGAGTGCTCACGAACAATTAATTATACAATAAACCCATCATATATGGAACGCCAAATCTACATACACTCAAATATATATTGCTAGCCCTAAATATTTAGAGCTAGCAATATATATTTAGAGATATCAATAAAACATTTCGAGCTATCTCCCATTCATTTGAAGAGCTCTCTAATTCATTTGGAGCTAGCTCTAAATCAATTAATGATATCTCAAATTGATTCGTAGCGAGCATTTTATAACTTTGATTTGGAGAGCTCTCTAAATCATTTGGAGCTATCTCTAACTCATTTGGAGCTATCTCTAAATCATTTGGAGAGCTCTCAAAATCATTTGGAGAGCTCTCAAAATCATGTTTAGCTAGCTCTAAATCAATTAATGATAGCTCAAATTTATTTGTAGCGAGCATTATATAACTTTGATTTGGAGAGCTCTCTAAATGATTTGGAGATATCTCTAAATCATTTGGAGAGCTCTCAAAATCATTTGGAGAGCTCTCGAAATGATTTTGAGCTACATGTAGCTCTAAATAAATTAATGATAGTTCAAATTGATTTGTAGCGAGCATTATATAACTTGATTTGGAGAGCTCTCCAAATCATTTGAGGATATCTCTAAATCATTTGGAGAGCTCTCGCAATGATTTGTAGAGCTCTCGAATTCATTTGGAGCTAGCTATAAATCATTTTGAGCTAACTCTAAATCAATTAAAGCTATCTCAAATTAATTTGGAGAGAGCATTAAACACTTGATTTGATGCTAGCTCCAAATACGACTCCACGTGGGAACTGGAGGAAAAAACAATAAGCGCTCCCTTCCCGCGCTTTTAAAATCTATGTACGCATGTGCACCGAGCCGTGAGCAACAACAACAACAGCGAACAAGATACGTTAATCACCTGACCATGGAGGGTAAAACATATTTAATTAATAATTATAATTAGCCATGTCTCAACGATTCATATATATCTTTGTAAACTTTATATTTATAAGTCTTATTTTCGAACATGTTTTTACTAAACCTGCTCACATCTTCATCTGAAATTAAAACACGCAGGCCGTAGCTAAAAATAGACACCATCTTTAACGGATCAAATGGCCATGAAAGGTTGTTCGCCGCTCGTTTTCCTATTTTGCCAGAAACACGCGCAGCGATTTGTCACACGAGCCGAAATTTCCGCATCCCTTCTATTCTTCGAGTCGTCAAACTACAATGTACTTGAAACGTTTTCTACGTGCGTCCGTTTTGAAACTTAATCAGTAGTCTAATTGTCATACATAAACACATACTGCGAATAATTTCAGGACGTTCAGTCCTTTGATTTAATTATACAGTTAAAGGCGAGCCGCGGGAAGAGAAACGTCTGGTCATTTATTGGGAAAACAAAAGCGTGGCATCCAGGTAATTGCTTTTCCGAGGTGTCATTTAGAACAGGTTGACTGTACAGTGGGGTCAGCGTGTAAGAGCACACACGAACGAACACGACAGGTTCGAACCAACCTGTCGTGTTCGTTCGTGTGTGCACTTATACGCTGACCCCACTGTACATGTCAAACTGAAACGTTTGTGGCTACATGCTGATAAAATGTACCAATCAATTCGACTGGTATCCACTGATGAATGGTCAGTGAAAAGCATCATCTGCTAGCTGTCAAAAGGTATACCACAGTTGACACACGTCAACTGACCGATGTGACAGTCGTGAATCACTCCTAAATGTCATGATAATACAATGCCAACCCAATGCTGGTCGCATAAGGCTGGTCTCGACCTGTAGATAGAAACGTTTCAGTCCGCATTGAATACATGTATATGAGTTATTAATGTTTCACGTTATGAGTACCCCCAAAGTTATACGTGAAATATAAAATTATTAGGAAAATGGCGGCCATCTTGGCCATCTTGAATTTTAAGAAATGCTCAAGGGTGACAAAGTGTCATCCGACGGATTTCGAATAAGTACATCGTCAGGGACAATAATTCATCAAAAAACGTTAGTAGTACCTTTGTGCAAGGTTCAACCCCATAACGTCCCGACTAACGTGAAAGACACTTGTCACGGTACGGATCTAGTAACTCAGGAGAGAATATATGTATCTGTGCCCGGTTAGCTCAGTCGGTAGAGCGACCGCCGTGTAAGCGGGAGGTGCCGGGTTCGAGTCCTGGGTCGGGAGCATATTTTCTCTTCCTGTTACACACTTACCTTATGTCGGATTTATCGTAGAATAAATTGTTCGAGCGCACTCTACCTTATATAGTGTTCAAGTTCACCCGGTCACGTAGTGTCGTGACTACTCGTGACACGGTTGCGTAATATCGTGACAAAGCGTCACGTAGTATCGTGACCAATGTTAACACGTTCAGGTTCAGCCTGTGCGTCTCGTTACCAATCTTGACAACAGGGTTAACGTGAATGACCACTCTGTCACGCGGTCATGACTGACATGTTGGGACACGTCGGTGCGACACGTAATATCGTGACCAGACCAATATTGACACGTTCGGGAGCACGTGGCGCATAGTATCGTGACCACACGGCTCGAGTGTTTCACTTAACCGCCAGAAGCTGTAATGTAAACATCGGAAATAGGGTGAGTCCTAATATTGTGTTTTATTGTAAGGTCAAAGTGTGAACATTTTGTATATACATGTGTGTGTAGGACTGTAATATTGAACATTTAGATTTTACGGCTGTATGACTCTAATACTGAAAAGTTCGTAGATGCATGTGTGCGTAATACTGAACAGGTTGTAATATACATGTACATATTGTTGTACACACTGCTAAGAAAACAAAAAAATAGATTTCAAAAATCGGTCCACATATTCAACAATTATATAAAACATCTACGTTTAGCCCCCATGTTAAAATTCCCATGGAAAAAATGTATTTTCCCTATGAAATCAATAAAATTGAATTTAATCAAGTAAACATTTTTGGGGAGGATGACTTTGCTGCTATTGAAAAAAAGGTGTTTAATGTGTTTAATAGCCAAACGTTTGTCGGCAACAAAACGTGGAACAGACTGTAATATAATTTAAGTGTGTAGCCTAATTTACACGAAGTGCCGTTTTTGCCTTTATTTTTGTACCTTTGACCGCAAATCGCTTTGATTGGTCAATCGATTTAAACATGTAAATTGCTGTTGATTGAGCTGAATTGTTTTCATGTTTTACAGTATATGTGAAGTACCAATACAAAAAAAGGCATGTCGATTATGGTTTTAATGCTTACTGTTACAATTGTGAGGTCTATAACCAGCCAATATTGAATTTCATCGTAAAAAAATCGGAAATACACAGGCACAAAACCAATTCGACCTCCCGTGTACATTTCCATTTTGTATTGAATGACGTTGCTAGATTTGTGACGCGAGCACGTTCAAGCAATTAAGTTCAAGATGCGGTATAAAGTAAATACATGTACATGGATAGTACTGTCGAATCTGTACAAAAATTATTTCGTGTCATGGCATGACCATGTCGTTCTGAAAGCACGCGATACAATGCCCTGATTGAGTTATGTTGCGGTTTATCTCCGGTTTGTTTTCATCCAGTAGCGTTTCTCTGATAATTTATGTTGACGATAAATACTAACAGAATTACCGCGTTTATTCCTGTGATACATGTAATAGTTATTGTCTATTGTTTTATTTACCAACAGGAGCTGCATCCATCGTGAGCGGTGTCGTTCTCATGTGCGTGTCTGGCCTTGTATCGCTGATGTTCCATCTGTAAAAGAGGCGTTGACGGTGTCCTGATAGGGCCACTTTGCAATTCCCAATCTCAAATTCGCGATTAACACATCAGATTACGAGAATGCTACAGCGCGAGGCGCGAATGAGAGTGCCAGATTGATCTGGCATTCTCGTCCCGCGTTCTCGTGATATCGCCTAGCTTTCTCGCAATCTTCCGATAAGTGTTAATCTCTAATCTAATGTCTCATAAGTCTAGAATGCAACGATGTAAAATGACCCTAACAGGACATCGTAGTAGTTTTATTTACCATCCGTCTTGCACGGCGTGAAAACCTGCTGTTAAATGTCCTTAATAATTATGTTATACTAACTACAGTGAAACCTCTCTAAACCGGACACCCTGGGAGATCCACAGGGTGTCCTGTTTAGAGAGGTTCCACTGTAAATTAGGCATATGACCATTCTGAAATGTATGTGTGCTTTCTTTGCTATCATGAACATACATTAGCATCTGGGATAAATGATTAAGAAGCCCATCAAAATAAGATCGCAAAGGTTGCCTTTGTGTCCGCTTTAGACAGGTTCCAATGTATTACACAGGATACCGGCTAGTGTCCTTTGATACGAAATGTATCAGACATGGGGATGAAACTCCTATGAATTCAGACGTTCGCCGATGAATTCCTACCGTTTCCTAAGGCGAGTCGGATAAACTTGATATCAGAAGACACTAACCTAGTATTATATTTATAACAGTGTTTGATGTTCATTTCTACTGAGAGAAACCCTGACTTGAGTACATGATGTCATAACACTGACGCTTGTTTGAAGCCAATGTAGTTCTCGAATATAGCGTTCGACAATGCCCAGCCTTGGGTAAACGTGTGCCGTGGCACGAGGGAATTGTTTGAACCCCACGGCCGTAGGCCGGAGTTCAAACAGTTCCCGAGTGCCACGGCAAACGTTTACACACTGCTCGACATGGTCGAACGTTATTGTTACATTTCCGTCGGAAATATCGTGTACTTTGATATATAGTCCGGGGCCACAGTCCACGTCGCGTGATGTAACCGCATCAATTTCAAAATTTCAGCGCGACCGTTGTAAACTAGTCTGGTAACGTAACGGCGCGTTCTAGTAACGTCATGACAGACATGCATTACGTAGGTGTTCGCTTGGCCCCGGAATGGGCATTGTCTACAGCCATGATCAAACATCACGTGCTGTACGTTTGAACACGGCTGTGAGCGGTGTCGAACAACGGCAGTCATGTAACAATACGGGTTGACATAATACATTCAATTTGTACACCACCGGCAGCGTAATATTGCCAATATTTGACAATAACTTTTATTTCAAAACACTCGAATACTGTGCTTGAAATTAAGCAGTTTGATTGGTCGAGCCTGAGGTGTAGTACAGCTTGCACTCAGTGAATCAAAATTATTGTTTGCGTGTTGAGATTGCCAACAGATTTCAGAAACGTTGACATCTCGGCTCAAATTCTATGCTTGAAAACAAGCAGTTTGATTGGTTGAGCCTGAGCTGTTAAATAGCTCAGGCTCAGCCAAAGAAACTGCTTGATTCCTAGTTGAAATCGCCAATAGATATCAAGAAACGTTGATATATGGGCTAGATTAACGCAGGCGGTTGTGTGTCAACGTCAATGCCTAATTCAGAATACAATCAGTTTGTATTTGATCAATGTACAGCTAGGTATCTGGGGGCCGTTTCACTCAACTTCGTACGACTACAATGTTCGTAAGTGCAAAATTATGATAGTCTGTAAATTTCATATTAACAATATTTTCTTGTAAACACTTATTGGATTTACATGTATTTATCATAGCAGAATATACTCAATAAATTTACATGTAAATCCATCATATCCATCAATAGAGATTTCCAGACGATCCTAAATGTTCACTTACGAACACTTTAGAATGCAAAGATATACTACCGATTTCTGGAATATCACGCATGCGCATGTTACGACACTCACTGAGTTCAGCCACACAGAGAATAAATGACAGTCTTTAGTTTAGTCATGTGTACATGCAATTGAGGACGTTGGTGCATACATGTACACACTTACAATACATGTACTTAGTTTTGAAACGTGTCATTCGTGCTGTGTACATTGATAATGTGGCATTCGATACCACATGTTGAAAACGGACCAAAGTCAATACATGCATTAAATACGCCTAAACATTCCTTACATTTTAACTTACATTTGTTTCACTTACTGATACAGTAAACAAATATAATTTACAATGCAGTGAATGTTTTTAACTCCCTGTTATAACACATATGACACATTGTATTACAATGTGTAATGCGATATAATATGGAGTGAACAATTTATATTAACTTATTTTGTAATGTGTAATGTGTTATAACAGAGTGAAAAAAATCCAGTAACTTATTTGTTTTCACTTCTTTTCCGAACTGCAACATATGACGTGACTGTGACGTCATTTCTGTACATTATAAACTGATGCTGACAACCAGAATCTGCCTCTCAGACATTTAAATTTCGATGTCATACAGTTATGGGTAATTATGTGCGAAATATAATTGCAGAACCAAACCTTTATAAATAAAGTTCTATTTTATTCCATGCCTGATAGCGTCCCAAAATGGATAAATATGTGTTGAGTAATTGATCGTAAATGTGTGTCTGTTGACATCGCGTCGGCATGTATCAAATGTCAGATCGGCATGACTTTGTAATATTTGGTGTCTCACCCTCCGCACGTCACAGTCAGTATTGATTACAACCGCAGGTGCATGTTATGTACGACGTGATCGGACAAAACCGAGCTTATTATATATTATCCGACCAAAACGTGTTCAGCATCAGTAATTAAAAAAAACGCGAGATTGGAACGTGTCCCCAACACGACACATAACAATCGTCTTAGGAGACGATTCTCATATGCTGCCAAAACCTGTTTATTAGAAAAAAATATATTTTGACAAAACATGAGAGGCACTAATCGTACCGGCTCCTTCTGGCCGACAGTTACGTCCGGACCGATTGGCATTCTGAAATTTTAGAAGCCCTGATGTGTAATATATGTACTTGTGTATTTACGATGTGTGTAACTGTAAAATCAAAATAATTATTCCTATACATTTATTGAATACATTCTAATCGGTAAAGCTGTGATAATGACATTGCGGACACACTGGACTGAGTAATGGTCCCATCCATGTTTCGAGCACAAATTGCTGCTAATTGTTCGGTGTAAATATTGAAGCCCTGACGTATGTAGTCATATAAATAAAAAAAAACATATTTTTTCCGGTCTAGTGCATCAAATAAATTCAGTAAGTAGCATAGACTTTATAGTAAGTAATACATTAAATATGCTCGCCAGGCGCTATGTAGACTATAAATGCTATTCGTTAATCAGGACCGGATTTGGATGCCTAGAGTGAAAGTAATCGACTTGATTGTTATCATCCAAATCCACTGTATATAGAGAATAGTAGGTTAGTGCCGTGAATGGGAAAAAATATCTGGTAAGGCTCAGGAAACGGAAAATAGAATTTCTTTATTTCTCATCAGAAGTATATGTAGTGACCACCATTTGAACCGTCTCGCCGAGACGGTCCAAATGATTGGTCACAACATATACTTTGGTTCAGAAATAAGGAAAATAGATAGAGAATAGTAGGTTAGTGCCGTGAATGGGAAAACAATATCTAGCAAGGCTCAGGAAACGGGATGGGCGAGGCTCTGCCGAGCACATCCCGTTTCCGTGCCGCGCCAGATATTTTTTCCCATTCACGGCACTAACCTACTATTCTATTTATCCCGTCAACACCTACAAATGGCTGTAAAATTAAAAAATTGTATTGACTGGATATCAAAAATGTTTCACGGCACCGTGTTTCACGGCACATACGCACTGTGTTGACGGGATAAATTTCATTCACTGGCGTCTTCCTTGCATATTCCTTTAGTCATTATATTTTATCTGAGAATAAAACATGTATGTTTATTACATACGTACATTTGTTTGCCATTAAAAGACAATGGAAAGCAAATTGTCAATATTTTACCATATTGATCAGTGCCAGAATTACTTTTCACCTTGTAAAATAGTTCCTTCTAAATCATCAGTAATTTGTTTACTTCATTATAGTTTGTATGTTTTAGGCGCATCTTAGTTGTGAGTGATTTACATATATCATAAAAATGTTAGTTGATTTGTATATGAATATATGCCACTCGTTCCGACTAAAGTCGCGCAATATCGCATGCTGCGTAGCTCGTGCATATATCCACATATAGAAACAAATATTAACCTATAAGTACTATAATATCTATAAACGTACACCGTCCTTGTGATAATCATTGTACATGTACGAGGCTTTAGATGGTATGAAGATGTTCAAGGAAATTATATCCGAATTATGTCAACACAATGATTCTAATTTTAAATCACCAATAAAGATGCATCATAGTTTTTGTCGCGCCTGCTTTAGCAGAAGCGCGACTATAGTCGTCGTATTTTCCGTCGTCGTCGTCGTCCGCGTCGTCGTCGTCGTCGTCGTCGTCGTCCGCGTCGTCCGGTTTTTTTGTTGTTTATTGTTGCATGCGTTAAGTTATTGTCATCAATAACTCTTTAACCCTTGCCAGACTGTGATATATTTCACATCAATGTTTGTCTACGGATGATGCTTCATTATGCACACCCCCACATCCAAATTCTCAAGGTCAAGGTCATTTATTTACTTGTAATGTTCACCTGGTTTGTAACAGAAATGCATTAAAGTTATTGTTTTTTCACAATATCTCTTTACCCCTTGCCAGACACTGATAATATTTCATATCAATGTTTGTCTAGGGATGATGCTTCATTACGCACACCCCCACATCCAAAGTCTGAAGGTCAAGGTCATTTATTTACTTGTAATGTTCACCGGTTTTGTAACAGAAATGGGTTAAAGTTATTGTTTTTTTCACAATATCTCTTTAACCCCTTTCCAGACTTTGATAATATTTCACATCAATGTTTGTCTAGGAATGATGCTTCATTACGCACACCCCCACATCCAAATTTTGAAGGTCAAGGTCATTTATTTCCTTGTAATGTTCACCGGTTTTGTAACAGAAATACGTTCAAGTTATTGTTTTTTCACAATATCTCTTTAACCCCTTGCCAGACTTTGATAATATTTCACATCAATGTTTGTCTAGGGATGATGCTTCACTACGCACATCCCCACATCCAAATTCTCAAGCTCAAGGTCATTTATTTACTTATAATGTTCACCGGTTTTGTAACAGAAATGCGTTAAAGTTATTGTTTTTTCATATCAATGTTTGTCTAGGGATGATGCTTCATTACGCACACCCCCATATCCAAAGTCTGAAGGTCAAGGTCATTTATTTACTTGTAATGTTCACCGGTTTTGTAACAGAAATGCGTTAAAGTTATTATTTTTTTCACAATATCTCTTTAACCCCTTTCCAGACATTTATTTACTTCACGGTCAAATGCCTCGGAAGGCGCGACACCGCTTCCGTGGCGGAATTCTTGTTTGGACGGGCTTTGCATCCATAATTGTAAATGTCTCAAATTTCGTTGCGTATAACACAGCAGTAGGCTAAGATCTGTGTTTCAGAAGTTGAAAACATGCCAAACACGCGTACGTAGCTTGTATTGTTTCGTTACCCGTGCGCCCATCGTTTTTGGCTGGCAGCATGCTCAATACACGATCTACATTAGGATGTATTCAGTACTGAGACTTAGAGAACAAAACTGGCCAAAATAGAAAAGAAACGAATGTAGGACATGTTTTATTCAACGGAGTTATACACACGTTTCACAGTTACAATTTCGTATAATTTGGAATCAACTGTCGATGTAATAAACTATATGATATTTGAATGAGTTGTCATGTTCGCATGATTGTAATACACATACGAGGTATATGTAGGTTTATGAGGTAGGGTCGATCATACACGGGGAATTATAATAAATAAAAAAGCGTGATTATTTAACTTTTATCTAATTAACCGGAAGTTTTTCGCCGCCGTAGCCCAATCCATCCTACCGCCCAGACAGGCACACCTGCATATTGTTTTATTTCGGTACGAATTGTATTGAGAACGACGTGAGAATTTGTCCAAGGGAAATAACTTGTTAATATCAGAAACAGTTACTGTAGTAGCCTCTTTCTTCGAAATAAAATAAAACTAGAGCAGCTTGAGCTGTATCAACGGTTTGAGCCTCAAACATTGATTTCATGTGTAACTAAGCTGTAGCCCAAGGTGTAAACTATTTGCTGACAGTACTGTACAAATTGGAAAACGTTTGTAAAGACCACCCATTATCAGCCGAAATTCGGCAAATTCGTTGAAAAGTATGTACATTTTTCAACTTCAAATGCATATAGCTCTTTTATTTGAGCAGATAGCCGAAAACTATCACTGAATTTTATATAGAGAATTTTGTCAACTTTCCAATGCAAAAAGAATTCTTGAAATCGGTTGGACAATAAGGAAGTTATAGGAAGTATAACGTCACTTCCGTTTTCGTGGAAAGTAGCATTAAAAGATATCTGAAAATCTCTGAGTCTCTGCTCACACTTGATCCGAATTGGCATGCAAAATTTGAAGTCGATCTGACTAGCGGTTTGGTGTAGATGGAGGGAGCCCGTAAGTCAGCGGATGATTATTTTTCGATAGTTATCTCCCTTAAATTGCAGTTTACGCCATTTGTAAATACACCTAATAAAACGGAAATTAAATATGTGCAATATTCCGCCAGTGAAGTTTTCGTTTGTTTTTCACCATAGGCCGGGCACAAAGCGGGAAAGTTTTAGCTAAAGGACTGAAATATCGACCGCAGCAAGAAATTTTGAAATATATTGATAAATAACGAAGCTGACGTCACATCCGTTTGCTCTATTTTGAAAACTTGAAAAAAAGACGTTCATCTTTGACATCCAATAGAACCGGAAGTAGTCAAGATAGAGCTCTGAAAATTATCATCTTTTATGCACCTGACACTCCCCTATCACACTGGCAAGAAATTATGTTGCTGACATTACTGTACAAATTGGAAAACGTTTGTAAAGACCACCCGTTATCAGCCGAAATTCGGCAAAAAATCGGCAAAATCGTTGAAAAGTATGTACATTTTTCAACTTCAAATGCCTATAGCTCTCTTATTTGATCAGATAGCCGAGAACTGTTAGTGAGTTCGAGATAGAGAATTTTGTCAGCTTTCCAATGCAGAAAGAATTTTTGAAATCGGTTGGAAAATAAGGAAGTTATAGAAAGTATGACGTCACTTCCGATTTCGTGGAAAGTGGCATTAAGAGATTTCTGAAAATCTCTAAATCTCTGCTCACACTTGATCCAAATCGGCATGCAAAATTTGAAGTCAATCCGACCAGCGATTTGGGCTGTAGACTGAACGGCTGAATAAAAAAAAACAAACAAAAAACAAAAAACAACGAATTCAATAGGTTTTCGGCGCAGCTGAAAGCCGCCTCAAACCTAAAAACAAAATAAGCAGGCGCATTAATTTTATGGAAAGAACTAAACAAATAAACCGCCATGTTTAAATTTTATTTAATGTCTACTTAAATTTGTTTCCCAAAAACACCATTTAATTCATACATATAGACACGACAATGACGCTACATGTGACGTTTGCTTTGTAAAAACAACGCGAAAATTACGCCGTCTTTGTAACGTCATAACTCGTTACGTCGAGTTTACGTACCGATAAGGGAGGTTTTTCGCTTGGCGCGTCACATATATATATATATTTATTTCAAGATGGCATAACTTAGACAAACACATGTTATGATCAATACATATTTTATTGGACCCTATGATAATGACCTAAATAGCAATATAGTGTGAAATGATCTAACTAACATTATAGTGTGGCGGATTGGTCAATAAGCAGTAAAATTCCGGAGGAATTGAACGGGGGAAAAATATTCGAGCATAATACAAATAACTTTTAATTGACCGACTACAGATGGTCGTACGTCCAGATGATAACCCAGTGGAGCAGACCACCCGCAGTCACTACTAGATTACGAAATTATGTCATAACTATTAGGAAATTTATATATGTATTTATTTATAAATCTACTTGAATTCCTATCGCCCCCGGAATTTTCTTGCCATGACGTAATTGAAATTTTCATAAATTAAATAATTCACTATTTTCAGTATAATGTAACTATCATTGAGAAAGGAAAAGCTTATCCACGATAGTACACAGGTAATTTCTTCAATAACGCGTCCATCAATCAGAATTAGACCATGTCTCGAGCCGTTTAACAACCGCACATTCACTGTAGTTCAGCAATCCGAGTTCAACTGCAGATCAACGTCATTCTCGCACATGGAAGGTCGAATAGTATATACCACACCATCGTTGCCAGTAACCTCCAGCCAAATACTATGTGCTGTTGCTGGTCCAAACCGCACAACCTCAAACTGGTTGACCTGAAATTACATAAGACGCACAGCAAACTATCTGCTCATACCAACTGCTCAATACCCAGTTGTATGAACCCCAAGGACATACTAACTTGCATCAATTAAACACTCGTGTATGCATCAGCAAATAAACCTGTATCAGGAATTGAAATAGTTTGTCAATCAGCAACAGCAAGTTACATGTACTGCTATCAGTGCATAAAGGTTCAATGTATCATTATTCGTAAGTCATTGTCACGGTAGTTGTCACAATTTAATATGTCACAAGGCAAGGTACAAATACGTTCATACAACCGCGTCCTGTAAACACAAGGCCTTCAATAGCCTGGGTATGTCGACCACTGTAATATACTACATGAATTCGTGAATCTAGCCTTTTACCTACTAGGTAATTGTTTTAAATTGTGCCATAAACCGATACATAAATGCTTTATCAGCAATGGTCAACATTGTCAATGATTCTGTTGAAGACCCCGTACTGGTTTGATATGCATTTCACAAGTGTTCAACACCAGCATATCTGTAAACTAGCCTTAAATTATGAATAAAAGTATCTTGAATGATCGTGTTTCAATGTTTCTTTTAAATTCCATGGCCTGATGTACATGTAATGCCTTAAATAATGGTAGCATTTCAGCCACGAAATTACCCAATTACAATATCAACGGTAGAATGTCCTGATCTGGTGCCAGGTGCATTTACTATAAACGTAATAAATACATTTAATGATGGCAATCGTAATGGAATGCAACTAAGATTTACATGAGACTCAAGATTATCATTAGAGGTGGGTGGGTGGGTTCGAAAAATATTTTTTTCTAATAATTTTGTTGTTGTTGTAAGTCTGACATTCAGCCGCTAACTTTTAGGCCCACCAATCCGAAAGGGTTCTGCGCTGAAATAAACGGGCCTATTTAAAAGCAATAGGCCTTCTTATTTCAAGATGGCAGAACTTAGACAAACACATGTTATGATCAATACATATTTTATTGGACCCTATGATAATGACATAAATAGCAATATAGTGTGAAATGATCTAACTAACATTATAGTGTGGCGGATTGGTCAATAAGCAGTAAAATTCCGGAGGAATTGAACGTGGGAAAAATATTCGAGCATAATACAAATAACTTTTAGTTGACCCACTACAGATGGTCGTACGTCCAGATGATAACCCAGTGGAGCAGACCACCCGCAGTCACTACTAGATTACGAAATTATGTCATAACTATTAGGAAATTTATATATGTATTTATTTATAAATCTACTTGAATCCTTATCGCCCCCGGAATTTTCTTGCCATCCGAACACAAGTTCGCCCCAAAATTCCGCCAAAACTTATGTCAGTTGGGCATTAAGTGCCTCTCTAATGTTCATTAGAAAGCGGTCTATTCCCTCATCACTAAGATGCACCCCGTCTTCGTGGTATAAAGACGGTGCTTGAGTGCTAATCCGATAGTTATCTATGAAAGTGCCCTTCCCGAAATTGATAAAAGTTTCTAACACGCCTATTGGCATATAGGCGCTTCTTTTCGATGGCTGAAAGCGATACCGCACCACGCCAAGAAGACCGCTGCACCATCCCAGAAAAGAAAATATGTGTATTGGGGATCATATCCGCAATGGCGGCATTATCATTCCTAATCTGGTGTTCCAGCGTCGCCCCTCCAACATCGCACAGGTCATTAGCACCTAAATGAATGATAATTGCGGCAGGCAGCGATCTGTGAATTAGTTCATATTGAATACGAGGAGACAATTCACTCCACTGCATGCCCCTCTTGCCCATCCATGTGATGAGATTTACTTGCTCCAGACCCATGTTCACAGAAATACCCTGACGCACAGCACGTTGTTTGGCCCAATATACGTACGAATCACCAATAAACCAAACATCTGCAATAAAATCAAAACATGTTATTAAGACACCACTGTGAAACTACACACATTATATGTAATATAAATCATCACATATATCTAAATCCGGTGACCCTGGTGGTAACATACAGAACCTGCACAATTGAATAAACATTGTTTGCTCCTCTACAAGGCCCCTAGTGGTAACATAATGGGCCTGCAAAATTGAAATAAACATTGTTTGCTCCTCCACAAGGCCCCTAGTGGTAACATAATGGGCCTGCAAAATTGAAATACACCTTGTTTGCTCTTCCACAAGGCCCCTAGTGGTAACATAATGGGCCTGCAAAATTGAAATAAACATTGTTTGCTCCTCCAAAAGGACCCCAGTTGTAACATAATGGGCCTGCAAAATTGAAATAAACATTGTTTGCTCCTCCACAAGGCCCCTAGTGGTAACATAATGGGCCTGCAAAATTGAAATAAACATTGTTTGCTCCTCCACAAGACCCCTAGTGGTAACATAATTGGGCCTGCAAAATTGAAATAAACATTGTTTGTTCCTCCACAAGGCCCCTAGTTGCAAACCTGCAAAATTGAAACCAACATTGCCTACTCCTCCACAAGGGCCCTAGTGGTAACATAATGGGCCTGCAACATTGAAATAAACATTGTTTGCTCCTCCACAAGGCCTCTAGTGGTAACATAATGGGCCTGCAAAATTGAAATAAACATTGTTTGCTCCTCCACAAGGCCCCTAGTGGTAACATAATGGGCCTGCAAAATTGAAATAAATATTGTTTGCTCCTCCACAAGGGCCCTAGTGGTAACATAATGGGCCTGCAAAATTTAATAAACGTTGTTTGTTCCGTTTGCTACTCACATACGTTATATAAAGCACAGCCTACAATCGGATATACTTTTTAAAAGCATCTGATTTCCACCTGCCCATCTGTTTGGTGGTTGAGTCCGATACCCCTCGAGAGGACAGCCAAGTAGCTGCTCCAATGCGAAATAAGTGTGTACGGTAATTTTTGCTTGGTAGCTGTAATTCATAGACACATTTAGATAAGACTGCACCAAACTGGTACCTCGTTAGTGGTTTGCCATTTGCGTGACAGAACAGATAAGGTGATTTTTGACACCTGATTTCAATGAACTGCAACAAATATTTCACAGGACAAATCAACCCAGCAATTGGGTAAATGGGTACATACACAGATGCTCCAGACTGACATGTTTTTGATATGCGTAAACGGACATTAACTGCAGTTTTTCCCCCATAGGACAACATTGAAATATCATCCGGACGTAGGGCGCGTTCTCCCTGTTGCATGGTTACTGGGACCAGTTCACTCACTCTAAAAAGTCCAAAAAATGCCAGGCCATATGCTGCGCGAAATAAACAAGCTTCATATGGGGAGAAACAAACTCTAGGTAGTATATTGACGATTTTCAGTAAGGTATCGTAGGTGATAGGTATACGCGCATCAAATGTCGACCTGAGACGGCGATAACCCTCAAGTGCTTTTGTTACTTTGAAAACATTTGTTGTGTCCTGCACATCAATTAATTTATGCTGAAAACCGATGGCTGCTATATATGAACTGGCTGACGATGGGGCATAGCCGTTTTGAAATAAGTGAGATAAAAATAGCAATAATTGCTCTACTGGGACGGGCCAAATATCAAGCAACGAGTAACCACTCCGAAATTCAGCAAATCGCTGTAACCCATTTATATATGTCTTATGTGTATTGTGAGAAATGCTCGCATTCAGCAGCTGCTGTACACCCCGTTGAAGATGTGGAAGAGCTGCGCCGGGATCTCCGTCGGTGCTGGCTCTGCATGCGGCACCAGCGACAAAGCATCAGCAAAAATGTTCATATCACCAGGAATGTGTTCAGCTCTTAATACAATATTAAATTGTAAACATTTGAGGACAAGTTCTCTGAGTACTACCATAACCAATGGCGATTTTGAAGTTTGAGTGTTAATAATGCACACAACTGCCTGATTATCGCACCTGAATAACAACTTCTTATTCACAAGCTCTGGACCCCAGATTGACACAGCGACCAACATTGGAAATAATTCCAAAACTGTTATGTCCTTGGTAATCCTCTGCATTATCCACTCCTCTGGCCAAGAACTGTATGTCCATTTGCCCCCAAAATAGGCACCAAACCCACAACGCCCTGCACTATCCGTATTTTATAACGAAATATCCTCATTAGAACTCCAGAATTTGTCATGGAACATAGATATACCATTAAATGACTGAAAGAAGCGCAGCCACATATTGAGGTCCTGTCGCATTCCTGGTGAAATACGCAAATGATGATGTGGCTTTGTGAGTCCACATGTCGCATTGATCAAACGTCTGCAAAACGGACGACCTGGTGAAATGGCCCTGCACATAAAATTCAATGATCCAATCAGTGACTGAAGTGGTTTAAGCTGTATACTTCTACGGGCAAGCACGTCGGAAATTAATTGACACATTGCTTGAACTTTATCTGCAGGAACTCGCACTTGCATCAAAACTGGATCTAATTCCAGACCCAGAAAAACTATAACTGATTGCGGACCTTCGCATTTATCGATGGCCAAAGGCACACCCAATGTTACACACTGTTGTGCGAAGACCCGCATAATAGAGTAACAGTCAGATGAACCTGCTCCACCGGCTCCGAGATAGTCATCTAAATAATGCTCAATACGCCCCACTGCTGAAGCTCTCCGAACCAGGAATTGCAAAAATGTCGCAAACTTCTCAAATAAGGCACAAGACACAGAACAGCCAAATGGGAGACATTTGTCAAAATAATACTTATCATCAAATTTGAACCCTAGCAATTCAAAATCAAGCGGTGATACTATCATAATTCTAAATGCAGATTTTATATCTGCCTTTGCAAGCAAAGTTCCCTGTCCTAACTCTTGAATCATTTTGACAGCCTCGTCAAATCGAGTATACTGGACTGAGCACAAATGTGGGTCAATATAGTCGTTAACCGATTCCCCTTTAGGGAATGAAAGGTGATGAATAAGTCTATGTTCGCCGTTTCCTTTTTTAGGAACTAGTCCCAATGGGCTCACCCTAAAATGTTCAAATGGGGGTGATGTAAACGGACCACCGACTCGACCAGCCTCAATTTCTTTTAAGACTTTATCTCTAACTATTTCTGGGTGCTCCCGGGCGGACGGTAAATTATTTGCCTCGTAACTGCATCTAGGGCCTTCGAACGCCAGACGAAACCCGCATTGAAACCCGCTGGCCAACTCCTGAGCTGTCTCCCTATCGGGGTAAACAGACAATCCTTTTAAAAGTTCTGGTACAATTACTGGTGTTTTGGCAAGATCTAATCGACTGTCATTATTACCGGTATATGGGGTGCATTGCTCCAAACCTATTTCCGGCAGTTCAGTAAACTGGCTTATGTTATCAGTACTCAAATTACCCGGTGATCCATGAAGGTCGTCGGGCTGTCCCACGGGAACCCCGAAAGTAAGGTCTATTTCTACCTGGTGTGCGGGAGAAAGAAAATCTGGTAGGTTGTGGGATCGGAAATGCCTGGGCCGAAGTATTTGGCATAAAGGGCTGGCTGGGTGACACACTATTCAGATGTGCAGGGGGTGTCTGGTAGGATTGGCTTGCAACTGATCTGGGACATCTGGATACGGGGTGATCTCCCCTGCAGGCAGAGCAAGCATGGCTGTATTTGCAAATTCTAAACAAACACGCCTCTCGATTGTAATCCAAGCATGTGCCCACCGACCGACGACCTTGGTGACCGCCGGAGTACCTATAATTTGTCCGGAAACTAGTACCGGAATTCTGACTAGATGTCATGATACGCAGCCACAAATCAGAATTTAATTGGGCCCACGATTGCAGATTTTGGGCCTGACGTAAACGAAACTGTTAGTTTAAACATATTTTATTTGCATATTATTTACAATGGTACAAGGCGACAATGGAATTTACAATGATATATACAAATGGGATTGGATTGAAAGCAAGCTTATTTAAATCCTCTCCCTACATGTGACTTTTCATCACCGGATGATGAGACCAGTCGTGGTTTAATAAAGGTTTATAATTGGTGAACATATCTGGTTGCAGCACCCGGTGAGTCCGGTAAGTGTACGTTGTTTGTCAATATGTAAATATTCATGTAATAAACTATTTATGAAATGAAATAGATGAAATAATGAAACAAGAGAATAGTGTATACAGTTGTATACACAATGCAGAAAACATCTTGACCAGTTCTGATAGAAAAAAATATTTTGAAGCCCCAACGAAAGCCACGGTTGCCACCCTCACATCGACCAATACACAGCCCACTCTACTCCAACCACGACAGTGGGTGTACGTTAGCAGACGTCGGTACATGATCACGAAAAGCGGCCGGTGCTTTGTATATATGTTCTAACACATGCAAATATAGATTCATTGTCGGTAGGATCAAGTTCGGTGTTGCCGTAGAGTAATATATGTAGTGTCGGTTGGCAGAGAATTTGAACATCGTTCATTAGTTGTTCGCGGTTTATTGTGTAACGGGTACATGTGAAAAAATAGTGGTTTGCATCCTCGACCTGTCCGCAAGTACAGTTCGGGGAATCGACAATGTTTTTACGATATAAATCGTGGTTTAGAGCACTGCATTTTGTCCTTAGACGTGTGTGTAGCACTTGGAGATACCGAGAACCATTGTAGTAATAGCTTGGGACTTTGCCGGTATTGATTTTTATTTTGGTTTTGAAACAATTAAGTGATTGTGCGTTTCGTGTATCGTTGAAGGAGAGAGTTCCACTCGCGAACTGTCGATGGTAAAAAGGAATTAAAATAAAGCGTGGTTCGCGATCGTACGAGTTGAACGTTATCAGAGTTACGTAAGTTGTAGCGGGATGTGTCTATTTCCGGCGGAACATGTCTATAAGATAAGTTGGGGAGATACCGTTTTTCATTTTGTAAAATATATTCAGCTTGTGCGAATGTCGTCTGTGTTCTAATGTTTCCCAACATATTTCGGTATATAAAGAGTCGATAGAGACGAGTCTCGTGGCGCCCGATGTTATGCGTGCTGCTTCGATCTGGATTTTTTCAACCGCATCTTTTTCGTATTGGGTACAGTTATCCCAAACAACATCGGCGTATTCAAGTAAGGGACTGATGAAGGAAAGGTATATTATCTCTAGACTTTTTCTATCTAATGTGTATTTAAGTTTTCGCATAATGTTAATTCTGCGCCACGCTTTTGTTGTTATATAATCTATGTGTTGGTGCCATGTACATTCATTATTAAAGTAGATACCTAGATGTTTGTGACTTTCAACCTCTGTAACATTATTACCATTCATTACTATTGGTGGATGTACTAATCTATTACGTTTTCGTGATATTAGTAGTGATTCCGTTTTCTTGGGATTGAATGATACTAGCCATTTATTTGACCAGTTAGTGATTCTTTCTAGATCTGAATTCATGGTTAGTGATGCTGTTTCTGGAGTGTCAACAATAGGTATATAAATGGTGTCATCTGCGAAAAGTCTAATACCTGAGTTTATGTTAGTAACAATATCGTTAATATAAAGTAGGAATAGTAACGGGCCTAATATGGAGCCTTGCGGGACGCCGGCTTTAATTTGGTTCCAGTTGGAATAAACACCTGGTAGCACGACACGTTGCTTGCGCCCACTAAGGTAGCTTTTAAAACCAGTCATGTACATTATTAATGACACCTGCGGATCTCAATTTTACGAGAAGACCAGTATGCCAGTATGCCAGACTCGATCAAACGCCTTGCTTATGTCGCAAAATACTACTCTTACTTCCTTCCCTTCGTCTAATGCACTGCAGAATGTATTGTAGAGAAATGTAAGTTGGTTTACAGTTGAGTCAGCTGGGACGAACCCAGATTGTAAGGGAGTTAAGACATTGTTGTCTCTGAAATGATTATACAGATGTTTAAATACGGCTCTTTCTAGCACCTTACTAATTGTGCTAAGTAGGGATATAGGACGATAGTTTGACGGAAGAGAAGGGTTACCCAGCCTAAATATTGGGACTACATTAGCTTTTTCCACTCGTCTGGAAATTGTCCGAGTTGGATAGATGTATTGAATAAATATGTTAATGGAATTATTTCACGTTTTAACTCTTTGAGTATGCGGTTATTGACACCGTCCGGTCCTGATGCTTTTCCTAATGGTACGTTAGCTAATAAGATTTCTATTTCGTTTTGGGTAAGGGTTATACTTTCAAGGTTGTTACCTGTTGTGTATGGTGCGATTGTGGGTGCAGACGTGTCTGGTTCGTGTAGAAGTGTTTTGGTCCCGAAAAAAATTGTTTAGTATATTTGATTTTTCCATTTCGTCATCAATTATTAAATCGGCATGTTGGAGTGGAGGTATAGTTTTGTTTTCATTCTCACTTATAAAATGTTTTAGTGTCGACCACCAATCTTTGGAGCAAAGTTGACCTGATTTCAGCTTATCACTTATTCTAGTATAATATTCTTTCTTTGAATCCCGTATTGCTGCAATTACATCGTTCCTGAAATTTCGAAAAATTAGTCCAGTGTATATTGTTGTTAGTCGCTCTAGCTTTTTTATATAAACGTTTTCGCTTTCTTATCATTGTTTTTATATTAGTGGTGACCCAAGGTAAATCGAATTGTCTGACGAGTATTTCCTTATTAGGTATATATTTTTCGGCAGTCGATATTATTATGTTAGTAATATTATTTGCGTATTCATCAATGTTTTTCCGATTTCAAGTCGTTCCAGGTCACTGATGCAATGTCTCTCCGTAATTGATTGTAGTCCCCCCTATCATATTGCCAAATCTTACGCCTAAAAGGTTTAGTTTTTTGCTTGGAGAATTTTAGAAGTCCGTAAATCGGGCAGTGAAACCGAATATCTTGTTGTAAAAATGGATCGCCTACTCCGCTTGTAACAAGATTATCTCTGTTCGAAACAAATAATAAATCGATAATTGATTCCGATTGTTCGGTGAAATGTGTGGCGGATGAAATACACTGAGTTAACGCGAACTGTGTGCAAATAGACTCCACCTTCCTGTTAGATTGGGCATTCAACGTATTATGATTGAAATCACCAACAACAATAACATCCCTGAGGCCAGTGTCGATCGCCATGTGAATTGAGTTCTCTATTGTAGTACTATATAGGTTATTCGCGTTTGGTGGCCTGTAGAAAATACCAAATAGGAAATGCTTTTTGTTGGATACAACTTAACGAAACTGTTCGTCATAGGCCTTCCATCCCATGGATTTATTCCTGGCCTCGGCCTCGCGGATCACCGACACATACTGCAATAGCTCAGATGCTTTCTGGCTATGTTTTTTAATATATATTGATATGAATATCATGAACGCATCAGTCCATTCCCTTATTGAATTGATGGTCCTGGACTGACGAGATCGTGATTCAATCTCGCCAGTGTCCGTAATTACCAGCTGGCGAGACTGTACCTGTTCATAATTTTTTAACAAACATGCAAGGTTGATGTAGTAATTTCGCCAAATCTTACAACAAATTTCCGGAGAAACATGTAGCGTCATAATATCATCAACACAATGCATCAATGGGGGCAAATCAATATCATGAGTTGATGGGGTTGGCTGTGGGACGAGCCCATCCCAAATGTTGGCGGGAGTCTGAACCTGCTCATTCGCACCTGACTTTTCCTCAACCATTGAGGAAAGGCGAACCATCTCTGGTTCTTCCACGTGCTGCTGCACTAACGCTGGATTTCCAGTCGTGGTGGCCGCTGCCGGACGCCGTCGCACCGCTGTCGGCCTCGCCGGTGTACCTCTCGTCTTCCTACGTGCTTTTGGCATACTTTAGAGCGATGTAATTAGCTTAGAATCCTAAATTATAACCTTTGACTTTGAAAAATATTTGTTTCTAATAATTTTGTTGTTGTTGTAAGTCTGACATTCAGCCGCTAACGTTTAGGCCCACCAATCCGAAAGGGTTCTGCGCTGAAATAAACGGGCCTATTTAAAAGCAATAGGCCTTCATATCATTGTCATACTTATGTACTGAGCCAGATATATATATATATATATATATATATATATATATATATGTATATATATATATATATATATATATATATATATCTGGCTCAGTACATAAGTATGACAATGTGATAATAAAACACACCAAATCAAACTATTTCTCGCACATAGTTAAAGGTACATGCCCACTTAGTAAGCACACAATGCCAGGTTATAATACAGGGAGACATTTTTGTATACTAGTATTCTGTTGATATGACATTTTCTGGCAAAATAAACAATCATTCACCATTACCCCACGTACTGATTGGCATTATTATACATTTTATATCAGATGAAAATTTCCACACTGATATTAGTGGCGATAACGTAGTAATGTCCGTTAATATTTATTATCTGTATATAGTTTTTGATGTGCAATGATCATACTTTATCATCTGTTGAAAATATTATTTTTTTCAGGTGACGCATTTAATTAGCATAAATAATTGAAAAATACCATGCCTCATTTGCGTATGAACACAGCCTGATATCACCGCCAGTCATTATTAGTAAAATAAATAATATTACTGAATGATTTTACCTGTATAACAGGGCACTCGTAATTTTTAGTACCGGTGGAATAGTGACACAATTATTTAATTCCTAAAAAGAACACTTTTTACCTATAATATGATTGATTTGTTTTCATAGTTACACATGTACCGCACAAACGTGCATCCTGGTAATGTATCACGCTGTTTGCAAGGGGTTGTTGCATGAACTGTGGACGGTGTATACACTTATCAGAAGACACACATGTGTTTGCTGGGTGGCTGAAACTTCACTGATCACAATACAGCGTCAATATGCGCAATTTTGACAATCACGACCGAATAAATTTGTTCATTTTCAACAAATTCTAAGCTTCTCACACTTCTGACACTTGAGTTACATTTAAATACTTGAAACATACTCCGTTCGGAAAGCATCTTTTGCAATACTATTAACATAAACACATGTAGACTGTGCATATCGGCTGGGGCCCAATTTATACATATTTTTATCAGATTTATGACATGCAGCATTTGATATTTCTTTAGAAACAAACTAACAAGAATACAACGTATTCAATGAATTGGACAGATAGTCATAATGGACACGTAGTCATAATGTTGTTCAATGCAAATGGAGTAGTATATAGGGAGTCAGTTCGTTACCGCGAAGTGTGGGGGAAGAATTGAAAGCAGTGGGTAGCCCCATAGGTACCAAAAATAGTAAAATTTCATGTGAATTTAAAGCGAAATAAATACAACCCACAGTAAAACAAAAGGTCATACAATAGTATAAAATCTGTCCCCGATTTGCAGCCGTTTCGGCTACCCTATGTCAGCTACCTAGTTTAAAATACGTTCCCGATTTGCAAGGGTTTCGGATACCTGTTTCAGCTACCCAACGAAATAGTAAGTCGATATACGCGGGAGGTCTCCCATATAGGAATGGCCGCTCTGTAGAATTTTTCTAGTCCATATCGAAAACGGAGCGAGAATAGGGGGAGGGAGAGGGCTTTGGGTACTGTTGCAGTTTTTTGGAAATCGAGAAGTGGACAACATCGGGAGGCCACTGTGCGAACTACAGAATCCGCTTCGGTGTAGAATGGGGGGAGCCTCGCACTACACCCAACAAGAAGAAATCCAGATGGTTTGTGGTATGTCCGGTGGCAGTTCTAGCTACCAATCGAAGTTCCCAATAGGGGAGGGTTCGGATACTTTTTTTCCAAAATGGCTACTGCATGTAGAACGGGTCGCGACTACCAGAGTGCTGGTGTACGGAGTCGCTAGTTTAGTTTTTCCCATTCGGCGTACCGGACTGTTTTGCGGAGTGCACGAACTGGGCGTCGGGGTCTGTTTCCTTCTTCCAGAGGCTATGGGCCTCTAGAGATACGAATGGGAACAGTGGTTTGCAAACCGCGTACACCACCACAAATACCCCCAGCCACCACTTCGCATTCTCTACGGTTCTCCAGATGTCGTGCATCTCCCGCTCGTCTTTCTTCGGACACTCGGAATCGGCATCGCCGGAAATCGTGTCCAACAGCCTGTGTTCCAGCGCGTCCAACCGGTTCTCCAGACGTCTCTCCATGTCGAACAGGCGCGTAGATTCTTCGAACGAGCTAGCGTTTCGCGCATCTTCTAGTAGATCCGTGGGTAACTCGGTGGGGCCCGCAAAACCAGGCGCGGTCACCCTGTGTACTACGGGGGTAGGGGTTTCTTGTTCTTCGGGTTTTCTACTACGTTCCGCATCGACGGCGTCCCATATTCTTCGAAGACGAGTGGTACCGATCCCATATTTTTTCTTCGTGTCGTCCGCAGACTCGACACCCCGAAGATTGCGAATATCTTCTATATCCTGCTCGGATAAATTTCGTTTTTGCGGCATCTTTTTTGTAGGTACATACAAATATATTTTGCCCAATGTTCAACACGGAAATATTGGGCACACCTGGACAGACTGGGCATGCGTGCACCACGACTAGGCATACCAGCACCACGCCCAGGCGTACGAGCACCACGACTAGGCATACCAGCACCACGACTAGGCATACCAGCACCACGCCCAGGCGTACGAGCACCTTGGGAAAGACGGGCATTTTGAGCATTTCGAACAAATGTTTCTGCCCTCATAACAATTAAAAATGACAAAGTCCTACTTATCGAATAAAAATATTGAAGAAATTGTTTCGGCGCGCGCCTGCGAACGCTATTAAGAAAAAGTATGGGATTGGAAGTGCGAGGCTTAAAAAGCTGTGGAAAGATAAAACCACCTCTGGATTGAATTTACCTTTTTTCTAAGGAGGTGTAAACGATCGGTTGATTGGGGGAAATTATTGATGATAACCTCAAATATAGGGTTTGCACAATCGTTAAAACCAAATTTAGAACAAGTTAACGAAGAAGATTCTTCAACTATATCTTGGACCTATTCAGCTGTGGCTCTAGCAGGTTTGTTTGTTGGTGTGTTCGAATTATCATAATAGAAAGACCCCTGTAATTGGCGTGACCCTAAGAAACTGCATTATGACAGATGGATTAATTCATCATCTTTTCCATGTAGAGCTTTTTTAAACTGTTTTATAATACTTTCTGTAAGGGTTTCCAGCATTGAATCGTTGTAAATCTCAACAGATTTTACTTTTGTGGCTGTTTCTAGCTCCCTCTCTTCCTTGTGTAGCTTTTTCAACAGCTCTAAAATTCCTTCTTGGGAATCTAAAATTCCTCCATAGCAAATCTCAACAGGTTTTGCTTTCACGGTTTCCATAAATATATTTAATATTATAATTTTTTATTTTCAATTGTGGTTAATGTTAGACATTTATATATATATATATATATATATATAAAATATGCCTAAATCGGTTACTACACAGGAGGCACTGATAGATATTTTGCAGTCCCGTGGGGTTATTCCTGCCTATGAAGTTAGAAAGAAGCACCATATTGGTCCCAATCGCCTTACAGATCTGTGGAAATATGATAAATTTATCATGGGACTTTCTAGAGATAATTGGCCAAAAACCCCGGAAACCCGTGATAAACGACCTGTTGGAAGACCCCGTTTGTGTAAGTAGAATGTGTTCATTTTAGCTAAAACACCGTTTCTCATTCTAAACCCTCTGTTTGTGCATCTATCTATTTCTAAATTAGGTTCGAGAGCATCTTTATATCTTCTCCATGTAAGAGGATTTTGCCTGGCAGATAACCCCTTTGCTGAATGTTTTAATTCATTAGTGGTAAATTTTTCAACCAAATAACATTTACTGGATAGGGCAATTGCACGATCCCCTTGAAACTCTGTTTTGAAAAGACCTGGCGCTCTATTACTCCATTTATCCCAAGCTAACCATTCTTTTTTATGTTTAGTGAAATCGTCTAGCATTTCTGGTTTTATCATTCCATCCAACTCTCCACCCTTCATACTAACCCCCATATACAAACTATCCGTATCCATCTGTATTAGTTCAAAATCTGCTCTATCTACGTATTTGTCCATAAAATCATAATAAAATTCTAACATTCTTAGTTTTGCATATTGGTATACAGCAATCCCACAGTGAAATGGACGAGTCATATTGGCATTTACTTTTCTTGAGGATATTTCGTAAGAATCTCCCATTTCCTCTAAATCATCGAAATACGCTGATCTTAAAGCTTTGTCCACACATTTTTCATCTTTTGTATACGTTGTGTTGAGGTGTTTTTCAGGGGATTCTATCATTTTCCCACAACATGAGTTACCTAATAGTTTCATTATATCTGCAATTGGGGACTTGGAGCTATCAACATCTCCGCATCTCCTGGCTGAAGTAACTTCTTTAACAAACCATTCAAAGGGCTTACCTGCTGTATAATTTATTACTCTGTAAATCCCTGTAATTTCTAAACCATGCTTCAAGTACCATTTTAATAATGAGGCAAATAGTAATACTTTTTGGGCAGACATTGCACCTACTAGTTTTCTACCATCTCCTCTTGCGCGGTTAGTTTCTTGTTAAATAAATACTGTAACATCTTCTCTGGAACTTCCTCCTCCTCTACAATCCTATTTATAAATATTGGGGACATTTCCGAAAACTTCTCTTTTAAACTACTGGGAACCTCTATATCTACTTCAGCAAAGCCAAACCACTTACCCTTTAAAACAGCCTTGGAAAACTTATTTATTTTAATAGGGTCGTGAGGGCTGCTTTCCTCGTGTAATTTCCCTTCGCCACATGGCATATGTTTGTTTAATATTGATAAATATAGGGCGTTTGCATCAAAACCAAGTACGGCTTCGCAAAGCTTTCCATTTCCATCTGGGGTTGACCTAATTCTCGTAACACCTGCTTCAGTGTATCTTGTAAACACAATTGATGGACCCCCAACTAATGCTCCTTTTAACATTTCATATATTTCCTCAGTGGGGGCAAACAGTGGCTGACATATCGCGTCTGCTATCTTACTCTCTTTGGTTTGGTAAGGTTTTATATGTTTTTTTATCGTTCCTCTGAGAATATATTGTAAAGCAACTCCTGGTAGGGTAACTGCATCTTTAAACATATCTATACCTTTTGTTTGATAAAATTTTGTCATTTTTCCGATAGCTTCTAAAAAGGGGCCAACATCCAAGTTGTTATAGTATTTTAACCAGTCTTTGAAAGACTTCATATTTAATCTGTTATAAATGTTGTTGCACTCTTCCAACTGTTTTTTGGTTATCGCTTTATTTGGAGTTAATTTATTTGTCCAATTTTTAAGTGGTGGTAAACCCTCATACGCTAGTTTATCGGGAGAATCAAACCATTCATATGGGAAGAAGGATTTTTCACCTTCGCATCCATAAGCCTTAACCCATCTATCATAATCGATACCAGGAACAAGATGTAATTTTACATCTAAAAACCTAAATTCTAGTGTAAATAGAAAAATGGTTGTATTGGCTTTCTTTCCTACTAGTACCTTAGAGGTTTTATCCGTTAAAATATCAACTAAATGCTTCTTTATTAAATTAAGATCGTAATTACTGGAATTGAACCCAATTACTGGGACTTGTGAAATCCAACGGGTAATTTCTCGCTGCTGAGAAGTGTAAAGATACTCCATGTCTGCAGGGTACCCATATGTATTGTTGCTCCCCACGGCATCTCGGATATTATCTCCCCTCCTCTTTACATCTTCCATAAATAGGGTTACTAGTTGTTTTGGAGAAGTATCACATATGTGAGTTATATTGTTGGATAGAGTGTCCCCTATGCTAACACTTATTGGGACATGTTCGTCTATAAACTCTAGATCTTTAGTTGGGTTACGCTTTTCTTTACTTCCGTCTAAATATGCTTCAAAATCGTATACAATATGATATGGGTAAATCACTGTAGGAGGCTTTTCGAGTTTCTTTACATCCTCAGGTTTACAAATTTCATCATACTCGCATTCAAAAATAGTTACTAATTTGCACTTACCCTTAATTGCTTCGTCTCTCTCGTTGGATCTTCTAAGCTTATTTTTATAATCTTTACAATGTTTGGGACACCCGTGCCAATAACAGCCATGAAATTGATAAACTGTATCAGTCATAGGGCAATACCCATCCACTGGGGCTCCCGCAATTATTCTTTCTCCGCCATGACCGCATACTGCAGTGTGAATGTGAAGACCTGGTATAGATTTTATCCAACTAATAGATTTCTTACTGCAACATGGTTTTGGATAGAAAGCTCTTTCGAACGCTGATACTGGCCGATCTATTTTTTCCCCTTTACACGCTACTTTAGTTAATCCCTTCATACAAGTCAATGCATGCCTGGTTAAATTGCTGGACTATGTAAATCGTTGTTTGCAGGTAAAGCAACAATAATTGTTTTCAGCGGCTTTATTCATATCTGTAATAAGGAAGGCGTGATCGTTATAGATGCCTATTTTCATCTTGTTATTACCAATCTTGTCGTAATGAGCTGCTACTTTTCTTAAATACCATGTTCCCTCTTCTGTAGGTTCGTATGCATCAATACCTATTTTAAAACACTCTTCTATTTTCTTGATATCTCCAAATAGTATGGGGCCTTCGGGTTTCTTTAATTTTTGGGTTTTACAAAACTGTAAATATTGCTGCTGGAGCTCTTTGGTCAATGTTAAACACCTATCGGCTCTAAGCTTCGAAGTGTGGAGGGCCTAACATCTAAATAAACAAAGATCATCATTGAGACTATCCAGGGGCTTCATCCCTTTTTTATAACGTAACCACTCTGGCATTCGACCTCCTGCCACTTTTTCGGATTGCATTCCAGCATCACCTTTGGGGATTTCATACCACTTTGAAGCTGTTCCATATACTATTTTAACACTAACACCCATCCATCTTACAAACCTCCATTTTGTACTTGGCCTATCTATTTTATCTATGTTTAATCTATGCTCTTCTTGTTTATTAATCCACTCTTCAACCTCATCGTAACCCCTAAACCACGGACTTTTTATAAAATACCAACGTTGTCGGCTTTCCTCTTGCGTCTCTCTCCTCTTGGTGAATTAATTTGTAAGAAAAAGAGAATCTTAGGTAAAAACTGTCGGTTAACAAAGGCTCTAACTCACCTATTATCCTTTTGCTGTTATTTATTTGAAGTTTTCTTTTCAGGGTTATTGTAGTTATCCTACGCCCTTTTACTATTTCTTTTTCTTTTTGTTTATAATCTTCTAATATTTCGCTACCTTCCTCTATTAACTGTTGTAATAAACGCGCTTTCTGCACTCGTTTTTGAGGTTTGCCAATGTTCCTGCTTCTAAGACTGAGGGAAGCCTCATCAGCTATATTCTGTGCTATCTTTTCTATATTCTTTTTTTCCACCCCCTTAAATACCCCCGAGACATTGCACGAGCCATTCTTTTCATAAATTCATCATTTGTTTCCTTATTTATTAGTGTAGTTAACCCCCTTTCCCTTAACCTAACCTGTTTGAAAAAGGTGTACCCATTCTTATTAATTCTGACCTTAATTCCCGAATCCTAGGGGAAGAACTTTTAGATGGATTTACACCCCTTTTATCGCTAATCCTTGTGCGAGTTAACTTAGGGCGAGGCGCTCTCGTAACTTTTTTACGTATATCTGTCATTTTTCTAATCGTGGAAATTTATTGTTTTATATAAATACCTGTATGGTTTATGTTCAATAGGGTGTTTTTCATTTTTGGAAATTAATTAATTATTTATTTATTTTATTAAAACACCTCATACTACAGTATAGAAGACACATATTTTGTCGGGGCTAGGGGGCTTTCTGCTAGTTTTCTCGTGTTCAATAGGGTGTATTCTATTTTTATAAATTCCCACAGTATAAAATAGTTCCCGATGCACAGTTCGTACGCTACCCAAAGCCCTCTCCCTCTCCCCCTATTCTCGCTCCGTTTTCGATATGGACTAGAAAAATTCTACAGACGGCCATTCCTATATGGGAGACCTCCCGCGTATATCGACTTACTATTTCGTTGGGTAGCTGAAACAGGTATCCGAAACCCTTGCAAATCGGGAACGTATTTTAAACTAGGTAGCTGAAATAGGGTAGCCGAAACCGCTGCAAATCGGGGACAGATTTTATACTATAGTATGACCTTTTGTTTTACTGTGGGTTGTATTTATTTCGCTTTAAATTAACAGGAAATTTTACTATTTTTGGTACCTATGGGGCTACCCACTGCTTTCAATTCTTCCCCCACACTTCGCGGTAACGAACTGACTCCCTATATACTACTAATGGGGTGGGTGGGGTAATTTTGTATTTCCAGTTGTAATACGAACTCTGAAATTTCATGGGGTAAAACATATAGTGCACTATGTTTGCAAAAGTAAGGAACTGGATTTGATATATATTTATGTGGAATATAGTATCGCTAGATATATATTATACATAGTTATAGCCAGTTCATCTTTAACTTGCAGTAACCAATTAAAATATTTCCCCTTTTTTGCAAATCCATCCCATATACGGCTCAACAATTTCTCTAATATGCACACACGTGTATAGGGCATATTATTCCTGACGATTATACACCAACATGACACATTAAAATACCTGTAATTAAAATACCTACAACAGTTTATATGTTGGTTGATATACTGTGGAAATGGCCGAACACCATCGTTTAAAAATTGGGTCACCATATGGTAACACATCATTATATCAAGTGTCATCCGGACTTATTATAACATACAAAGGCCATAGATAAACATTAGCATGGATTACAAGCATTGACATTACCTTACCCCTGGTGTCATTTCTAGGGCCGTTATAAAAATATAATTCCTGTCTAACTTGTTTGTGTAAATAATTCCAACACAAAAATATTTACATAATTCCCTAACATTTGATTGGCCCGTAGCAAGTCTCTGTCCAAAATTTGCATGCCGCACCAATACAAAATAATTGCTTGCTACTCCCCTGGATATGGTACAACCGTACCAATAGTACAGTATACGATCATACCATATGCTCTTCATTATGCAAATAATTCCAACACAAAAATATTTACACAATTCCCTAACATTTGATTGGCCCGGAGCAAGTCTCTGTCCAAAATTTATATCCCAGTAAACTCCCACGCCAAACTACATTCCGTAACCGTGAGGCGCAGTTAAAATAATTCTTAAGAAAACGGAAAATAAACACATTTTCTTGATGAATTTATTTGAAATGCTGGAATTATAAGGAATGAATGGCCTTTTTGTGGAATTTATCGGGGATATAAACTTGGGAAAGTCGCGAGAATACTGGACGAGGCCCTAAAAAATTACAATTTTCGAAAAAAAAAAAAAATAATAATTTTTTTTTCGAAAATTGTAATTTTTTATCGCTTCGTCCAGTATTCCTGCGACTCTTTTCCAAGTTTATACCCCGATAAATTCCACAAAAAATGCCATTCATTCCTATAATAATTAACTGTATCGTGCATTGTGTTGTGTTTTGCGTCTTGTCATTTAAGTACGAACCTGCCTTACTACTCGACTGTTACACTATTATAAGTAAAAATAAACCATATGTACATTTGCTTTTATATATTTATTTCATTGTACATAAAAAGTTAGTCATATTTGCAATGTTTATATTTATATATAATTTGATATTTTATTTGCTCCAAACTGCCCTAAACGATGTGCAATATTTGACTTTTACAATACAATACAATTTGCTGTTTAATCAGTGAAGAAGGTTATAGCCCCATAACACATATAACATGTACAAATCACTGAAACAAGAGCAAAACCTAGTACCGGTATTTCAGATGTATTGGACCAGTTGACAATACAACGGAGACAATATAATGTTTACGTGTGTACTGCAAATTGCACAAATCGATAAGACTGTGGATAATGCAAAATGTATCAGTAGCCGATTTAATAAAAATTGCAAAGTATACTTATCTAGCAAAGTATACTTTGAGGGAGTAATCATTTATTTTTCCCGAAATGCATTATGTCATATAGAACTAACCACTGCTTATATTTGATGCTTACAAGTATGCAGAATTATTATACTGAATTCATTACATTATCACAGCCATAAATTCATCCTTAAATTCAAAATTTCCCCCTCAAAGTATACTTTGCTAGAAAAATATACTTTGCAATGTTGGTGAAATAGGCTACATTTGTCAGCTTGTTGTGAGCGAGATATAATTATGTCGGTTAGTTTCAGGGGCAATCAGACCAAGATAATTATGGAATCTCCGCAAGTTTCACCGAATGTAGGTGGAATATTCCGCCGCACTACGGTATATAATTATACTGGGTGACGGCTATTCCGAGGCATGTTACCATAAAACCGACCCACCGATATCAACCGAGCCAGCCGGTAAACGCATATCTTCTTTGTATTACATGGAAAACAAAACGTGCATTTTTTCTGATTATGGTTGGGTTTTGTATTATAATCATGCTGAGAATTGTTCGAGTATAGATGCGGCTTCAAATATATTGTACGCAAATCGACATAGAGACTGCAATCGAAGAAAGCATGTACTTCGTTCTCTACAATGTGTATCCTCTCGTGTGTAAGGCAGTATGTCCACAATCGAAGAGTTCGTTCAATTCCCAAATGTCGCCCACCTCAATATTTATATAGTGGTTTGAACTTATGCAATTTGGCATACCTTTTCGTAAGTAATAACTTATACGAAAACCACAAGAAACATATCGGTCAACATTGAGTAGTGCTTTGAAATGTTTATATATGTGGCATCTTCCTGATGCATCGATTTCATCGCTCCAATCTTGCTGTAAACACTCATTTACCCGTTGTTTAAATTGTGATATAAAGGGGTCAACATTACGTATAACCTTGTGCCACCCACACATAACCAAAACGGAAACGGTGGAAAAGCATTCTGACATGGCGCCCAATTCGTTCGACCCATATCATCATGCTGTCTCAACATATCATATGCATTTTTGGGTAACGGAGTGGCTGCATTTGTAAAATGTGGCACCAATATTTCAATCATTTAACATAATAGGTTGCACAAAGTGGCAGGCGTCCACATTCTCCCAATGCCACACTGTTGTTTATGTGACGCGATAGTCCAAGAAATGTTCAGCAGAAAGTCTCATGTATTTACTGATTTTGTTTGCGATATTCATACCCAATTATTTCGCCCGCATAACAGAGAATTGGTTTCACCATCGAATCAAAAAGCTTAAAGATGTATAGTTGATGGAAATAGCCGAATTTGCGCTGATAACCATGATAACCGTTAATTGACATTCTGTGTATGAGAGCTTCAGCTGCCAGTGTACGTTTAGAAAATGCCCATTTAAATTTCGGCGTAGAATGAAAACCCATATATCTATCGGGGCCTCTCGGTAGAGCCAAGTTTTTATATCCACGAAGCAGACCACCATTACGAAAACAAATTAGTTTGGTTTTGTCGACATTGACATGCCCGTGTTTTGACAAAATAATTCAACACTAAACATAGTATGTCTGGTATACTATTCAGGGGCGGATCCAGCATTTGGGGAACGGGGGTTGTCTAGTTGCGAAGGTAACTCTTGCAATCTACTCCCGTGCCGTCCATAGCTAGTTACGGACGGTACGGGAGTAATTGCAAGAGATACCGTTCGCAACTAGGGGTTTGTCATATTGTTGAGCTCTTCGAAATGCACTTTCCTGTATTTTACGGCGTTTAAATTCAGACTCAAACTGGTGGTAAACTGTGACCTATGTAGACTCCGTGACTGAACGGGGGGTGGGTGGGGGTGCAACCCGGAACCCCCCTCCAGATCCGCCCATGCTATTTGATACAAACAGTTCAGAGACGCATTGATCACGAAGATAATATCGGACTACTTAGTAATACGCAGCCTTGACGGGTTCCGATTTGGCAAGGGCAATAACTGGTAAAACCAGACGAGTGTTTGTTCGTAATCACGCGGATAGTCTACATAGACTTCAATATGTGAATACACTTTCCGTGTATACCTTTTGATAGTAAACTTTCCCACTGTTTATCATGTTTAATTCACAGGCACTTTGTTGTATCAACGACAGATGCCTCTTTAAAGCATACCAGATATTACTCCCATATTATATATCTACAAGGTTGGACATTCGCCATATTTTCAATCAACGCAAGTTACCTTGTGCCCGGCTCGCCAATTCAGTAATTGTAAACGCTCGAGAAGGCCGGGACCAGCAGGGTCCCGGCCTTCTCGCTCGTTACAATTACTGAATTAGCGAGCCGGGCCAAAGGTACACTCGTACCGCTTCCGTTGGTTGAAAAGATGGCGAGTGTCCTACCTTGTAGATATTTAATATCGGAGTAAACAAAAACGGATATGATGTAAAGAACGTTTTTCGTCCACACCACAAAGTGCCTGTGGTTTAATTGTCAAAAGCTTTCGACAATTCTACGAATAAGCACTAGAAACGGCCGACAGGTTTTGAGAGGTATGTTTGTGTAATCGCCTGAAGTGTAAATAAGAGCTTCCTGCGCGAAATCCCGCCTGTGACTCATCGGTAATATTGTGTTCTTGTGAAAATTTAGTAAGTCTAGTGATCAGAACAGAAGTGAATATTTTGTTAAAAAAAAAAAAAAAAAAAAAAAAAAAATATATATATATATATATAGTTGTTTGGATCGTCTACTGAACCTTTCGTACGCGGGAAAAATGTACGGGGCCCTGCAGGGGACTTATGACTCTCCTTTTTTTATTAATTCGTTCCAACGAAATAATAAGAATTCGTTCCCTCAATTTAACAATTCGTTCCGACGAATTAACAATTCGTTCCCACGAATTAACAATTCGTACAATTCGTTCCCTCAATTTACCAATTGGTTCCCACGAAATAAAAATTCATTCCCATGGAATGGGAACGAATTGTTAATTCATGGGAACGAATTGTTGGAACGAATTGTTAATTCGTAAGATCGAATTGTTAATTCGTGGGAAAGAATTGTTATATCGTGGGAACGAATTGTTAATTCGAGGGAACGAATTGTTAAATCGTGAGAACGAATTGTTATATCGTGGAAACGAATTGTTGAATTGAGGAAACGAATTGTTATTTCGTGGAAACGAATTGATATTCATGTTCCCTGCGGGGCTCCGTAGGAATCAACATGTTTGCAGGTGGACGTTTTCATTCGAACGCTAGCGAAGAATTATACAATCAACATGCAAATTTGAGGTATTACAGCTTTCATGCAAATGAGCATAATTATGTCGGTCGCAGCTCATATTTTACGGGCTGAACTTTTTAAAAACACGGGTCTTATGCCATAAAAATAATTCTAACAACTTACCTTGACCGCCTTTTCAGTGTGATAAATGTTTTATTTGATTTTTTGCGCTAAATTATGTTAATTGTTGCACATGTTACCGTAGTCTAAGGGTGCGACGATTAACCACCACACTCGATTATTCGCGATTCGTAACTCCATGGTTCGGTGCACGAATACAATATTCGATTTCGGTTCACAATAGATCTCAGAACAGCGCTTATTTTTCGCGAAACGCTTTCCACTGTAGATTAATTATTATGTGTCATCCACAAACAAATACTGCGAAGAATTTCAGGAAGGATGTTCAGTCCTTTGATTTTGTATATGTGAACAGAAGAAGCAGCTGATTTCAGATGGACTCGTATTATTGTTATCACAATTTATTATTATTCAAGCAATGTTGATGAAAAAAGGGCACGGACGGCGCAAAAGTGTGTAGAATCTTCGATGGTTATTATGTATCAGGCTGTGCAAACTCGTACATGTAGACTCACGACGGCAGTTATTTGCATGGGTGTTGCTGTGAGAGAAAACCGGTAATCAACTCCTTACAAATAATACACCGTGAAGAGAACACCCATAATTGCGCGCAGGTTGTTTTCTTGGAAACCACGAGCTACCATGCAAAATGTTTACTTTTTATTTCAGTCAAAATAAAGTTATTTGAAAATTTGGAAAAGGTTTCGACTAATCTAGAATGTTAATGTGATTGAACACATTCCAGCTGCGTAATTTTGATTTCAAAAAGTTTACATGACGTCATATTTGACGTCACACAACGTAACGTCAACACGTGGGAAAACACGTCATTATGTAACTATTCATGCGCACATCACAATTCATTGATTTTAATCTAAAAAATATACTAAATGTGCCTATATATCCCCGCCGTTGAAGTGTAATAAAGAGGATATACCGTCGTACATGTTTGAATAGCGGAAATAATACACTCGTGTCCGTCGGCGTCCGTGCAAGCAACTCGTTCGCTACGCTCACTCGTTGCTTGCGCGGAAGCCGACGCACACTCGTGTATTATTTCCCGCTATTCAAAATGTACGATTGAATATCCTCTATGTAAATGCGTACTTTATTGTCAATAAATACAGTCTAATAAATATGTTTAACCCATTCCTTTCTGAATGCACATATGGATGGATTGTGGCCTAGGGGTTAGAGGTTGTCGGTTCAAACCTCGCCTTAGGCATCAAAAATACTTTCATAGTATTTCCACCCCACTGGTCTGTCGGATGAGACTTTAATAAACTGTGGTCCCGTCTTTATATGACCCTAGCTGTTGCTTGGACGTTAAACCCATTCACTTTCACTTTTCGGAATACACCTTTACGGGTATGGAATTTATTAAATATTTATTTATTTTTGTTATTGCTCAATGAAAGTATATGTTGCGACCACTCATTTGAACCGTCTCGACGAGACGGTTCAAATGGTGGTCGCGACATATACTTCTGAGCGCATAGAAGGAAAATATTTAGGATCCGCTTTGCACCGACCTTCTACATTGCAATCATTGTCATCAGGAACAGAAGCGTGTCAATACAAATGAACATAGCATACAGTGTTACTGGAAAGTCGGCTATTAAAGGTACATTCCCACTCAGTAGGCACAAACTTTTCTTTATATCAGAGACATTTTCTGGCAAAATAAACATTCATTCACCATTGTCGCACGTATTGATTGGCATTATTATCATACACATTGAAAACAGAAAATGTAATCTATGTAACGTTTTAGAAGATGAATATCATTTTCTATTTGAATGTTCTATGTACACTGATTTACACTTGCAATATGTAGGTACATTTTACCGACAGCGCCCAAGTATGTTGAAAGGACTTAGTTTGAGCAAGTAAAAAATCAAAGGAAAGTAATAAACCTAGGAACGTTCAAGGAGAGATGAAATATTGTCACATCTATAACGTTTGTTAACTTAAATGTGTATAGGTAGATACATAGTTTATTCAGAAATCCGTAAGCCACATGGCCCATGAAGGTTAAAAGTAATCATGCATGTAAGCACAATATGTCAAGGATGGCACACAGTGTAGTAAGCATCTAATAAATTATATGCTTTCAACATTTCGACAAAAACATACTATTTAATCAGGCGATTACTTCAAAAGTGGCTTTGACCAGTGCAGCCCCAGAACAGCACGCGTATCATCACTGCCCACCGTTCTCATACACTATCAGACACATATATAGCTATTTTCATATGTGTCGAACAGTGTATACCACGCATAGGCCGTGTTGACGTTAATACTGTTCCGTAGTTCCACTGATTCAAGCGCACTCGAACATTTCTCGAGTTACTTGCATCTAACATAGCATACGTTATAGTACCAATTATTTAGTCAGCGAATGGTCTATTCGGTGTGTTCTTGGGCAAGACAACGGATGGGGACTTAAATAGTCGGTCCCGACGGTCAAGTGCCGTCGTTAAATCAAAGCATTTACAAAGTTTACATTTCGTAATTTTTAGAACTGGTGGAATAGTGACACAATTATACACTTATTTAATTCCTGTGAAGAACATTTTGAGCCTACTGAGTGGGCATGTACCTTTAATAACTGTTGATGCAAAATAAATAATCTCCATACATTAACATGCACAACAAAATGTACCTTTAATAACTGTTGATGCAAAATAAATAATCTCCATACATTAACATGCACAACAAAATTTACATTTAACCCTTAGAATGCGGGAACCGAAAATAGTCGTCTGCTGATAATTCATATTTTGTCTTTTCTCTCAGTAAAAACATGGTTTGGCAGCATTTTAGAATCATTTCCATTGGAAATGATTCTAAAGTGCTGCAAAACCAAGTTTTTGATGAGAAAAATGGAAAAATAAAAAATATTCAGCAGACGACACAAATTAATTCTGCATTGTAAGGGTTAAGTCTCTGGTATCACATAGGGTACCTATGTATTGGAATCGCCTCGGACAGTTAGCCACGTCCCAGACCCCCCTCGATGCGATGGTCCGTAGTGATATCTTGGAGTAACCATAACAACAAAATGCATTGTGTTACTCAACATTTAACTGTCATACGCAACCGCTAATTGAAATTAATATTATGAAATACTACTTGCACTGAACAATATCAACAACGGGTGTTCTACGTACACAAATACATCGGATTATTTAGCTGCGCGTAATTTGCCCCGATTTGCGGCACAAATCGTGCGGTCATCGCTAAATTTAGTAACAGGCTATAGTTTTCGGCAGAGTTAACTTCCTCCGAATACTCACTGAAACACAAACGATATCAAGTTTGACTTTCCGACAGTATATTTTTAAACTCACCCGACACCTGTGCGAAACAAAACTCGCACGTGTGGGTCTAACTGATGTTAATCCTCATTCTATCGATGGATTTACAGCGGATTTTAGTGACATTCCCGAATTCGGCCTGATTGACAATTGTCTATGGTGGCCAATACACGCCAACATGAGTGTCAATTCTACGTTCAGGGAAGGGGGTCAATAAGTCAGTATTTAAAGTGATAAATTACAGTCAGGGAACAAATTAATGACAGTATAACACATCCAGCGTAGATTAATACCCATATTAATGCAAGTACTGAAAATACGACAAAAAAACAATTCTAACAAGTTTGGGCTTCCATACATTGAACATTGTGTCAGCCGTTTCCCCAATGACGTCATTTGTATGTTTTAATATACTCGATCCGGGGCCAACTATTTCATTCACAAAACAGAAGTAAACATGGCGATGTACCGACAAGGCATTTTCAGGCGCGACACCGCTTCCGTGGCGGAATTCTTGTAACTATTGCTCTTCAATCAGTTTTCAATATATCTATAATGATCATAGATATCTGGAATCTGTATTTATACTTGAATTGATGATGTCTTGTATATGTGTTACCGTATGTTTCTGATATTGCTATGCATAATCTGTAATGTTGTTGAATGTTTTGGTACATGATGTAGCAGTGCATACTGTACTTGTGCCATATCAATAGTTTACCCCTTAACCATTAAAACGCTGAAAAAGAAAATTGCCGTCTGTTAATTTTGTATATTTTAATCAGTAGAATCGTCTCAGTGTGCTTTTGAGGAGAAAATATAAAAATATTTAAAACAGCAGACGACAATTGTCGTTTCCAGCGCTTTATAGGTACATGCCCACTCAGTAAGCCCAAAATGTCATTTATAGGAATTAAATAAGTGTATAACTGTGTCACTATTCCAACAGTTCTAAACGTTACAAGTGCCCGCTATACCGATATAATCATTTAGTAATATTATTTTACTGATAATGACGCGCGGTGGTAACAGGCTATTTTCATATGCAAATGAGGAATGATATTTTTTAATTATTTATACTAAAGAAATGCGTCACCTGAAAAAATAATATTTTCGCCAGATTTTAAAGTATGATCATTGCACATCATAAAATAAATACAGAGATTAAATAGTAATGTCCGTTAACATTTTAGGCAAACACGGTTATCGCCCCTGATATCAGTGTGTAAATTTACGTCCGATATAAAATGTATAATAATGCCAATCAGTACGTGGGATAATGGCGCATGAATGTTTATTTTGCCAGGAAATGTCTCAGATGATGCCTCTGATGTAAAGAACATTTTGTACCTATGAGTGGGCATGTACCTTTAAGGGTTAATGAAACTGCAACACCAACAATCAATCAATCTAGTTCAATATTGTAGTACCCTATGTTCAGTACTTTCAGTAATTTGATTCAGAAATGTAAAACATTTGGAATACTGAGTGGGCATGTACCTTTAAATGAACTCACCCGACATAGGCTCGTGATGTAATGCAATATGTATGCCCTTGATAAATCAGGCGACGATGCAGTCACCTGATTTCCGGGGCACGATAGAGAGCAGAGAGCCTCGCCCATCCCGTGTCCTATGCCTTGCCAGCTGGGTACAATATAGAAACAAAATTGCTACCCCACTCCATATCTCTCTCGAGGGTAGCAATTTAACCCCATCTCTTTAATGTAACACATGGAAGAGTGATGTTTGCAATCAGTTATCCGGCGTGTTTGATATGTTAGCGATAAAACTGTCAAAGCTGTATCAATAAAGTATTAACAAAGAACATACACATGCAGTTTGGTTATTTTACCGAATCAAGGAGTTTTTCTGGACATTTACAATGTATAATCTTGTTCAATAAATTGGAAAAGCTTCATTTCGTTATGTTGAATGTTGAACAACAACTAGAGAAAAGATGGCTTCCATGGGAAAATGATTTCCCTGTTCTATTATTTTTGGCAATTTACTAGTTCTACATCAAATAGTATTTGTTTAAAGGTATAGAATATACAGTTTACTACAATTTTACCTACATGCAACAGGTTTGGGAATGCACCAAATTGTAGCCTTAGATAACATATCGGAGGCGAATTATTATAACTAGGTACAATATAACCCTTATTGTCTGGGCCTCAGCTACGTGTATCGAGTCTAAATACGGAGCCCCGCAGGGGACATGGATTTTTTTATGAATTCGTTCCCACGAAATAACAATTAATTCCCTCAATTTAACAATTCGTTCCCTCGAATTAACAATTCGTTCCCACGATATAACAATTTGTTCCCTCGTATTAACAATTCGTTCACACGATATAACAATTCGTTCCCACGAATTAACAATTCGTTCCCATTCCCATTCGTTCCCTCAATTTAACAATTCGTTCCGACGAATTAACAATTCGTTCCCACGAATAAACAATTCGTACAATTCGTTCCCTCAATTTACCAATTCGTTCCCTCGAGTTAACAATTCGTTCCCACGATATAACAATTAATTACCGCGAATTAACAATTCGTTCCCACGAAATCACAATTCGTTCACGCGAATTAGCAATTCATTCCCGTGGGAACGAATTGTTATTTCGTGGGAAAGAATTGATAAATTCAGGGAACAAATTAGTAAAAAAATAATTATACGCCCCCTCGGGGCTCCGTAGTGTCGGGCCTGCCGAGGCATTTGACCGTAACTTGATCATGGGCATGTGCTAAAGTAAATTGTTAATTCGTGCGAACGAATTGCTAAATTTAGGGAACGAATTGTTATTTCATGGGAAATAATTATTAAATTGAGGGAACGAATTGTTATTTCGTGAGAACGAACTGCTAAATTGAGGAAACGAATTGTTATTTCGTGGGAACGAATTAAGAAAAAAAAGAATCTACGTCCCCTGCGGGTCTCTGTATCTAGAAAGAAACTATATACGCATGCATACATCGCTAACAACGAAAAGCTCGTGCACAATGAGGCAGGTAACTGTAAACCTCAATTGTGTTACATCCTGATATCTATAAACATAGTTTGCACGTACCAGCAAGATGTTGATCATTTATCTAAATTTAAGATTTATCCATAATAATTGTACTTGGTTGTATACATCGGTTCCTATGAAAGCGTACTGGTGCCGATGCTAACATATTATTATGTCCTAAAACTCCTAATTAGGAGATTCTAGGTCCCAATTAGGAGATAGTAACTCCTAATTAGGAGATACTGTCTCCTAATTAGAAGTTATTATCTTCTTGTTAGGACTTAGTATCTCGTAATTAGGACTTAGTATCTCCTAATTAGGACTTATTATTTCCTAATTAGGAGTTAGTATCTCATAATTAGGAATTACTATATATCTGTGTCAATGCTAAAAAATGTTTGATCTCTTCATTAGGAGATACTAAGTCCTAATTAGGAGATAGTATCTCCTAATTAGCACTTATTATCGCCTAATTAGGAGATAAATATATTTTAACATTGCCACCAGGACGTTTACATAGCTCGAAACATGCATGCCGCACCAATACAAAATAATTGCTTGCTACTCCCCTGGATATGGTACAACCGTACCAATAGTACAGTATACGATCATACCATATGCTCTTCATTATGCAAATAATTCCAACACAAAAATATTTACACAATTCCCTAACATTTGATTGGCCCGGAGCAAGTCTCTGTCCAAAATTTATATCCCAGTAAACTCCCACGCCAAACTACATTCCGTAACCGTGAGGCGCAGTTAAAATAATTCTTAAGAAAACGCAAAATAAACACATTTTCTTGATGAATTTATTTCAAATGCTGGAATTATAAGGAATGAATGGCCTTTTTGTGGAATTTATCGGGGATATAAACTTGGAAAAGTCGCGGGAATACTGGACGAAGGCCAAAAAAATTCCACAAAAAGGCCATTCATTCCTATATTGTCAACGAATGGGAGAGTTCGGGGTCGTTGCTCATACGCCCCTGTGCACCGTCTGTACACGGGAAACCCCCAATGGGTTCGAATAAACCAGACAACGCTGATTAAAACTGAAATATAAATATATGGACTATATTTATAATGATGTTTACATGAAAACATAGATATTTATATGGCCGGATATGTTATGGATGAATCATCCAATGATGGTCAAAATTTACACAATGATAAAACAGAAACAAGTAAACATGGCTGACATATTGCGTATGACTTTCGAGTAGCTGTGTAAGGTTGAAACTGCAAGAATTGGTTAAAATGCTCCAAGAGCATTTTAACCAATTCTTGCAGTTTCAACATTATAATTTCATAACTGACATGAAATGGCAACATACTATAAGGTTTGGATACAAATAACATAAGATAACATACCTGCAATATAAATGTATAATGGTGTTTACATGAAATCATAGAACTATACATGGCCGGATATGTTATGGATGAGCAGTTATAATAAGCAGTTAACATATGTATTTCATACTATGACAATGTACCAACATTATACATGACTATGCGATGTATGCGATATGATAGCATTATAATAAGCGATATGTATTTCTACTTTGAAACAATGTCAAACATTATACATGTCGTATGCGATGTAGTATTATATATATATACAAATATGTAACCAGCAGAAAAGCGCTACTGTATGGACAAGAGCCTGCACAATGCAGCGGTGTTTTCTGGTTTAAACCTACTTCCATTTCCCAGGATGCAATACAGGGAGACATATTGTTTTCGTCCATTCTTTAGATATGGCATTTTTCGGGAGAATAAACATTCATTTACCTATATCGGGCTTGTTAATTGACATTAGTATCTCAAACGTGAGTTGTCACTTTGATATCAGGACTCCTCGCAAACTTTAAACAGACCAAACGAATTGTTCACCCCAGTAAAAGCAACAACCCATGGTTTTATTATTTATATTTACACTGCATTTTCCGATAATTTTAAAAATGTAAATAACCAAATATGGCGTTAGAATTAGGAATAATATTTGTTTACGTCAATGTGTTGCAATTCGTGGAACAGCGACGTTGTCGGTCAATAGCGTGCAGTTATTGACAACCTCGTGGAATTTATGGACGTTAAACGAACGATAACCAATCAACAACATAGAGCGATATCAGATGAGTCTACTGTCTGTTCCACGTTTTGCTGCCGACGAACTTGTGGCTATTAAACACATTAAATCTAAAAAATATTTAAAAGTAAGTACTTTTTATCAATAACAAAAAAGTAACACTCCTCGAAAAAAATTATTTGATTTGATTGCGAACAAACGATTTTCCTATGGGAATTTAACATGGGGGCTAAAAATAGATTTTTTTGAAATATTTGTTTTATTTGTGGACCGAATTTCAAAATCTAACTTTCGTTTTCTTAATTACATCATCTTCAAGCTAGATCGCCAGGTTTCGGAGTCAATTTTCAATTTTTTTCGTTTTTTGATCCTCCAGGATCAAAAAACGAAAGATTTTGGAAATTGACTCCCCATGTTAAATTCCCATAGGAAAATCGTTTTTTCGCAATAAAATCAATATTTGATGGAATTTCATGAAAACTATTTTTTTTATGGAGGGTGACCTTTTTGTTATTGATGAAAAACTACTTACTTTTAAATATCTTTTAGATGTAATGGGTTTAATTGCCAAAAGTTCGTCGGCAGCAAAACGTGGAACAGACAGTAATGTATTGTGCTGGGATGTAAACGCAATACGTCGAATGTAAATATTTCCTATAAAGAACAATTCGTGCCGAACACTAACAGATGGGTCTCCAGCTTTAATATGTACAAAATATGCCCACATTGCGCGTTTATTTTTTGTTTTCTAAATAACATTTTTGACAACACTGTGTCGTCGAGAAATGGTTCATGACTGTTTATTTTACCCTAACAATGTTATATCTAACGAATGGACGAACAAAATATGCCTCCCTATATTATAACCTGGCACGTGGGCATGTACCTTTAACCCTTTGAACCCGAAAGCCCGCTATATCGGTTTATGCAAACAGTGCAGATCCAAATGAGCCGGCTCGTAACGAGCCGTCTCATCAGGATCTGCACTGTTTGAAAGTAATTTTCGTATTTTTGAGAACAACAAATACCCCCTTTTTATAAATGGAATAGTCTGAAAATTATTTTGCGATGATTGGATTGGTTGCAAAATTAACATATCGCAGTCCATTCAGTTACTTAGCGGTGAAAGGGTTAACGGAAACAACTATTTATTCCCTCTATTATGTTTGTGATGTGCAATGATTATACTTTATAATATGTCGATAAAATATTTATTCAGGACGCGCAGTTAGTTGATATAAATAATTTAAAAATGTCCTGCCTCATTTGCATATCAAAATAGCCTGATACAACCGCGCGCCTCTATCAGTAAATTAAATATTACATTGTACTAAGTGATTATATATGTATAGCGCACAATCGTATTTTTAGAGCTGTTAGAATAGTTAAACTTATTTATTACATTATTTGCATGGGTTTTGCTGTGAGAGAAAACCAGTAATCAACTCCTTACAAATAATACACCGTGAAGAGAACACCCGTAATTGCGAGCCTGTTTTCTTGGAAACCACGAGCTACCATGCAAAATGTTTACTTTTTGTTACAGTAAAAATAAATGTTATTTAAACTCGGAAAGGGTTTCGATTAATCTAGAAAGTTAATGTGATTGAACACATTCCAAACATGCATTTAAATATATCTGGTTCATAGAAACAGCTGCGTAATTTGGATTTCAAAAAGTTTACATGAGGTCACATTTGACGTCACACAACGTAACGTCAAAACGCGGGAAAACACGTCATTGTATAACTATTCATGCGCACATCACAATTCATTGATTATAATCTCAAGAAATAGACTAAATGTGCATATATATCCGCCGCTGAAATGTAATAAATAGGATATTCCATCGTACATCGCTTGAATCGCGGAAATACTACACTCGTGTCCATCGGCGTCCGTGCAAGCAACTCGTTCACTACGCTCACTCGTTGCTTACGCGGAAGTCGACGCACACTGGTGTATTATTTCAAGCTATTCAAATATACGATGTAATATCCTGTATTTAATTCCTACAAAACATTTTGTGCCTAACACTAACAGATGGGACTCCAGCTTTAATACGTACAAACTATGCCCACATTGCGCGTTTATTTATTTTTTTCTAAATAAGATTTTTGACAACACATGTGTATAATGATGTTATTTTCTTGCACATGTACCCCTCGTCCGAACAGCCAAGACCAAGGTCACCGATGTTGGCTATTATGTATCAGACTGTGCAAACTCATTAGGTGCCAAAAACGACCACGAACCATACAGACAGAATTGGAGATGATTTCAATCAGTGTTTGTTGTCATTCCAATTCAAATCACAGGCACATGGTGGTATGAACGACACAAGCCTCTTTAAATCATACCCAATTTTACTCTGACATTAAATATCTACAGGGTAGAACACTTGCCATCTTTTCAACCGACAGAAGTGGTAATACTGTACCTTGGGCCCCGGCTCGCTCGTGCAGTAGTTGTAGTGTGTGAGAATTATCGCGCGTTACGATTACTGAATTAGCGAGCCGGGGCCCAATGTTACGGACGAATTGTTAATTCGTGGGAACGTATTGTTAATTCGAGGGGACGACTTGTTAAATTTAGGGAACGAATTGTCATTTCGTGGGAACGAATTGTTAATTCGAGGAAACGAATTGTTAATTCGTGGGAACGAATTGTTAATTTGTGGGAACGTATTGTTATTTTGTGAGAACGAATTAATAAAAATAATCCATGTCCCTGCTGGGCTCCGTACAATGTAAATAATCCACTTCGGAATTTCCGTTAGTTGAAAATATGGCAAGTGTCCTACATTTTAGATATTTAATATCAGGTAAATTGGGTATGATTTAAAGAGGCTTGTCTCGTTCATACCACACATTGCCTGTGATCCAAATTACTTTTATGTAAATGCGTACTTTATTGCCAATACATACAGTCTAATACATATGTTGAACCCATTCCTTTCAAATGCACATATGGATTGTGGCCTTGGGGTTAGAACACCTGACTTCCAAACGGGAGGTTTTGAGGTTAAAACCTCGTCTTAGACATCACAAATACTTTAATAGTATTTCCATCCCACTGGACACATCTGTCGTGTGAGACTTTAATCTGTGGTCCCGTCTCTATATGACCATAGCTGTTGGTGTGACGTTAAAGGTACATGCCCACTCAGTAGCCACAACGTGTTCTGTATAGGTATTAAATAAGTGTATAATTGTGTCACTATTCCACCAGTTCTAACAATTACGAGTGCCAGCTATACAGATATAATCATTTAGTAATATTTATTTTGCTGATAGTGACGCGCGGTAATATCATAATTTATTATGCAAATGAACCATGATATTGTTTAATGATTTATACTAATTAAATGTGTCACCTGAAAAAATAAAGTTTTCGACAGATTATAAAGTATGATCATTGCACATCCAAAAATAAATACAAAGAATGAATATTGTGTTAACATTTTGCGGAAACACGATTATCGCCCCTGATATCAGTGTGGAAATTTACGTCTGATATAACATGTATAATAATGCCAATCAATACGTGGGGTAATGGTGAATGAATGTTTATTTTGCCAGAAAATGTATAAGATGATGTCTCTGATGTAAAGTATTGTTGTGCCTACTGAGTGGACCCATTCATTTTCACTTTTCGGAATACAACTTTGCGGGTATAGAAGTTATTAATTATAAATATTTTATTTTTGTTATTTCTTAACGGAAGTATATGTTGTGACCACTCATTTGAACCGTCTCGACGAGACGGTTCAAATGGTGGTCCCGACATATACTTCTGAGCGCACAGAAGGAAAATATTTAAGATTTTCTGCAAACATAATGACGTATCCTCATCATGACAAGGTTTAAAACAACAAATCAAACAGCTATATCAAAGTCGTGACGAAGTATTGGTATAATGTAAAATAAATGGGGATTATGGGATTTGTGATCCTACTCCAGTAGCCTATTTGACCAACATTGCAAAGTATACTTTTCTAGCAAAGTATACTTTGAGGGAGAAATTTAATATTTTAGGATAAATTTATTATATTTTATTATACTGCATTTATTACATTATCACAGCCAAATTGGCTGTGATAATGTAATACATTCAGTATAATAATTCTGCATACTTTTAATCATGAAATATATGCATTCGTTAGTTATATATGAAAAATAAATGATTACTCCCTCAAAGTATACTTATAGTGCCTGTTAGAAGCATGACGTGTGTTCAATTGACGGAATGACGAACATTGCATTTTGTAATGGAATGAAAAGGATTGAAATATTAAGTCGTATTAATATGTAGACAATGGGTGTTTTTAATATTTAAAAGGGGTGGAATAGTTAAAGGTCACATTACAAACTAACACTTATTTTCTTCAAAATGCTCTAAAAACAACAAAGGCGACCATAATAACCGATTTCCGGTTCGATTGTATTATTCCTGATATTGAGATTTCTCATATCGCACCTTATCTCACACCAATACAGAGCCATGCAATTAATTGGGCATCGCTTATCTCTCCTGTTACTGCGACCTACTGCCGCGAGGTGGCGCTGTAAAAATAACCGATATGACGTAGCATTAGTACAGCTTACATGATTGGTGGATGTAGGTTTCTTATATAATATCGTTTGGATTTACGGACATCATGTATTTGTTGCATAATTTCTTCGTTTTTGTCGTTTAATATATACGTTAATCGTTAACTTTTTCATTCGCCTAGTTATACTTGGATTATTTATACGTTGGTTGCAATCGTCGGCGACGACTATCTGTGCGCAAGTCGGTTGTAATTCACGGTCAAACAGACAGCAGAACCAGAATCAGAAAAAAATGTGAAATTAAATGTTATATTTCTATTTTTGTTACAAGACATAATCTCCGACATTTCGTAAATTGATTCTGCATTGCAGAATGTTACTTTAGCATACATGTGCTTTGACAATTTCGAGTTGAAATAATCAGTGACACGCTTGTGTAGCTATGTTCAAACGGATGCCCCCGGAGGTCATTAATAGTTAATAGTCATTAATAGTTCGGCATAGCAAACAACTTATCCGATGATTTGACCGCAGGCAAATAGGGAAGTGGATCTTGTGACATGTGTATTCAGAATTCAGTGAAACTGGGATGCAACGTCATACAATATCATGATTCTGTAACACATATCGGAATACAACTTACCGGTCGCTGAAAAACTCTAACAGCATTGAGTTTCGTTGCAGAAAGAGTAGAGCTTCACTATTTTCCATTTTAAACCTACATAATGCCAATGTAAATCCACTAACGTTCGCATCAATATTCAATAAGATCACTATTCCAATAGTACTATACGGTTCAGAGTTGTGGTGCAGTATGACTAGGAAAGAGGCATACGAAGTTGGAAAAATGGTGAGGCTTGCAGCTAAATGTTGTCAAAATCTACACATACAAACAAGTACTGCAATGGCATTATCAATGATTGGATGACTTCCTGCCTCAGCCCAAGTCGACATGAGAAAACTTACTTTTCTCTTCAGATTAAGTACATGTTCTAATGAACTGTTAGTGAAACAAATATTTAGTTTTCGTCTATTCCAATAGTTCACTGGAGGGTGCAAAAACAAGATTGGATTTATTCCAGATGTATGTAAAATACGTGTTAACTATAATCTGAGTTATTTGCAAACATACATGAACGATGAAACATTTCCTCCAAAACATACCTAGAAAGGTGTGAGAAAAATAGAGAATAGTAGGTTAGTGCCGTGAATGGGAAAAAATATCCGGCAAAGCTCAATAATTTCTTTATTTCTCATCAGAAGTATATGTTGTGACCACTCATTTGAACCGTCTCGCCGATACGGTTCAAATGAGTGGGCACAACATATGTTTGGTTCAGAAATAAGGAAAATAGATAGAAAATAGTAGGTTAGTGCCGTGAATGGGAAAAAATATATGGCAAGACTCAGGAAACGGGATGGGCGAGGCTCTTCCGAGCACATCCCTTTTCCGTGCCGCGCCAGATATGTTTTCCCATTCACGGCACTAACCTACTATTCTGTTTATCCCGTCAACACCTACAAATGGCTGTAAAATGCAAAAATAGTATTGACTGGATATCAAAAATGCTTCACGGCACCGTGTTTCACGGCATATACGCACTGCGTTGACGGGATAATATAACATATGCACATACCATGAGAATATATGGCAACAAGAGTGTGATAACAAAGACAAATTCACAAGGTTCGGAAATCTACACACATTAAACCTTCCCCACGCAATACTATGGAATACCATAGAAAGTTAAAAAACACTCGAGGCAGCACTAATCGTCGCAAAATTATGAGTATCTATATACAGCAATCATCGCACAACTTGCACAAATTGCAACCTACAATTTGTAGACATTTATTATCTTGCAATAGTTGAATGCATGAGCCCCTACATTTGCAACAAGAGAGCATGCTTCTTTCAGCTGGCAGAATGTTTGATGGGTGCAAGTTTCACAAATCGCATATTTACACGGGATGCTGAAAGTTACCTATGTGTTCTACTCGGATCTAACTCAGTGATGGATATGACAAACAACGCAGATATGCTGTTCACATTTCTACGTTTAAGTTACGAGTTTGTGGCAGGCGTGGTGCGCGTGCTGTAAACCAACCCTAGTGACATTAACATAACAAAGCGCGCAAACATAAAGCATAACGAGTGCACATATTACATAAGTGTGTATGTTTGAACAACCAGCATCTCTGGATGGATGCACATGTATAATCTATACACATTGTTCATCTTGCTTTTTCATATATGTATATGTATGTCTTGTATGTTTTCATGTATATGTTCAAATCTCCGCAAGGAGGAATTAAATGGTATACATGTATATATATATGGGCCGCGCTCTGTGAAAACCAGCCTTAATGACAACATTTTAAATTTGCACTTATTTACATTTTTTGATGCGGACACCTTTCAAAAACAATATGTTGAAAAGAAAATGCAAAGATGTTTCATAGTTTTTGTTTTATCTCACTTTTTGTAGCACCATGTCAATCACGCAAGGAAAAAAAAGCAACGTCATCGAGAAAATGACGTTATTGAAACGCTGACGTTTGTACAATGAAACACAACAGCCTACAGTAGAAATGCGCGTTCATAGACTCATTGACTGTGCTTGCTGTAAACTGTATTTGCTGATAAGTTGCACTAAATGTATCTACAAGTGTTAGTATGAATACTATCAAACATTGAAAAGAATAAAACTATGATATGTACATGTAGTGAACAAACCAAACGCACCACTATCAATGTTAAATCTATAATTAGCCGACATGTGACTTCGTAATTTGCTACTATCGCCAACTATCACAGATTATGCATATACCTGTACCATGTGTGTACCGTCGGAAAGATACATTGTAATTATTTGTGAATTTAGTTCAGAATCTAATTGACGTTATTTACGTAACAGTTAATTGTGACGTCACTTATTGATGTAGACATTGCGTCACTCACCAAGGACCAAACACAAACAACTAAACGATGTTCCTGGTGTTTGAAATTGAAACAATCTGTGATTGAAACAAATGCACTATTTTCTTTAGAAATGAATGACCTGAATTTGGTTAGAATTTGGATAGGCCTATGGCTGCACATATCAATGACTTCAGCGCCCGATGGTGTCTAGAGTGTAGTCCGACACCCCCGGGGAGTTTTAAACGAATTAAAAATCGACTGTCCATACCCGACTCTCGGAATTAAATTTACATCTCAGAAAGCGGGAGGAACGTTTTCCTGTGTAGCCAATATGACTGACGGACGGTCTTGTGTACAGTAGCGCTTTTCTGCAGGTCAACTATGCGTACTATACCAATACTATACGTATACTATACCAATACGATATGTTTTCTATACGATATGCATATAATATAAACGTACGGTATGTTTGTACCGTACATACCAACCAATATCGTATAGATATACCATTCAAATCGTACGTTTATACGATTTTTATACATGTGTATAATTCTGGTACGTTTGTATCGTACACACATACCAGATTTGTGTGCGGTATAAATGTACCATACTACCGTATATTAACGGTGTTGCCGTGTACCATTTGCCCTAATACGTAATATTACTAATCTATCTCTGTGCTGTGTTTCATGAAATATATTTAAAGAAACTTTGATATTGTGAAACTGTGTATTTGACGTCGATATATATTCACAAAATGAGAAACAAAATCCAATTAAATAATGAAAAACTTGTGATTGTTTACGAGATACTATTCGATATGCCTAGCTAGAGTTTAATCTCTCACCCGGTGTTGTTACATGACACTACTAGCAACAATAAACCGGCGTCAATAAATAAAACAACAGCACAAACGTATCCGTGTGACTAGAAAGTCAGCGGTATTGGTGATCTGTTTTTTTTGGTGCGCAAATATAAATCGGCGGGTTATCGGTGAAACCTTGACCTTGACAATTTCTTGGACAAAAAAAAATGTCGTCACTACCGTTCCGAATATCAAGAACAAATTAATAGACACCACCATGCACACAATATATTTATTTTCATATAAAATAAAATTATAATGTTTGGTATACGGTATAATATGGCAAAACTAATCATCAATTTAGCGTTTTGTTTCCCTTTTCGTCGGTATCAAATTACGTTTTCCTATGTTAACATTATTTCGACGCGATCCTATAGTCGACATGACAATTTCTGAGATCAACACAACTTTTCATAATGTCTTTTAATTTCAAGCTGCAAGGACACTGTGAATTGCATATTAAACATAGTAACATGGTGAACATATTGATAATAATTTTAAAAGAAAAGCATATTTTAAATTTCGAAACCTGATTATAACAAAAAATAAAAACATTATTTTGGAATTAGATTTCTATTACTGCAAACGTTCTGCTCTGGCTGTTGATTTCTATTAGCCAGAATCAAATTTTGTGAAGATAATATTTATTCCGGTGATAGCCATTTCATTAAAATAAAACGGTTTACTTGTTTCACAGAGTGAGAAAGATAAATAACGGTCCGGAATCGAACCAGGGACCTCACGTTTACCGTACCATGCCCATGGCTCTACCGAGCAAGCTAACAAGGCACAGGTCATACACACTTCATCCCCATAGTCAGTTGCGTACTGTGACATTCTTCTCCGCCAAATTGAAATTCGTGCTCGAATTCCATGTTTAATTTTGTCTACGAATTCCATGTTTGTGTACAATTTTGGGAGTATTTATCAGTCATGGTCCTTCGTTGGGCAACAATTGTCACAGGGTAGACATATTTCCACCCTGAATTCCATATTTGTGGAAAATTTCTTCATCAGTCACGACTCCACGTTGGGAGTAGTTGCGGCAAGTAACTGCAGAATACTCAATTATCGTCCGTACGCAGAGTTATAGTGCTCCATAGGTTTTTCTTGCAGGGTACCAAATCGGATCTCATTCGCGCTTTAGCTGTTAATTGTGACATATTTTTCTGTACTTATTACACAGAAATGAATGTAAGTATAATACTGACATTTCTTTCAATTGAAAAATACAGAAATTATGTCGCAATTAACAGTTGAAGTGCAAATCAGATGTGATTTGGTACTTTGCAGGGGAAACCTACGGAGAGCACCATAACTCTCGGTACGGATGATAAGGGAGTATTCTGCAGTTACTTCCCGCAACTAAGTTGGGCGCTAAATGTCACAGGGTGAGAAAGATGCGCACCAGCCCGGAATCGAACCGGGGATCTCTGGTTTACCACACCATCGCTCTACCTACTGAGCAAACCGGGCACAAATACACACTTATTCACCATAGTGATCACTTCATTCAACCAAAAATTCACAAGCTAGAAGTTATGCCAAATTATTACAGTCAACGTCACAGATTATTCTCTTGGCGACATTTAGCGGACACAAATTTGTTCATCAATTTGATCAAATAAACAACGGAATCTGACAGATAACACTACGACGGCGCATGGAAACATCATTATTCTGGTACTTGGAATCAAAATGGTTGACAGAACCTTTAACATGTTTTATCACGATAGCAGCTACAGCGATTGTTGGACGCATTTATTTAGAGAAACAAGAGATTACAACCCGCATTGGATAATATACTAAGTGACATTTTGTTCTAACATACACCAACATAGAGGATTGAATTTGCGACAATGTTGGATTCTGGATTTTGTGGACAGGTGACAGAAATCGGAGCTGGATAAGAACCTACAGAAGTGATTCTGAATATGTGTGCTTGGTCTGGTTATTCTTCCAGATCATGTCATGCATGTTTTAATTTCACGTCATGTCAAAGCAGCACTATTGAACATAATGAATAACTTTAATATTCTACACCAGAATTAAAGTTCATTCATCGTCTGATGTGTAACTGATGAATTAAGGTAAATTACTGGTATATGACAACTTTTGCCTCACTAATTTGTATACCCCACAACGATAGTGGAGGGGGCATTTAGTGTTACCCTTGTCCGTTCTTCCGTCCGTCACCAACCTAGTAACTCGTAAAACTTTTAAACCGTAATAGCTACATACCTGAAGCTTGGTACATGTATGTTTGATTCGACCCCATGGTCATGTATTATCTCCCCCTTTTCAAGTCAGAATTTTCCAATTTTGGCTTGTAGCTCGTAAAACTTGTAAACCCTACTAGCTACACACCTGAAACTTGGTGTGTAGCTTCCATATGATGAGTATATTTGCAAAGTTTATTTTGATTCGACCCTCGAGTCATGGATTATCTCCCCCTTTTTGACTTAGAATTTGAAAATTTTGCCTTGTAACTCGTAAAACTTTTGTAATAGCTACTACAGCACTGAAATTTGATATGTAGCTACCTTATGATGAGTAGATGCGGAAAGTTTATTTCGATTTTCGATTCGAACCCCGTGTCATGGATTATCTCTCCCTTTTGGACACTGGAATTTTGCCTTGTTTACTATCAAAGCGATATGTGGGGTATCCGTGTTCTATGAACACATTTTCTAGTTTAGTTATCTCCCTTTGTTTTTTTCGCGCACTGATTTGTCCGGAGCATAACGCGAACACCCTTTGCAACATTTTTATGAAACTTAACACATGCATAGGTCTCACGGGACAGTGCGGAGCTAGCGTTAAATGTACATGCCCATTCAGTAGGCACAAAATGTTCTTTATGTCAGAGACATCATCGGATACATTTTCTGGCCAGATAAACAATAATTTACCATTACCCACGTATTGTTTGGCATTATTATACATTTTATATCAGAAGAAAATGTCCACATTGATATCAGGGACGATAACCGTGTTTCCTTAAAATGTTAACGGACATTACTATTTATTCTCTGTATTTATTTTTTGATGTGCAATGATCATACTTTATAATCTGTCAATTTATGTTTCAGTTGATGCATTTAATTAGTATAAATAATTATAAAATATCATGCCCCATTTGCACATGAAAATACCGATACCACCGCACGTCAATGTCAGTAAAATAAATATTACCAAATTATTATATCTGTATAGCGGGCACTCGTAATGTTTATAACTAGTGGAATAGTGACAATTATACTCTTATTTAATTCCCATGAAGAGCATTTTTAGCCTACTGAGTGGGCATGCACCTTTATAAAGGGGTTGGACAATTTTTGTTGCGACCGCCTGCGGACAGTGCGATATAGTCTGCGCATTGACGTCCATCCGTAGTTTTTTTGCCGAGCCTGCTTGCGGAAAGCGAGACTTAGTGATCACAATGACGTCAGTCCGTGCGTCAGTCCGTCCGAAATCGGTGTATGTTTTTAAATACCATATCCTAAGTCACATTGACTTGAAACATGAATTGCTTATTAGTCATCATCCATATATTCATTCTGTGTCCCACTCATGCGGTCCCTGTACCCCAAGGTCAAGGTCAAATGACTTTGAAATTTGTGTTAAAGTTGTTGCATACCTTATATCTCCACAACACTCAGATTTGCTTCAAACTTCAGATAATTATTTATTATCATCCATATTTGCATACCATAGTCCACTCCTGCGACCCACATGCCCAAGATCAAGGTCAAATTTGCGTTAAAGCTTTTACATACATTAATTCAAACTTCAAATAAATATACTCGGAGACCATCAAATGCCTCGGTTGGCTCGACATGCGGGCCACGGCCATCTAGTTTTTATTTACCGTAGGTAAATTTTTTTAAGAACAATATATCTGAGAAACAGCTTCGCCAATTCACTCGAAGCTTCACATGTGTGTTTCTCATCATCCATATTTTCATTCTATGCTCAACCCCTGCAACCCCTGTGCCCAATATCAAGGTCAAATTGCTTTGAAATTTACCTCAATGTTTTTGACATGCCTGCATGTGGACAGTGCGATATAGTTGTCACATTCGCCTACATACGTACGTACATCGTGCGTCCGGATAAACATTTTTTTTATTTAAGGTTAAAGTTTGTTAAAGGTACATGCCCACTCACTAGGCACAAACTGTTCTTTATAGCAATTAAATGAGTGTATAATTGTGTCATTATTCCACCAGTTCTAAAAATTACGTGTGCCCGCTATCCATATATAATCAATTAGTAAAATTTATTTTACTGATAATGACTAGCGGTGGTATCAAGCTATTTTCACATTCAAATAAAATATTTTTTAATTATTTATTCTAATTAAAGGTACATACCCACTCAGTTATTTGCAGGAATTAAATAAGTGTATAATTTTGTCACTATTCCACCAGTTCTAAACATTACGAGTGCCCGTTATATGGATATAATCATTTAGTAATGTTTATTTCACTGATAGTGACACGCGGTGATATCAGGCTATTTTCATAGGCAAATGGGGCATGATCTTTTTTAATTACTTATACTAATTAAATGTGTCCCCTGAAAAAGTAAAGTTTTCGACAGATTATAAAGTATGATCATTGCACAACAAAAAATAAATAGTAATGCCTTGGTAACATTCTAAGGAAACACGGTTATCGCCCCTGATAGCAGTGTGGAAATTTACGTCTGATATAAAATGTATAATAATGCCAATAAATATGTGTATTAATGGTGAATTAATGTTTATTTTGCCCGAAAATGTCTCAGATGATGTCCCTGATATAAAGAACATGTTGTGCCTACTGAGTGGGCATGTTCCTTTAAGAACAGTCAACACTATATCTCTGAAACCGCTTCACCAATTCACTCGAAACTTCACATACCGTGTATTTGTCACCCACATTTTCAATATTATTTATATGTGCCCAATGTCACGGTCAAATTACTTTGAAATGTCCCTTAAAGTTTTTGGTGGGCCCGCTTGCTGACAGAGCGATATAGTCGCACATTGGTGTGCATTCAGGATAAAGATTTTGGTTAATGTGTTTTCTTAGTTAAAGTTTTTGGTTATACTATGAAAGCTTCGGCGGGTGCGGCATGTTTTTATGTCAACGGGCTAAAGCTTTGTTGCAATAAAAAAAATGTTTGTTCTATCAAATGCCTCGGCGGGCACGACATGCAGGCCATGGCCATCTATTTATTATGGCATGCGATTTGATCAGTCGGCCATCACACCATGACTAGTTTAGTACTTGATCAGTCGGCCATCGCACCAGGACTAGTTTAGCACTTGATCAGTAGGCCATCGCACCAGGACTAGTTTAGAATTTGATCAGTCGGCCATCGCACCAGGACTAGTTTAGCACCTGATCAGTCGGCCATCGCTCCAGGACTAGCTTAGAACTTGATCAGTCGGTCATCGCACCAGGACTAGTTTAGAACTTGATCAGTCGACCATCTCACCAGTGCTAGTATAGCACTTGATCAGTCGGCCATCGCACCAGGACTAGTTTAGAACTTGATCAGTCGGCCATCGCACCAGGACTAGCATAGCACTTGATCAGTCGGCCATCGCACCGGGACTAGTTTAACCCTTGATAAGTTGGCCATCGCACCAGGACTAGTATAGCACTCGATCAGTCGGCCATCGCACCAGGTCTAGTTTAGAACTTGATCAGTCAGCCATCGCTCCAGGACTAGTTTAGCCCTTGATCAGTCGGCCATCGCATCAGGACTAGTTTAGCACTTGATCAGTCGGCCATCGTACCAGGACTAGCATATCACTTGATCAGTGTGCTATTGCACCATAACTAGTATAGCACTTGATCTGTCGCCCATTGCACCATGTCCAGTATAGCACTTGATCAGTTGGCCATCTCATCATGCCCAGTACAGCACGTGATCAGTCGGCCATGCCGAGTATAGCACTTGATCAGTCGGCCATTACACTAGGACTACTTTAGCACTCGATCAGTCGGCCATCACACCAGGACTACTTTATAACTTGATCAGTCGGCCATCGGACCGGGACTAGTTTAGCCCTTGATCAGTCTGCCATCGCACCAGGACTAGTATAGCACTCGATCAGTCGGCCATCGCACCAGGACTAGTTTATAACTTGATCAGTCGGCCATCGCACCAGGACTAGTTTAGAACTTGATCAGTGGACCATCACACCGGGACTAGTTTAGCTCTTGATCAGTCGGCCATCGCACCAGGACTATTATAGCACTCGATCAGTCGGCCATCGCACCAGGACTAGTATAGCACTTGATCAGTCGGCCATCGCACCGGGAATGGTTTAGCCCTTGATCAGTCGGCCATCTCACCAGGACTAGTATATAACTTGATCAGTCGGCCATCGCACCAGGACTAGTTTAGCCCTTGATCAGTCGGCCATCGCACCACGACTAGCATAGCACTCGATCAGTCGGCCATCGCACCAGGACTAGTTTAGAACTTGATCAATCGGCCATCGCACCATGACTAGTTTAGAACTTGATCAGTCGGCCATCGCACCAAGACTAGTATAGCACTTGATCAGTCGGCCATCGCACCAGGACTAGCTTAGAACTTGATCAGTCGGCCATCGCACCATGACTAGTTTAGAACTTGATCAGTTGGCCATCGCACCAAGACTAGTATAGCACTTGATCAGTCGACCATCGCACCATGACTAGTATAGCACTTGATCAGTCGGCCACCGGCATGACTAGTAGTCTGCCTGTAGCCGAAGTCATGCAAGTCATGCAAGTCATCCTGCGTTACAGACAGAAGTGGTGGTTGGGGGTGTAGTGTAGTCATAGACAAAAACTGGTGGTGGTGGTGATACACATTGTTCCCACTGTGGGATATAGACCGGAACTTTTAGGACTCCAAATGTAGATGGCTGGTGTGTGTGGGGGGGGGGTGTCATTGTTTTGTGTCCCCGGTGGTGGTGCGGAGTACACTGATGAATTACTGATGAATTACTGTATTGAACACACATGTATAAGATGCACTGTGATACCGTACTTCACAATCCTCAGTTTTAAATTGATTCTGTATCGTAAAACTGAAAATGTATTCATTTTGAAAAACTTAAAATTGTGGCAGAAAATCGAAATGAAAACCGGATGTTTACATGCGAAATGAACCGGTGCATCGGTATATTTTAACCGCACGATGACCCCACTGTATATTCATACCATATCCGTACGGATATATCGTATATACGAACGGATATCGTATGTTTGTATAATATTCGTATAGTACGTTTGTATAATGTAAACAAACTGTACTATACGATGATATGGTACAAACATACCTATATTATATGATCATACGATATGCTCATTAAATATACCAATACTATACGTTACAATGTGTATACGATATTAGTATATACAAATAGGTAAGGAGCAGAAAAGCGCTACTGTACATGTACCTCGTACTAGCAGGTAGGAGGTCTATGGGGAAATCCTGCGCAGAAATCCCACTCCCTCTGCTGCCCACCGCCGCGCCACTGCCCACACACCGAGAGGGCAGATATTGGTAGGTGTACATGTATCCGCTTAAAAAAGTTTGTGGGCTACCCGTCTCGATCCTGTCTATGAATTAACTGCCAGTACTGATTTTTGTATATAAGTTTCTTGAAATTGTATAAATGTACGCATTTATCAACCGTAATTTGTAGATTCCTTCATATGTTTTTATTTGCGTGACTGATGCCCGCGCGTATGCGTATTTATTTAGTAAGTGGAATGTATAGTTGTTAAAATCAAAAGTGGCCAGCAGAACATTCCGGGCAAAATTATCCATTACTGTGTATTTTTAAATGTCTGTCGGTTTGAATTTTTGATAACGGGTTTACCATTTGAAAACAAATATATATACATGTACATAAACCTGTCATTGTCGGGAAAATGTGTCGATGTGACATACATGATTGTATAAAAATACCGGCAGTAAGCATAATAGTACTGGTGCATGTATATGTATACACTGTATCCTCTCGTCGGGAATAATTAATTTGAAAACGAAATTTGCAATTTAATGCGTTTCAGAAAAAGTACATTCAAAGAAATGAGTGGCCAACCAAGCCATGCTAAAAAACACCTTGGCGTACGTACATGTATTTTGAATTCATGCATGCACACTATATTATCAAGTCAGTGATTTACACACTACATTTGTACCGACCACAAAATTGAGACATTTGTTTGAAGCGTCTCGTTTGAATCTGAAAATATAGAAGTTGTGTATTCCAGGGCGGATTCACATAGGGGAAAACCCGGCGCGCGCCCCCTAAAATTTGGCGAGCAAGATGTGTTTGCTCTAAAATGCGCTATAACGCAGCAAAATGGGGTGTATATGTCAAAAATATTCCGCAGGGCATACCGCCGGACCCACCTAGCAGTCTCCCCAAACGGTGCTAGTTCGAAAATATAGTAAACTGTTTCAATTAAGAAGTCCCGCCCCGCCCCGCCCCGCCCCCGCCACCGGCCCCGCCCCCCCCGCCCCGCCCCCTCAACCTGAAATCCTGGATCCGCTCCTGGTATTTGCTTTATATTATTTACACGCCTCCGACTAGACCGTCCCTTTGATAAAAAAACAATAAAGCGCGCAGTCATCCAGTGTTTAGTAGCAAGTAAATTAACAACTATCTAAAGTAGGACTTCTTAAATTTGTAAATGTTGGAGACTTGTGCATCTGCGCAGCCTGACCAGGGTCTGCACTGATTGCAAAAATACTAGTAAAATATATGCCATAAATTCATATAACCATATTTACAAGTGGTCAATTAAAATAATAGTTAACAGTCATCAAACGGCAATCGTACGGCTGATGTAATGTGATATTTTTGAAAGTCGCTAAAAATTACGTGACATTAGAAGGTACATGCATGTGGTTGTAGATACAGATACAAATCAGTAGGTTACGTCCCTGAGGCCCGTTTCACTAAACTTCGTACTACTAAAATGTTCGTAAGTACAAAATTAAGATAGTCTGTAAATTCCACATTAACAACATTTTCCTGTAAACAATTATTGGATTTACATTTATTGAGCAGCCTATGCTCAATAAATGTAAATCAATCAATTGAAATTTCCAGACGATCCTAGATTTGCACTTATGAACATTTTAGTCGTACGAAGTTTAGTGAAACGGACCCCCAGTGGCTACAATTATGTTCGCACTAAATATGCCTGTGACACAATACCAACATACTAAATACTACTGTCTGTTTCACGAACGCTGCCCAAATTTTACGGCTATATAAACAATTCAAAAACAAGATTTATTTTGATAATATTAAATTAAAGGAAAAATTAAGAATGAGCCTTTTTTTTATTTCGTGAAATTTGGTCAAATATTGATTTTATTGCGAAAAAACAATTTCCCCATGTTAAATCCCCATAGACATCTTCACGGAGTGAAGATGTCTATGGGGATTTAACATGGGGACATTTTTTTGGAATTTTAGAAATACTGGACCGATTTTTAAAATTTAACTTTTGTTTTCTTAGTTAGATCATATCCAAGCAATCTAGTCAGGTTTCAGAGTCAATTTCCAATTTTTTTCGTTTTTTGACTCCTCCCACACTTCCTTACCACTTTTTCCTCCATGTTAAATTCCCATAGACAAATCAATTTTTCTTAATAAAATCAATATTTGACCGAATTTCACGAAATAAAAAGAAGGCTCATTCTTAAATTTTCCTTTAATTTAATATTATTGAAAATAATATTGTTTTTGAATTGTCTATATGGCCGTAAAATTTGGGCAGCTTTCGTGAAACAGACAGTAAATAATAATACAATGCAACCTCGCTTCAACAGCCACCCTTGGGAAGACGCAAAGCTGGCTGTTGTAGAGAGGTGGCTGTTGTAGAGAGGTTAATGCTGAATTAAATTTGTCGTCTGCTGTTTATTTATTTTCTTCGATAATTATCATCAAATAATGCTTTGACAGCATTTTAGAATCATTTCCAATGGAAATGATTCTAAAATGCTGTCAAAACATGTTTTCATTGAGAAGGAATGCACAGCAACAGCAGATGACAATTTTCGTGCTTAGCAGTCTAAGGGTTAAATATAGAGGAAATCATCCATTTGGGATATAATATAGCGGCTGTTACAGAGAGTGTGTTGTTGTAGAGAGGTGGTCGTTCGGGGAGGTTCGACTGTACATGTTTGGCCCAGTGTCAACATGATGTGATATGCCAGGAGCCGCGTAATTAGATCTACCATAATTTGTATCTGTGATACGATTATTTTTCTGACAATTTCCAAATTTTATTTTATGTTGATTTTCGAAACATTCGACGGTGAACCAGTAAATCAAATCAATTAAGACCTATGCCCAGTTCTATCCGTGGATAATTTTATCCAGAATACGTGTCACAGTTAATGAGCCAACTGTTTACATTTTATTTAATAAAAGTAACGGTTGCGTGCACACTTTCACGTAGAGCGGGGTCGGGTCTGACCGGCCGTCGGCACTAACCGCCCCAATCAGTAAACACGTTTAAACCTAAGTTGATATCTTATATTGCGCATGTTCATTTCCCCGTGAGTTTTAAATTTGCGACAAACAGTGCAGAAAGTATTGCCATTACAAATTAAATCGTTTTCCATAGATCGACATCTGTAAACCAAGACATGTTCATAAATATGATTATGCAATATGTAGATCTACGTTTACACATAATTGAGTCATGCATACATGATTGCAGATTTACCCGAGTGTGTCTACATATTTCGAAAATCGCTTGTCACGTTCAAATGAAAGTTAGCATTACTCATCAAAATGCGTAATGCAGTGTAATCTATAAATAAATCCCAAAATCGGAACACGGTTTGTACGTACTATACCAATACTATACGTATACTACACCAATACTATACGTACTATACCAATACTATACGTACTATACCAATACTATACGTACTATACCAATACTATACGTACTATACCAATACTATACGTACTACACCAATACTATACGTACTATACCAATAATATACGTACTATACCAATACTATACGTACTATACCAATACTATACGTATGCTATACCAATACGATTTGTTTTCTATACAATATGCATATAATATAAACGTACGGTATGTTTGTACTGTACATACCAACCAATATCGCATAGATATACCATTTAAATCGTACGTTTATACGATTTGTATACATGTGTATAATTCTGGTACGTTTGTATCGTACAAACATACCAGATTTGTGTTCAATATTCGTATAGTACGTTTGTATAATGTAAACAAACTGTACTATGCCATGATACGGTACACACATACCAATATTATATGATCATACGATATGGTCATTAAATATACCAATACTATACGATTACGATATGTATACGATATTAGTATATACAAATAGGTAAGGAGCAGAAAAGCTTGTTTTCTGTGAGTATTCCGGTTTCAACCCAAATTAAGAAACATGCAACTAATTTTCCCACTGCTGTCATCCCGGTCTTTCCTTAATTGACTCCATGTACAGCATTGCTTCATTGTAAGTTGACAATGGCCTACACGAATGACCTTATGACAGTTTGACCAGCATAGCACCAGATCCATCTATGCACCTGACAGCTATGATAAGTGTCTACTCTGTTGCCCGTCTGATTTAGCATTATATATAAGTACTATCGGTGAAAAATAGATTGTAACCTAACGATGTAAATATAAATAAATAAAGACTGGTATCACAGCTGTTGACAATTGCACAGTATGTCCATTTTGTCACCCACTGTCGCATTTCAGTATCTGGTTTGTAACTAGGTAATTCTTATATTTGTACAGTACAGTACAGTCCCAGATATTTATAATAGGGTCTAATAAACTGGAGTTATAAGTAGTCTGTTGAACTATTACGTGTAATAATCGTATTATGCATACATTTCGGAAGTACTACTGATACGTCATATACCCACGTGACCACAAAGGGAAATAACTGTGGTAAGCAAAATAAGGGAAAGTTAGTCATGCAGTGATGGCTGGAAAATCTGGCTGTACGGAATATGAAATCCGTAAAAGAAAGGCACACACTGGTCTGATTACTGTAAAATTTGTTTTATGTGATATATAAATGATGAATACATAAGCGTATCGCGAAAACAGAAGCTTGTTATATCTCCTTTAAACAGTGAGGGATCGTAGTTAGTTATTTCCGTTTGCAAATTTATAGTCTATATTAGCGTTTACTTTTTAAATGAATCGCGAACATGGTAGACCCAGATCATATATGCAGTCTGATCTGCGTCTACATTGTTTGCAATAAAATGAGTACGTGTTAAAATATGAATAATAATGCAGTTCCGGATCAGACTGTGCAGATATGTAGGATAACCTGGATCAACACTACTGTCTGTTTCACGAAACCTACCCAAATTTTACGGCCATATAAACAATGCAAAAACAGTATTGTTTTCGATAATATTAAATTGTATAAAAATTTTGGAATGAGCTTTCTTTTTATTTCGTGAAATTTGGTCAAATTTTTATTTTATTACGAAAAATGTATTTGTCTATGGGAATTTAACATGGAGGAAAAGGAGGTGGAGAGCTGTGGGAGGAGTCAGAAAACGAAAGAAATTGAAAATTGACTCCGAAACCTGCTAGATAGCTTGGGAATGATCCAACTAAGAAAACAAAAGTTAAATTTTGAAAATCGGTCCAGTATTTCTGAAATTCAAAAGATTTCCCCATGTTAAATCTGTGAAGATTTCTATGGGGATTTAACATGGGGAAATTGTTTTTTCGCAATAAAATCAATATTTGACCAAATTTCACGAAATAAAAAGAAGGCTCTTTCTTAAATTTTCCTTTAATTTAATATTATCAATTTTTTTTTTATTGTTTTTGAATTGTTTATATAGCCGTAAAATTTGGGCAGCTTTCGTGAAACAGACAGTAGTCGAATACACTATAAGCTACTAGCTACGATCCCTCATTGTGTATATTTAGATATGAATAGGTTGACATAATCAGCGGGTGTGCAGGTAAAATTTGGTCGTGAAATATGTTATTGACTTCAGCGATGTGTGCGTGAATAATGTGGTATATGTAAATGATATGTTCATATTCTATACTAACTGCATACTGCATTGTGAATTCATTTGTATTCTATATACAGTGTCAACACACTCTTCACACAGTCATGTAACAGGTTGTTCTCTAACGCTACAAAAAATACAACTGACCGATATCCGGTGCGTACTGTTAATTGTTTGCATTACACAATGCACGGTATAATATACATTAATACATGTAACACCAGGGGCCCGGTTGTTCAAAATATCAGTTAGCTTAACGGACTGTTAAATCCTTAACTGAAGGGTTAAAATCTCTGTTAAAACAGAGATGTTAACCATTCAGTTAAGGATTTAACAATCCGTTAAGCTAACTGATGTTTTGAACAACCGGGCCCAGGTGCCCGTTTCACTAAACTTCTTACGACTAAAATGTTCGTAAGTTCAAATTTAAGATCGTCTGTAAATGTCAATTTATGGATTTACATTTATTGAGCATAGGCTGCATGTGCAGCCTATGCTCAATACATGTAAATCCAATAATTATTTACAAGAAAACATTGTTAATTTGAAATTTACAGACTATCATAATTTTGCACTTACGAACATTTTAGTCGTACGAAGTTTAGTGAAACGGCCCCCAGGTTCATAAGGAGCCCCGCAGGGAACGTAGAACTTTCGTCTTATTAATTCGTTCCCGCGAAATAACAATTCGTTCCCTCCATTTAACAATTCGTTCCCACGAATAAACAATTCTTTCCCACGAATTAACAATTCGTTCCCTCAATTTAACAATTCGTTCCAACGAAATAATAATTAGTTCCCACGGGAAAGAATTGCTAATTCGTGGGAACAAATTGTTATATCCTGGGAACGAATTGTTAATTCGAGGGAACGAATTCTTAAATTGAGTGAACGAATTTTCATTTCGTCAGAACGAATTGTTAATTCGATGGAACGAATTGTTATATCCTGGGAACGAATTGTTAATTCGAGGGAACGAATAGTTAAATTGAGGGATTGAATTGTTATTTCGTGGGAACGAATTAATTAAAAAATCCATGTCCCCTGCGGGGCTCCGTAGGTTCACGTCTGTGTATGCTTTATACATATGCATCGCATTTGTGGTTGTGATTGGAGAAATGTGGCTTATGGGGTTTGCGACCAGTGTATATCCAGTCTGATCAGGATCTGCACTGTTCACCATTCCATCAATGAAATGCCCGTCATGCTTATAACAAGCAATAAAGGCATAGTTAACTAAGCTAATCCGCTCAGTGGCAGCCTTTACCTTTCAAATAAGGTGAACAGAAGTCCTCAGTGACCTTCGCATTGGGCGGTCGGAGGTGGGTCGTATGCCGAACAAAGCATCATCCCTAGACACACCTTGTGGCCAAATATATTCAAAATTGGTGACACTGTTCATAAGTTATTGAAAAATGAAACATTGTTGATATCCAGTCAATACAATGTTTGCATTTTACAGCCATGTGTAGGTGTTGACGGGATAAATAGAATAGTAGGTTAGTGCCGTGAATGGGAAAACATATCTGGCGCAGCATGGAAACGGGATGTGCTCGGCAAAGCCTCGCCCATCCCGTTTCCTGAGCCTTGCCAGATATTTTTTCCCATTCACGGCACTAACCTACTATTCTCTATCTATTTTCCTTATTTCTGAACCAAAGTATATGTTGTGACCACTCATTTGAACCGTCTCGGCGAGACGGTTCAAATGGTGGTCACTACATATACTTCTGATGAGAAATAACGAAATTCTATTTTCCGTTTCCTGAGACTTGCCAGATAGTTTTTCCAATTCACGACACTAACCTACTATTCTCTATATCATAAGCCCCATTTATCCAGTCACAGCCAGGTCTAAGAAGCTATGTGTGTTATCATTGTAATAAATTGTAATTTCTATCTCGTACTTCCGCTACATGTACTTTAATCAATCACGATAATTTGAACGGTTAATTCGACGTTAATGTTCTGGGTGATGTGTCATTACAGGTAATAATAAAAGCTAGCGGGTATTTTTCATATGTTCTATAAATTCGGAACTTTCTATCGCAATTGAGAATTTTCCCAATTGGGAGTTGTTGTATTCGAGAAAAATGACGCGGTGTCGGGTATTTATTTACTTAATTTTAAATGATAACACATCTTGAAAATCATGGCGACAAGTTAAGCGTAAATCAACGGAGACCGCAGGGGACATGGACTTGTTTTTATTAATTCGTTCCCACGAAATAACAATTCGTTGCATCAATTTAACAATTAGTTCCTACGATTCATTCCCCAGAATTAACAACTCGTTCCCACGATATATCGTTTCCAGGGCAAATGACACGCTGTACTCGAAATGATAATGCACTAGCTTACAGAGCCCTGTATGGGGACGTAGAATTCATTTTTGTTATTAATTCGTTGCCACGAAATAACAATTAGTTTCCTCAATTTAACAATTCGTTCCCACGAATTAACAATTCGTTCTCTCAATTTAACAATTCGTTCCCACGTTATATCGTGGGAACGAATTGTCAATTCGAGGGAACAAATTGTTATTTTGTGGGAACGAATTAATAAAAACATGATAATGCACTAGTATAAGAATGGGGTACATTTAGCTACAGAAAATACTTATTAAAGGTACACGCCCACTCAGTAGGTACACAAAGTTCTTTACATTATATCGGAGACATCATCTGAGACATTTTCTAGTCAAATAAACATTCATTCACCATTAGCCCACGCATTGATTGGCATCATTATACATTTTATATCAGACTTCCACACTGATATCAGGGGCGATAACTGTGTTTCCTTAAAATGTTAACGAACATTTCTATTTATTCCCTATTATTTATTTGTTGATGTGCAATGATCATACTTTATGATCTGCCTTTCATATTATTTTGTCAGGTGATTATAAATACTTAAAAAATAGTATTCTTCATATGCATATGAAAATAGCCTGATACCACCGCGCGTCACTATCAGTAAAATAAATATTACTAAATAATTATATTAGCGGGCAATCGTATTTTTTAGAACTGGTGGAATAGTGACACAATTATACACTTATTTAATTACTATAAATAACATGTTGTGCCTATTGACTTGGCATGTACCTTTAAAGGGGCATACCATGCAGGGATCCGCTGGGGAAAATAAAAAAATCGCCACTTCAAAAGAAAAAAAAAAAAAAAAAAGAATAACAAATAGGATAAAAATAAACAATTGGCGATAAAAAATTACAATTTTCCCTGCATGATTTTTTGAGAAAACAAATACATAAGTGACATATTTCTATCTCGTTGAATGCAACAAGGTAGGAAATCCGATTTTTGTGTACCTATTTGAGTGAAAATAGAAACAACCCAGCAGTCCTTTTATCGTCATATATCTCCAATTTATCAACTTTACACAGGGCCATGATGAAAACGCATTTTTTGTACTTTTTTTAAATCCTGGTACGCCCCTTTAAGTGATCATGACATGATGTTGTGCATATATATATAAACAAGTCCGTCAACGTACAAATATATTACATAAGAAATGAAATCCAATGCTGCTTACTTGAGTTTAATATTAAATATCCGTTGGAAATACGAGAATAAAATATATCTTTTACCGGATACATGTAAGTAATAGTTACTTTCATAATTGAGGTGTTCATATGTTTGAACAACCTACAAGTACCCATGGAACACAGAGCCCAATGGGCACATGTAGGTTGTTTAAACACATGGACACCTCACTTAGGGAAGTAACTGACTTACACATCGACTTACCGACTACATCTGGTTAGTATTCAGTGGAAATTGTGAACTTCAATGTGTCATCAAAGGAACTGTTTCTATAATTATGACAGCCGATCAATAACAATAAACTTCAATGTTTGCTTTATTCGCGTCATGCTGCAATCGGGAGTGTTCGTGTCCCACTGGCACAACTATCATAATTATTTGTGTTTGACAGTCATGTATACGATATATGGCGCAAAGAGTGAAACTGATTGATAGCCTATACCAATTCAATGACGTATATATCACAGTGGATCCTCTCTAATCGGAGGTCCCCAAGTTGTCCAGCTTACAGTTTCCACTGTGACTAAGCAATATTTGTACATTTGTGTCATTTTCAGTCATGAACAGACACGGCAATGAAATAAATTACAGTCAAAATTAAATGAAACACAATGGCGTCACCTGGGTGTCCGGTTTAGAGACGTTCTACTGTATATACATAGCCCAACACGTTTACGCTCAACAGTTTCCTTTCAAAACATTGACGAATTGATAATCACCCAGCCGTACATGTGTATAATAATTATGTAAGCGAAGGCCCTCGTAGCCTGGTGTAGTGTATACAAATGTACATACGCGTGAAGCATATGCATTAATGTACCTATTATTGGTTAGTCAGTTATACAAATCATTTACGAGGGGTGTTCAACAATTAAATTCCCGAAACATCTCGGATCACGTAATACTGAAATTCAATTGACATTAGTACGATTATTATGGAATAAACACTATAAAGTATCACTAGTGCTTGTTCTGGGCCGAATTTACATGGGGGGGGGGAGGGGAAATGTTGAGTGAAAAATATATTTTTGGAAAACCAAAAATAATAAAGAGATTTCTGAGAATGGAAGCCGAAACTGAAGATTGTATTCGTACACCGAACTATGGAGTTACGAATCGCAAATAATCGTGTATGGTGGTTAATCGTCGCACCCTTAGACGAAAACATTTATCACATTGAAAAGTCGACCAAGCTACATGTAAGTTGTTAGAACTAATTTTTATGGTGTAAGACCCGTGATCGGGGTTGATAAAAAATAATATAATTATTATACTGAAAAGAAAACTAGCGCTGCGAAAGCTAGTTTTGTGTGCAACTGATGACTAATTTAGTTTATGCTATTGTCTGAATACATACCACTTCACCAGAGAGCATCGATTTATAGCACATTCCTACGATTTACTGAACACCCCTCGGGTATATTCCGTGTACTAATGTCAACAGAAACGTGGAGATTCGCCAGGTATGAATATATGTTTTCATTTTTAACACTGTTCTACATTTATTACACTTTAGTCATGTCTTCCGTGAGTCTTTCTGTTAACATATTTCGTCTATACGTCAGCTATTGACCCAGGTTTGTCCCCGCAACCCGATTGCAAGTGAGATTCGTGTGTTTGTTTATCATCATCCATTTATCCGTTCGATAGCCCAACCAAGATGCCCGAATCCGCAAACTGAATGCCAACGATTGAAATGTCACTGCATCTATTCCTTGTCTGAGTAGAGGGACATGTGGAGTGGGAACTTGTGTGGACTATCCCTGGAGACGGAAAACATACAAATCGGCCGTCTTTAATTCATACCTCTCGGAATTAAAGACGTGGTTAATTGGAATGTGTTGTCTGTCTAATTCGTGTCTCCTGGCTACGTTTTCAAATTCCCAGTGGATTAACAAAACCCTTTAGTAAAAATACATGTATATCCAGGCTGCACCAATCTGATTCTCGATACTCGCGTGGGTCGCTGGTTGATAAAACAATGTATGTACATTACATGTATGAGTGACCAGTACAGATTCTCACCACCATTTGTAGTTATTCGGTCGATATATTGATCAAATTTTGCTAGTCGGTGACAATAATAACTTGAATTGTGACCAACGTATCCCCTGATCAAATTGCGCAAATGTGTAGACTGATGTGGGCTACGGTCGCCGTCGTTAGGTCCCTTTTCTCAGCAGGTATTCAGCGTGTCAACAAATGACCATAGCTGCACAGCGTGTGTGGTTTACCGTGAAGCACGAACTATTTCGTGCGTGCCCAGTTTGCATATAGATGCAAACTTTTCTATTGTCTGCAGGGGTGTTCAAATCACTTACCAACCTTTGACAAACAATAGAGTCGATGTGTAAGTACTATGATTATATGAAATACATGTCGTGCTTTTTAATCTGTAACGATGCATACATACTTTTATCAGGTACCCTGCCCTGTATTGACCGAATACGTACTGACTGATAACATATTGTTCTATCAGGTATTGACCTGATATCAACATCCGGGTTACAACAAAGTGAAAACTGATGTTCCATTGGTCGGATGACGTCACGTGACGTTACCGAATGACGTCAGTGTAATGACACAACGTAAACCAGTCCGCGTTCTGTCCATATAATACGATGGCATCTAATGTCATTTTCGAGCATAAAACGTTACCTGATAAATAAAATACCAGACTAGTGTATTTTGATATCAAGTTTATCAGGCTCGGCTCGGAAACGGTAGGAATTCCTCGGCAAGCCTCGGATTCCTACGCGTTTCCTAGCCTTGCCTGATAAACTTGATATCAAAAGACACTAGCCTGGTATTCTCTATATGCACTCCACGCCGGCGTAAAATGTTTCACGTCGAAGTAGGCGACGAATTATTGACGAATTCCCATTCATCTACACGCAGAAGATACTCCATAAACACATTTTCGTCTAGCAACCGGCGCAATAAATTTGCGCCGGTTGCTAGACGAAATTGCGTTTATGCTGCATCTATTTTTGTGTGTTGCTGAATACAAACATTACACATGCCGTATACATCGATACAGATTCTACAACACGTACACATGTATTTCTATCTCGACGTGAAACATTTTACGCCATCGAAACCGGTGCCTTTTTTGACGTGAAACTGTCTACACGGGGGTGGAGTGTACTACCAGTGAATATAGATATTCGTACATGGATAAGGTGATATAGCCACGTGACAGTAGTGTGTGTGGATATACAGCAGACACATATACCAGTTTACGTACTACAAGTATAGAGCGATTCACCGGAAACACTTAGGTGAGTTAAACGAATCTTTGCGCGGTTGTAATAGACAACTGTGCACTGTGGCTTTACTATCGATACAAGTAATGTAATGAAAACTAGAAGTTAAACATGATATAGAGACATGGCATGTTAGTCTAGGTTATAACCGACTAAGTTATGCGATTTGTACCTAAGACGGTGTGCGATTTTTCATGATGAAACATATTTACAGTAACGGTTATGTTTTCGACATCAAAGGTTAGCGAAATTAATTTCGTCATTTACGGATGATGTCGTAAATTTTGTAAATATGTTTAAGCTGTGATGTTTTCTGTAAATTATATCTAATGTTAGCGAAATGTATTTACGAACAATATCGTGAATGTTGTAAATATTTTTAAACTGTGATGTTTTCTGTAAATGACGTCGAAAGTTGGCGGAATTCTCACGGCAAATGCGGAATAGCATTCCGCATTTGCTATGAACATTTCGTCACTTACGGACCATATCGTAAATACTGCATAGATCTATATCTTTAAAGAATTATTGCACACTTCCTGGTGCAAAATGAAATGGCGTGTTTCAATTTTAAAATGGGAACACGGTTTATAAAACATCCTTAACAGGAATGGGCCATATATATGTGCTGTAAGTGATGGAACAGGTTAGTCAAACTATTTGTTTTATTCATGTTCTATTTCCGAAATCAATTGCACCAATTATTCACTTGAAACAGCATCGGATTTGGTAAATTACTTGTTGATAGTACATTTATTTAACAAATAACTAATTATACAGTCATGCCATATATTTTGCTTGCACAGTTTAAAGGTACTTAATCTCGGGCATGCGTACACATTCAGTGAAACCCAATCTAATGAGGGATCGTAGTTAGTTATCTCCCGTTGAATGTATTTATAGAAAGCCGGTCCAAAATGTGTCGTATATGGCCTGATTGCGTGTACAAAGAGCGAATATCGCATGATTTGTTATGTAAAGGAGTCAATATAATGACTTCGATTAGTGTGGATTCTGTTCACCCTGTACAATCTGATCCGGGGCTGTATTATTTGCCAGATTCATATTTTCACACTTATTACTTTTATTGCAAACAGTGTAGACTCAGATCAGACTGCACATAGTGCAGTCTGATCTGTGTCTACTCTGTTTGCAAAACTCAATTTCTGTCTTCCCTCATTGTAGCTTTTTATCTAAGTTAGATACTCCAAGCTATACGTATGTCTGTTACTAGTTCATCTGTCTTTTATATTTTCTGTATCCTTCTAGCTGAAACATCTGCTGTGCATTATTTTGTCATAATAACAGCATATTGTCAGTGATTATGTCCTATCGTTTGGCGATATGGTCTGATGAACGAGGTGAAACTATGTATACATACGTTTCGTTTCGGCTTATATCTAAGGGTGGGAATTGGCTCGAACACCTTCCATACCCGGATTTATACATACATGTTTCTCGTTGGTTTATGGATGCTTTCCGAAAATACTGCCGAGTTTACGGCCGCAAAACGCGAAGACATAATCACTGAGAAGGGGCTGTTATTGTCACAAATGTATACACAGCAGGTGTCTCAGCTAGAAGGATACATAATCTATACACGATAGATGAAATAGTAAAAGTCATCCGTATAGCTGAGATTATCGAAGCTACTTTATATGATACATGTTATTGACCCAATGCAGGATCGTAGCTAGTTATTTCCCTTTACAAATCTATTTATAGAGATCCTGTCCTATTGTTTATTTTACTGTTTACTTCTTACTGAATAACTTGCAAAAAGAAAGACTGCAAACAGGGTTGACCCAGATCATATGGGCCGTCTGATCTGATTACAATACAATTAACAAGTGTGAACATATGCATCTGGCAAATAAAGCAGTTCCGGATCAGATTGCGCAGATATATATGATGATCTGGATATCATGTGATATTCGGATTTATTACAAGCAATTACGCCAAAACATGTACAAGTTGGACAGGATTTCTATAAATAAATTAAAAGGGAAATAACTAGCTACGATCCCCCATTGTACAGATTACTGTCTGTTTCACTAGAACCTGCCCAAAATTTACGGTCATATAAACAATGCAAAAACAGTATTTTTTTCGATAATATTAAATTTTATCAAAATTTAAGAATGAGCCTTATTTTTATTTCGTGAAATTTGGTCAAATATTGATTTTATTACGAAAAATTGATATGTCTATGGGAATTTAACATGGGTGAAAAGGAGGTAGAGGAGTTGTGGGAGGAGTCAGAAAACGAAAGAATTTGAAAATTGACTCCGGAACCTGGCTAGTTAGCTTGGAAATGATCTAACTAAGAAAACAAAAGTTCAATTTTGAAAAATCGGGAAACATAGGGAAATTGTTCTTTCGCAATAAAATCATTATTTGACAAAATTTCACGAAATAAAAAGAAGGTTCATTCTTAAATTTTCCTTTAATTGAATATTATCGAAAAAAATATTATTTTAGAATTGCTTATATGGCCGTAAAATTTGGGCAGCTTTCGTGAAACAGACAGTACTGTAATCACATAAACAATATCCGATGTCTGGGATAGAGAGGTTTCATTGCAATTAATCACAGCTGTTGTCAATTTTAATCGGGAACAAACTAGACAACGAAATAAACTACATCGAAACCCATCTAAATTAAACAGAATGGGTCCACAGAGTGTCCGGTATAGGGGTGGTATGCTGTACTGTGAACTATAGTTTCTGTGATTTGGACGATTACTGCTTCAATGTTAGCTAACCCTTTCACCCCTAAGTAACTGGAATGGATTTGCATATGTTAATTTTGCAGCCAATCCAGTTGTCACGAACTGATTTTCAGACTAGTCCATTTATGATAAGTGGGTGATTTTGCTTTCAAGAAATATGAAAATTATTTTCAAAAAGTGCAGATCCTGATGAGACGGCTCGTTACGAGCCGGCTCATCTGGATCTACACTGTTTACTAACACCACTATAGAGGTATGTAGTGTTCACTGGGGTAAGGCCATGCCATTGTTTTTCTCTGTTAAGCGTCCACCTGGAAAGCGAAAACCTAATTACGCAACTATCCGGTATAACCCTTTGTTGAGGAAGTGTTTAACATATGTTTAAATTGCCGCTATACAATAAGAAAACACTCTATATTCATGATTGTTACATGGTTTCCGTTGTTTGCACATACATGTATGTGCAAACATATAGCGCGTGCTGTTTGCACATGGCTTTAGGCAATGCTCATTCCAGGGCCGTGCGTAATGGAAGTGCCTTCATGACGTCACTACGCGGAAGTGCCTTCATGACGTCACTACTTCATGACGTTCATGACGTTCATGACGCGGCCCCGGAATATGAATACCGAAAATTATCTACGTGAATGGGACAATTTATAAAAGTTCTGAAAATACTGAATATAAACTCAAATTACATCAGTGTTTTGTTGGAAATGTAACAATAACGTTTGATCATGTCCAGCCGTGTGCAAACGTTTGCCTTCGTCCAGTACTCCCGCGACTTTTCCAAGTTTATACCCCGATAAATTCCACAAAAAGGCCATTCATTCCTATAATGAAAACACAGAAAACTACGGAGCACCGAAGGGGACGTAGAATTTGCTTTTTATTAATTCGTTCCCACGAAATAACAATTCGTTCCCTCAATTGAACAATTCGTTCGCACGAATTAACAATTCTTCCCACGAATTAACAATTCCGTCGTTCCCTCAATTTAACAATTCGTTCCCACGAATTAACAATTCGTTCCATCAATTTCACAATTTGTTCCCACGAAATAACAATTGTTAATTCGTGGGAACTAATTGTTATAATTCGAGGGAACGAATTGTTAATAAATTCGAGGGAAAGAATTGTTAAATTGAGGGAACGAATTGTCATTTCGTGGGAACGAATTGTTAATTCAAGGGAACGAATTGTTAATTCGAGGGAATGAATTGTTAATTCGAGGGAATGGATTGTTATTTCGTGGGAACGAATTAATAAAAAAAAGTCATGTCCCCTTTGGGGCTCCGTAGTATACTACTATTATGACGGGTAGCAATATCAGTTTACAACACTGCACGTTTTATGTAGATTTGGCGTTACATAGAAATGCATCTTATTAACTTCCCTGTCGATAACATACCTGCATAGAGTATTTATAGTGAGGTCAGCGTGTAAGTTCACACACGACAGATTTGAACCCAACATGTCGTGTTCGTTCGTGTGTGCACTTACGCGCTGACCCCACTGTAGAGTATAGCAGAATAAATGATAAACTAATTGGAATTTGATCAAATAAAATTATATAACCTATATTGGAAACAGGCATTTTGTTATCTTGGATGTTATGCCAAGGCGTAGTACCAACTGGCTGTGACTGGAGAAATGGGGTTTGCGGGTCTTGCGACCAGTGTAGATCCAGATCAGCCTGTGCATCCGCACAGTCTGATCAGGATCTACACTGTTCACATTTCCACCAATGAAACACCTAGTATGTTTCTAACAAGCAATATAGATCGTTATGAGGGTACATGAATCTGCTGTTTGATCAGGAGCTACACTGGTCACAAATCCCATTAGCCCCATTTCTCCAGTCTATGTAATGTCTATGAACTATGTAAACTATACTGGAAAAGGGTATGTTGTTTTGTTTTACATTATATGTTTCGATATTGGCCATTGGACGTTTTGTGTTTATTTTGTTTTTACATAGGGTAGCCTATGTATTGGAATCGCGTCGGACAGTTAGCCACGCCCCAGACCCCCTCGATGGGCACGTCCGTAGTGATATCTTGGAATAACCATAACAACAAAATGCACTGTGTTACTCAACGTTTAACTGGCACACGCAACCGCTAATTGAAAATCATATTATGAAAAACTACTTGCACTGCACAATATCAACAACGGATGTTCTACGTACAAAAATACATCGGATTATTTTGTTGCGCGTGATTTGCCCCCATTTGCGGTCATCGTTAAATTGAGTAACAGAGTTAACTCCCCTCCGAATACTCTCCGAAACAAGTTACGCGTTTAACACACAAACTACATCAAGTTTGACCTTCCGAAAGCCTATTTTTCAACTCACCCGACACATATGCGAAACAAAACTCGCACGTGTAGGTCTAACTGATGTTTAATCCTCATTCTCTCTCTCTATCGATGGATTTACAATGGATTTTAGTGAAATTCCTGAATTCGGCCTGATTGACATTTGTCTATGGTGGCCAATACACGCCAACATGAGTGTCAATTCTACGTTCAGGGAAGGGGGTCAATACGTCAGTATTTAAGGTGATAACTTACAGTCAGAGAACAAATTAATGACAGTATAACACATCCAGCGTATATTAATACCCATATTAATGCAAGTACTGAAATACGACAAAAAAAAATCTAACAAGTTTGGGCTTCAATACATTGAAAATTTTGTCAGCGGTTTCCCCAATGACGTCATTTGTATGTTTTAATATACTCGATCCGGGGCCAACTATTTCATTCACAAAACAGAAGTAAACTTGGCGATGTACAGATAAGGCATTTTCAGGCGCGACACCGCTTCCGTGGCGGAATTATTGTAACTATTGATCTTCAATCAGTTTTCAATATATCTATAATGATCATAGATATCTGGAATCTGTATACTTGAATTGATGATGTCTTGTATATGTGTTACCGTATCTTTCTGATATTGCTATGCATAATCTGTAATGTTGCTGAATGTTTTGGTACATACTGTAGCAGTGCATACTGTACTTCAAGTTGTGCCATATCAATAGTTTACCCCTTAACCATTAAAACGATGAAAGTGCCGTCTGCTCATTTTGTATATTTTAATCTCTTTAAAAACCTGTTTTGGCAGCGCAGTAGAATCGTCTCAGTATGTTTTTGAGGAGAAAATATAAAAATATTTAAAACAGCAGACGACAATTGTCGTTTCCAGCGCTTCAAAGGTACATGCCCACTCAGTAAGCCCAAAATGTCATTTATAGGAATTAAATAAGTGTATAACTGATAGTGAGGCTCGGTGGTATCAGGCTATTTTCATATGCAAATGAGGCATGATATTTTTAAAATTATTTATATTAAAGAAATGCGTCACCTGAAAAAATAATATTTTCGACAGATTTTAAAGTATGATCATTGCACATCATAAAATAAATAAAGAGATTAAATAGTAATGTCCGTTAACATTTTAAGCAAACACGGTTATCGCCCCTGATATCAGTGTGTAAATTTACGTCTGATATAAAATGTATAATCATGCCAATCAGTACGTGGGATAATGGCGCATGAATGTTTATTTTGCCAGGAAATGTCTCAGATGATATCTCTGATGTAAAGAACATTTTGTACCTACTGAGTGGGCATGTACCTTTAAGGGTTAATGAAACTGCAACACCAACAATCAATCAATCAATGAATCTAGTTTAATCTTGTAGTACCCTATGTTCAGTACTTTCAGTGCTTTGATTATATAATACAACAGACTGTGAAAATCAAGGGCGATAACTTGATAACTAATACTAACGCTAATACTGTTCCAGAGAGCACAATTTGTGATACGTACATGTAACGTTTATACATGAAGTTATGAATGGATACTGATACACGAATCCATGGAAACAGCTTTCCACCAGTGACGCTGAACTAATTTAAACATAATTAAAGTTAAATTAATATTCATCGATTGCTGAAACACCAGCTTTCGCTACTCCAGTTATAGTTCAGTATTACAGTTGAAACTCTCTAAACCGAACACCCTGGGGACATCCCAGGGTGTCCGGTTTAGAGAGGCTCCACTGTGAAACATGCATATAACTACACGCGTGGGTGCTTTGCGATCATGAACAGACATTATCATCGGAGATAAATGGAAACGAAATATATCAACATTAAGCACACCTACATTGTCTCTGTGTTTTGTTTAGAGAGGCTCGACTGTGTAAAAATGATAACAAACCACGATTCATATCGTCTTAAAATCACTCCTGAAATATAACAAAACACGTCTTTGCTTGCATCTGTATTGGCGCTGGATGGACACAATGCGATGCGTTACTCATTCAATGTGTATGATCACGTGGTACTAACAACAACAACAAGTACTGAAACTTCCAGAATCCATCTGATTCAAAGTACGTATTCTTTTATATTGTCCTTATAACGTAACCGATTGATGAAATATGGCGCATCAAACGCGTCTTGCTAAGCTGCATTTGGTGGTCTCTCTGTATTTTCGCACAAGCTTCTGTCGTTTTTTCGACTAATCGATTTACGTGTTGACACGGAAATCGATTATTCGCAAAAACTACACAAGTCTGTGCCAAACTCCCTGGACCACCAAATACAGCTCATGAAGACGCGTTTGCTGCGCCATATTTCATAAAAATCTGTTGTATATTAAGGAAAATGTCAAATAATACTTACTTTGGAGTGGGCGACGTTGTTGTTGGTGTAACAACACGTGATCTTGCACCTTGTCATTTATCAATCTCAACATGTTCCTGTGTAATAGCATGAGGCGCAGGTAAAACCACTTTCGTGAGAGGAACCCTGTATCCATAGCATGCACGATTTTGATTCTTCTTCCGGAATAAAATTAACGGATTTTAATTCGATTCATGCTCTATACACGATTATATGCATACAACAAATATTGCCACATGCCACATTTGGATTATATACTCAAACAAGAAATGCGAACAATATCGAAATCGAACGCGGATGCCACCTGCAGCATATTTGAGAAACTGTGACAAAGTGGTTAACCAAAGAGTGTGACGGACGGACGGACGGACAGACGGACGGTCCAAACACTATATGCCACCCGTTTCTTCGAAACCCGGTGGCATAAATACGTGTTGCGTTGTCAAAGCCGATCATAGAACTGACGACACGGGGAAAACGCCCTTGTCATACAATCAGTCATGTGACCATCTCACTGGCCGTTACTCCTCATTAACGGGCGCAATGTGCTTTGCCATGTTAAGACATACATTCTAAGTTATACGTATCGCGAAGAACTTCCAAATTCTATTCATCTACGAGACGATATATCACGGATATGGGCAGAAAGGGACGAAAACGAATCAAACTATATTAACCCTTACACCGCTACACACAACAATTGTCGTTTTATATCGTGCCTTATTTCTCAGTAAAAACATGGTTTGATAGCACTTCAGAATCATTATACCCCCCGCAACGAGTTATGGGGGGGGGTATACTGGAGTCAGGTTGTCCGTCCGTCCGTCCGTGCGTCCGTCCGTGCGTCCGTCCGTCCGTCCGTCCGTCCGTCCGTCCGTGCGTCGGGGTAAACTTAACATCAGAGAAATATTGTTATAACTTCTATTTCCTTCACCTAAAATGCTTGATATTTCACACATGCATTCCTGTAAGGCTCTACTACCATGCTGTGCCAAATCCACGACCGTCCAACCCCCGCAGATCCCAAGGTCAATGTCAAATACTTAGTCCGTAAACTTAACATCAGAGAAATATTGTTATAACTTCTATTTCTTTCATCTAAAATGCTTAATATTTCACACATGCATTCCCGTAAGGCTCTACTACCATGCTGTGCCAAATCCACCACCGTCCAACCCCCGCAGATCCCAAGGTCAAGGTCAAATACTTAGTCTCTTTACAAAACTTAACATCAGAGAAATATTGTTATAACTTCTATTTCCTTCATCTAAAATGCTTAATATTTCACACATGCATTCCTGTAAGGCTCTACTACCATGCTGTGCCAAATCCACGACCATCCAACCCCCGCTGATACCAAGGTTCAAGGTCAAATATTAGTCTCTTTACAAAACTTAACATCAGAGAAATATTGTTATAATTCTATTTCCTTCATCTGAATGCTTAATATTTCACACATGCATTCCTGTAAGGCTCTCTACCATGCTGTGCCAAATTCCATGACCGTTCAACCCCCGCTGGATCCCAATGTCAAGGTCAAATACTCTTTACAAAACTTAACATCAGAGAAATAAGTTATAACTTCTATTTCCTTCATTGAAAATTCTTATTATTTCACTTGTGCATTCCTCTAAGGTTGTACTATCATGCTGTGACAAATCTACGACTGTCCAACCCCGCTGATCCCAAGGTCAAGGTCACATACTTAGTCTCTTTACAAAATCTTAACATCAGAGAGAAATAGTTATAACTCTATTTCTTTCATTGAAAATACTTAATAATTTCATATGCTGTGACAAATCCCCGCTGATCTCGAGGTCAACGACCACATACATACAGTATAAACCTCGACTTAACGCCCCCCTCCTAATAACCCCCCCCCCCCCCCCCCCCCCCTCCCCCACAAATAATTTTTTTTTTTTTTTTACCAATGACCGCCAAATTTCAAACAAAAAGTAATCCTTATATCCTTATTTGTGTTTGAAATTGGCGGTCCTTGGTAATTGTATTTTTTCTTTTTTTTTTCTTTTTTTTTTTTCTTTTTTTTTTTTTTTTTTTTTTACTGGCTAATAAACGCCCCCCCCCCCTTTTGTAAAATGTAACGCCTCCGGGGACGTTAATTCGAGGTTATACGGTAGTCTCTTTACAAAACTTAACATCAGAGAAATCGGTTATAACTTTTATTTCCTTGCTCGGATCTGCTTCATATTTCACACACTCATTGCTCCAATGGACCTCTACCACCCTGTGACAAATTCACGTTCATGCCGCTCGCGCTAATCCCAGAGTCAAGGTCACAAGCCCACACACTTGGAAATTTGTACATATTTTAGGGGTACCTGGGCCCACGCGGGGGGTATTCCGTAAGCCTCGCTTACAGACCAATCTAGTTTCCAATGGGCATGTTGTGAATTATTATAAAGTGCTGTCAAAGCATCTTTTCGATGATAAAAATGGAAAATAGAAAATATAAACAGCAGGCGATAAAAAAATAAGATAGCGGTGTAAGGGTTAATTTTACATTTGCATCACATTTCTGAACCCGCCTGTACACATTAACTGCCTGATTAGAAAGTTGGATTGGTAAATAACATAAAATAAAAACATTAAATAGTTAGTATAAACATAACATAGTTGGACACCTCTAAACCGGACACTCGGGGAAATATGGATGTTTAATTTAGATGTGTTTCGCCGTATATATCTCTGATTACAATGACTTTTCATGATTGCAAAACAGGAAGTTTCTCCGTTTTATGCATGTCTGATTACAATGACCTTTCATGATTGCAGAACACTGTGTTTCGCCGTTATGCATGTCTGATTGCAATGACTTTTCATGATTGCAGAACACGAAGTTTCTCCGTTATGCATGTCTGATTACAATGACTTTTCATGATTGCAGAACACTGTGTTTCGCCGTTATGTATGTCTGATTACAATTACTTTTCATGATTGACATCCCAGGGTGTCCGGTTTGGAGAGGTTCCACTGTGTTTTATTCATAGTATCGTTACATGAAATGTACATTATATAAATGCGAATCTGTCTTTCATGGGTATAGAAGTAAGTTTAAGTAACGGAGAGTCAGCAAGGATGGGTTTGGTGAACCAGTCAATGGGGTGCCATGCAGTTCTATGCGGCAAGTGTACATTGTACCTGGGGCCCGTTTCACTAAACTTTGTACTACTAAAATGTACTACATATGCAGCCTACGCTCAATAAATGTAAATCCATCAATTGAAATTTCCAGACGATCCTAAACTTTCACTTACTAACATTTTAATCGTACAAAGTTTAGTGAAACGGTCCCCCATAGGCGGCGGAATGGTTCTCTTTCTTTTTTCTTGGGGGGGGGGGTGGGGGGGGGGGGGGGTGGGTAGGGGGGGGAGTAATGGTGAGGGGGCCCAAAGAGCCAGATTTTGTTAGGGGGGTCCGGGGTCATGCTCACCCGGACAATTTTGAAATATAATAGGAGTAGAACGCCATTTCCTGCATCTCCGGGCCCAGTCTTGAGGGCCCAAATGGCCCGATGTTGCTAGAGGGGTTCGGGGGCATGCTCCACCGTAAATTTTGAAAATGTAAGAGGCGTGAAACGCCATTTTCTGCATTCTCAGGTCCCAGTCTTGAGGACCCAAAGGGCTTGGATGTTGCTAGGGGGGTCCCCGGAAATATTTTAAATCTAAGAGGACTGAAACACCATTTGCTGCATTCTCAGCAAGTTTGAGGATGATAATATGTGCTTTATTACAGAATTATTGGGGGGAGCCAAAATTATGGGGGGGGGGGGGGACAGAGCCCCGTCACCCCCACCCCCACTTCCGCCACATCTACCCCTTATGGTAGTAGACCCTACACGGGCCTCCCTACCATCTGCGTATGTAGGGTCTGGGATTACGGAAGATTGTAATCCTAAGCCTTGGTGAAAGTTAATGTATTCCCAGATGTATTCATAATGTCACTACATACATGTAATAAGTCATGCAACTTCCTTAAAGGTACATTATACTGCATTCATTACATTAACACAGCCATTTTGGCTGTGATAATGTAATGAATTCAGTATAATAGTCCACAACGTGTTCTTTATATGAATTAAATAAGTGTATAATTGTGTCACTATATACATGTACATATATTCCACCCGTTCTAGAAATTACGAGTGCCCGCTATACAGATATAATCATTTAGTAATGTTTACTTTACTGGTAGTGACTCGCGGTGGCATCAGGCTATTTTCTAATGCAAATGAGCATGACATTTTTTAATAATTTATACTAATTAAATGTGTCACCTGGAAAAATAATATTTTCGACAGATTATAAAGTATGATCATTGCACATAAACAAACAGAGAATAAATAGCAATGTCCGTTAACATTTTGAGGAAACACAGTTATTGCCCCTGATATCAGTGTGGAAATGTACGTCTGATATAAATGTATAATAATGGCAATCAATACATGGGGTAATGGTGCATGAATGTTTATTTTGCCAGAAAATGTCTCAGATGATGTCTTTTATATAAAGAACAAGTTGTGCCTACTGAGTGGGCATGTACCTTTAACTGGCTCACTCATTCGAATAATAATTACACCAGACGCATGTGTGCACTTTATCCAACAGTGAGAAGTCCGATGCTGCGCCATAACTGTGCTGTATCAAGTGGTGATAAATGGGGAATAGTATGTTAGTGCCGTGAATGGGAAAAAATATCTGGCAAGGCTCAGGAAACGGGATGGGCGAGGCTCTACCGAGCACATCCCGTTTCCGTGCCGCGCCAGATATTTTTTCCCATTCACGGCACTAACCTACTATTTTATTTATCCCGTCAACACCTACAAATGGCTGTAAAATGCAAAAATAGTATTGACTGGATATCAAAAATGTTTCACGGCACCGTGTTTCACGGCACATACGCACTGTGTTGACGGGATAAATCACCAATATGATATGCACTTGTAGTTATATCAAAGTACCCTTTCAACACTAAAGACCTCTATCATAACGGTTGCAATCGGTGCTTTTTGCTTATATTTAAGGGTAGGAATTGGCTCGAAGACTTTGCAAACCCAGGCATTTGAGCGGGAATTTTATCAGGGCAATGGCCGTTGACCCGTTTTTTTTCGACTTTACTAATATCTGTGAAACAGTCGTAATGTGTGCATTAAATGAAGGAGCGATGAGGTGGATACTTTAACCTATCTAGTTAATCTCCTATCGCACTGTTCAATCAGTGATTATCCAGACGATCTATTAAATAGTTGACATATCTACCGAGATACCGTGCCTTTAATTACAAGCATTGTGTATAACAGATAACCAGAGACTTAAATATGAGACATGCCATGTGATTTTGTACCTTCGGTCATCTGCGTAAATCCATTAAATACGTTTACAAAATTTACAATAGTTTTCATAAATAAAGTCAAAAGTTGACAAAATATTTTCAGAGTAAATGCATGTAGAAAATGTTGTTAACTTTTGACGCCAGTTACGGAAAATATTGTAAATGTTGTAAACCCATTTCATGAAATTGCGCGCCAGGGGCCCGTTTCACTAAACTTCTTACGACTAAAATGTTCGTAAGTGCAAATTTAAGATCGTCTGTAAAGTTCAATTGATGGATTTACATTTATTGAGCATATGCTGCATATGCAGCCTATGCTCAATAAATGTAAATCCATTAATTATTTACAAGAAAACATTGTAAATGTGAAATTTACAGACTATCATAATTTTGCACTTACGAACATTTTAGTCGTACGAAGTTTAGTGAAACGGCCCCCAGATGTCTGAAGGTACAAAATCACGTGGCGTGTCTTATATATATGTACATACATGTACAGGTATATATATATATACAGGTACAAGTAAAATCCCTGGTATAACCTGTCATTGGTAGCCTCGAGGTAAATTCACATGTGTATCAGAAAGACCATCACATGTATGTTGCCAGAAGCTGATACTAATATGAATTAATTTCCGTATTACTGTCTGTGGTATTTACTATAAGTATCGAATAAATATATTTTGTATATACGTACTTTCGTTTCCCATTGAAACACAATGAAACGCAAGCCGTCAATATTTGTTCCATATTGACGTCTCATGAGGTCATGTTTGTCAGTGCAGGAACTACGTTTCACCTTGTAAAACCGTTCATTCCAAATCCGATGATTACTAATGTTTATAATTGGAATGTATTTTCGGCGCATATAAATTGGGAGTAACGTACGTATATATTAATAAATAGATTAGTTGATTTGTATGTAGATATATGCCACTCGTTCCTCTGCTCAACGGTATTGCGCAACTTTATTTCGCACGCTGCGTAACTCCTGCATATATCCACATACAAATCAATAACATATACTTATTTATGGAAGCGTCCTGGTGCCAATGCTAACATATAGTTATCTCCTAATTATGAGATACTAAGTCCTAACTAGGAGATAGTAACTCCTAATTCGGAGAATTAGGACTTGCTATCTCATAATTAGGAATTAGTGTCTCCTAATTTTGAGTTACTATCTCCTAATTAGGAGATCAAACATTTGTTGGCATTGACACAGATAATAACTCCTAATTAGGAGATATTAAGTCCTAATTAGGATTTTAGTATTGGCACCAGGCCGCTTCCATACTTATTTGCAGAAATAGATAGCTTGATTTGTAATTAAAGGTACATGCCCACTTCGTAGGTACAACATGTTCTTTATTTCAATTAAATAAGTGTATACTTATGTCACTACTCCACCAGTTCTAAAAATTACGAGTGCCCGCTATACAGATATAATCATTTAGTAATATTTATTTTACTGATAATGACGCGCGGTAGTATCAGGCTATTTCATATGCAAATGAGGCATGATATTTTTTAATTATTTATACTAATTAAATGCGTCACCTGAAAAAATAATATTTTCGACAGATTATAAAGTATGATCATTGCATATCAAAAATTAAATACGGATAAACTATCCGATGTTGTTGGCAAATCTCCATGTACTGATGTATGAGCATGCATGCGGGTGGCTAGTTGCGAAGGTAACTTGCAATCTACTCCCGTACTGTCCGTAGGACGGTACGGGAGTAGATTGCAAGAGTTACCGTTCGCAACTAGCGTGTGGCAAGTGGTAGTATTAGTCGGTACATGTAAGTAAGTGCTTTGTTTAGTATAGTAACATGTGTTAAACGAAACAGGGAATATGTACAATACAATATTGACGAAAACACCCTGCCCTTTGTACTTTAAAATTTTAGGTAACAAATGTATGTGTAAATATACAGTATTAATGTTAATGTGAGACGTAAGTTGGAAATTTGGTACACACTTATTTATTGTACGAAGTTCAGTGAAATGGGCCCAAGATCAACATTGTCTGATCATTAGTAATGAGGCAGTTCTTTTTATCAACGAGCCAGGAGATGTTGGATTAGGAGTCGTATATCATTTGCCATATATTCATGGTACGTCAAATAGAGAATAGTGGGTTAGTGCCGTGAATTAGCAAAACTATCTGGCAAGGCTCGGGAAACGGGATGGGCGAGGCTCTGCCGAGCACATCCCGTTTCCGTGCCGCGCCAGATATATTTTCCCATTCACGGCACTAACCTACTATTCTATTTATCCCGTCAACACGTGGCTGTAAAATTAAAAAATATAACACCAGCCACCGCACATATGCATACTCAGTGATTAGGTCGTATTGACAGGATATCAAAAATGTTTCACGGCACCGTGTTTCACGGCACATACGCACTGTATTGACGGGATAAAACTGTTTACATCACTACATACATGTACAGTAGCGATTTTCTGCTCCTTACCTATTTGTATATACTAATATCGTATACATATCGTATTTGTATAGTATTTGTGTATTTAATGAGCATATCGTATGATCATATAATATTGGTATGTTTGTACAGTATCATCGTATAGTACAAACGTACTATACGAATATTATACAAACATACGATATCCGTTCGTATATACGATATATCCGTACGGATATGGTATGAATATACCATACCCGAAGTGTGGCTTTTCATTCTACTGAAAACACCTCTCATTTTAAAGAAATTCTCGACTCCAAAGAGGACCAAATATTATGGCAAATAGTACACGGCAACACCGTTAATATATCGTATACATGTACGGTATTCTGGTACATTTATACCGTACACAAATCTGGTATGTTTGTTATGTAAGTTTATGGTAATATATTTGAGTCATATAGTAGAATTGCCTCTCAATAACAATATAGCGAAGTATGAACGTCAACACCCTGCAGGTTTTTTCTATATCTTAGTGTGCGAAGTGTAAATGCTAGTGCGCACATTTTTACTGTGTAGCGCAGTGTAGCGATATAGTGCAACCAGTTGCCGATAAAGCGGAAAACGTGCAGCACAAGTATGAAGGGATGGAATGGCGACCAGTGCAGTCCCTGATCAGACGCGGATGTGCAGGCTGATTTGGGGCTACACTGGTCGCATAATCCGTCATTATGGAATTTTCTGAGCCTTTTCTTCAAAATCAAACTCAAATCACACTTTAATCTGCTGACCCAGTAGCCGATTTCATCAACATTGCAAAGTATACTTATCTAGCAAAGTATACTTTGAGGGAGTAATAATTTATTTTTTTCCGAAATGCACTATTTCATACAGAACTAACGACGACTGCATATATTTGATGATTACAAGTATGCAGAATTATTATACTGAATTTATTACATTATCACAATGGCTGTGATAATGTAATAAATTCAGTTCAATAAAAAATAATAAATTTATCCTAAGATTGAAAATTTCTCCCTCAAAGTGTACTCTGCTAGATAAGTATACTTTCCAATGTTGGTGAAGTAGGCTACAGATCTAGCTCATTATCGAGCAAACCAACTTTCTGCTTTCAAATTTCATTTATAATAAAGTACATACGTAATTTATTGACACTGGCCCTAATGCCCGTTTCACTAAACTTCGTACGATACAAATAGTTCGTACCAAGATATTCACCCTTTGCACCCGAGATCCCGCAATAGCGGTTTATGCAAACAGTGCAGATCCAGATGAGCCGGCCCGTAACGAACTGTCTCATCAGGATCTGCATGTTTTGAAAGTATTTTAATATTTTTGGAGAATAAAAAAGGCCCGCTTTTCATAAATGGACTAGTCTGAAAATAAGTATGTGACGGTTGGATTGGTTGCAAAATTAACATATCAAAATCTATCCCAGTTAATTAGGGGTGAAATGGTTAATACGGATATATTGACTTTGTCGTGTATTATTTTACAGAAATTGTGTACTGGACATGGATTTTCAAATGACTAACTGCACTACACATGTGCAATGCAGCGAGTTTAACGTCATCAACACCACACGCACCTGCTGAGACACGAGCAACGGTGATATCCTGCCTCAATCAACCAATGAGATCGCGTCTTTACATATGGCACCAATGTCAAGAAGGACCGTTGCTATGCGACTGCGAGTGGCGTTCGTTATTATCCCGTTGCTATGGTTATTCAGTATAGTCTATATACTGAGTACCGTAAACAGAAATGGGGTTGATCTGCTTGGTGAACAGGCGGAGAAACGGACGGATATTGCGCTAGAACGTGCCACAGAGCAGATACACCATCTACGTAGACAGAATAATGAGCTAAACGAGCTGGTGCGAACATTCAGGTAATGTCACTATGATAGTACATGTCCAACTAGAATTAGGCCACAGGTAGATCACGGTTCGTCCGCATGTACGAGGAGATAATCCGCGAGCTTTAGCGAGTGGATTATCGATCGTACATGCGGACGAACGTGATCTAACTGTGTTATCACGTCCTCATGTCCATACATTACGGAGCCCCACAGGTGATTTTTTTTATTAATTCGTTCTCACGAAATAACAATTCGTTCCCTCAATATAACGATATTCGTTCCCACGAATTAGCAATTCGTTCCCACGAAATGACAATTCGTTCCCTCAATTTAACTATTCGTTCCCTCGGTGTAACAATTCGTTCCCACGATATAACAATTCGTTCTCACGAATTAACAATTCGTTCCCGTGGGAACGAATTGTTAATTCGTGGGAACGAATTGTTAATTCGAGGAACGAATTGTTAAATTGAGGGAACGAATTGTTATTTCGTGTGAACGAATTAATAAAAAAAATAACGATATGTCCCCTGCTGGGCGGCTCCGTAATACATTGCCACCGCAACCGCCTGCGCTAATCGCGCCAAAATTTGTCAATTTCTTTATTTCACAATACTTTCACTATTTTACTTGAAATCTTTCAGCTCGATTGGCGCAGCATGAGTTGTTAAAATGTAGATCTCAGGCTCATAACTGCTTGATTTCGAGTGGACAGTGCCACTACCTGTTCAGAATCGTTGATAATCTGGGCAAGATTAACGCAGGCGGTTGTGTAGAACAGGCCCGATGAACATTTTATCATCAATGACCTGTACAAAATACTCACTCACTGACAACAGTTTCAGACTACACCACTGTATGCACCTATATGCATTATCACTTCTTTGATACTATAGGAATGAATAGCCTTTTTTGTCGAATTTATCGGGGTATAAACTTGGAAAAGTCGCGGGAATACTGGACGAAGGCCGGAAGGCCTCGCCTCGATCAGTATTCCCGCGACTTTTCCAAGTTTATATCCCCGATAAATTCCACAAAAAGGCCATTCATTCCTTATAATTCCAGCATTTGAAATAAATTCATCAAGAAAATGTGTTTATTTTCCATTTTCTTAAGAATTATTTTAAAGCCTCACGGTTACGGAAAGTAGTTCGGCGTGTGAGTTTACTGGGATATAAATTTTGGACAGAGACTTGCTACGGGCCAATCAAATGTTAGGGAATTGTGTATATATTTTTGTGCTGGAATTATTATAAAATACTTGAATATTGCGTTTGAATGTAAACATCTTGATTGGACACATAGGAAACAGTTTGATTGGCTGAGATTGAGCTGAGCTACAGCTCAGACACAGCCCATCAAACTGCTTGATTGCTAGTTGATGTTGCCAATAAATGTTCAGAAACGTTGACATTTAGGAAAGAATAACGCAGGTCATGGTGTAATCTTGTCAATATCTGTAAATATGTTTATTAAAAAGTGGGCTTCAGCTACAGCTCAGGCACAGCCGATCAACAGATGTTCAGAAACTTTGACATATTGGCGAGATAAACGCAGGCGGTCGTGTAACCATATGTACCTATGTATGCAGTAATTACATGTCATGGTGATATGTTTTAAATTATTTCACCGAATTTATAATAACCGAGGCTGTGTCCAGTTTCTGGTGAAATCAGTAAACGGGTTCGATAAAAACTGGATCTTACAAGAATGATGATATAATAAGTTATTAAATGGGTTTACTGACTTCGTAAGAAATGAGACTATGCCGAGTTTCTTATGAAATTCATTCAGCAAATGAAATAAATATAATTAATTGCTGAATGAATTTCGTAAGAAAATAATCATAGCCTCATTTCTTACGAAATCAGTAAACTCGAAATATTGCTAAGAAAACGAAAGAAATCGTCTCTAAAGACATATATGTCTTGGAATTTCATTAGAATTGAGTCCTGAGGACTCAATTCTAATGAAATTCCAAAACATATTTACAGAGAGAAATAAAACATATACTCCTAATTTGTTTGACGGATATTTTCACCGCTAGCATGCAAAGAGCTAAATCACCACTTGGTAAGATCCTCTATGTACAATACTCAAGAACTTACAGTGTTCTGTTAGATTTTGAGTTTGAGATGGCCACCTGAGCGTGGTATATTCGTTTAAACACGTCGCCGACTCGTCGTTTTTCAGTCGGCTTGCCCTTTTCCGTCACTATTTTAGCGATAGGCATTTATAGGCGATTTTTTTTCCCCGGAATTTCTGCTGTATTGTAAACATAATTGGACAATGGTTAACCATTTTACCATTCTGTACACGCAATACTCATGTGCACATATCACCTAAAGGTACATGCTCACTGAGTAGACATAATGTAACATGTTATTTATATCAGAGACATCATCTGAGACATTTTCTGGCAAAACAAACATTCATTCACCATTACCACCCGTATTGATTGGCATTATTATACAGTTTATATCAGACAAAAATGTCCACACAGATATCAGGGGCGATAACCATGTTTCCTTAAAATGTTAACGGACATTACTATTTATTCTCTGTATTTATCTTTTGATGTGCAATGATTATAATTTATAATCTGTCGAAAATATTATTTCAGGTGACGCATTTAATTAGCATAAATATTAAAAAATAGCATGCATCATTTGCATATGAAAATAGCCTGATACCAACTCGCGTCACTATCAGTACAATACACATTGCTAAATGATTATATCTCTATAGCGGGCACTCGTAATCGTTACAGTAGAACTGGCGGAATAGTGACACAATCATACACTTATTTAATTCCTATAATTAACATATTGTGCCTTCTACGTGGAAATGTACCTTTACTGGATACCGGTATTGCTAGTAATACAGTGTAACCTCTCTAAACCGGACACCAAGAAAACACATGTAATCTTATTTTTGATACGTTTCTTGGTAATTTATATCAGGTGATAATTTCTGTTCATGATCGCATAGCACACCTATCATGCCTATGGTTGAAAATGATCAAATGCCTGGTTTACAGTGAAACCTCTCTAGGCCGGACACCCCGTGAACCTCCCAGTGTGTCCGGTTTAGGGAGGTCTCAATTGATTTACATGTCCCTCGCCTTGAAATTTTACCATTCCGGCCACGCTTTACCCATCTGTGGGCTATGCCGAGTTTCTTATAAAATCAGTCAAAGTGAGAACTTAAAATGTCCACCTGTTTCCCAGTGTCTGACGTATCGGTTTGTTATTCGCAGGAATATGACAACGCTGTCATCTGCGGTCCTTGCCGGACCTCAATTACAACCAGATGACGCTGTAAAGTCGGGTGGAGGTCAGTTTACGAGCCACGGTGAGAATACCCTGTATATTGGAACCTCTCTAAACCGGACATTATTTGCACCCATGTGCGGGCAATTGTGATGGGTTTCAGTTATTTATCACCGATGACACTGAAACATACCTTGATGTGGCGATATGCCTGGTTTACTACAGGAATGAATGGCCTTTTTGTGGAATTTATCGGGGTATAAACTTGGAAAAGTCGCGGGAATACTGGACGAAGGCCGGAAGGCCTCGTCCAGTATTCCCGCGACTTTTCCAAAGTTTATATCCCCGATAAATTCCACAAAAAGGCCATTCATTCCCTATAATTCCAGCATTTGAAATAAATTCATCAAGAACATGTGTTTATTTTCCGTTTTCTTAATAATTATTTTAACTGCGCCTCACGGTTACGGAAAGTAGTTCGGCATGGGAGTTTACTGGGATATACATTTTGGACAGAACTTGCTACGGACCAATCAAATGTTAGGGAATTGTGCAAATAATTTTGTGCTGGAATTATATTGGAACATCTCTATACCGGACACCCTGGGGACCTCTCAGGGTGTCCGGTTTAGAAATGTTGTATTGTATGTATACAGACAATACCATATACATCACTTATACCTGTATTGTGACCCTACCTAATGATATGATGCCCACCCTACCAGGGCCTAGAAGAAAAAATATTGTGGTGCGGGCTACCCGACCCTGCCTGTGAACATGACGCCGACCCTAGACATTTTTGGCCTTTTAAAATAAAATCAAAGTACCGAAAGTACTGAAATATGTTATCTCCACAGAAACGGATCACTTGCAGAACTAGAGACTGAAAGTTGCATATTTTCTCAATCATCATCCAGAGGCAAATGTACTGTGATGTAGCAAACCCATTTCCATCCATACGTTTTCTCTAGAATAAATTACTGTTTGAAAGTCCCAGAACAAAATTGTACGAAACTAGCGGCTAACTGGTCACTACTACCTAACTGTGAAAAATAAAGATAATAGCTGGTGTATTCATACGCACGAAATGTCTTGATTCGTATTTTCCAGAATTTAACTCATAAACTGAGCACATAACTGTGACAACTACAGAGAATAATATTTATCAGGCAAGGCTAGGAAGCGCGTAGAAATTCCGAGGCTTGCCTAGGAATTTCTACCGTTTCCAAGCCGAGCCTAATATATTTGTATAGTTTTAGATACAAAGCAAGACAGACCGAAACTTCATATGAAAAGTTGGCACATGGCACTATTTGCTTAGTCGTACTCGCCATTTAGGCGTAGCACGGCAATATGGCTGCCCCCATAGAAATTTGCGTGACATAATATGCTATCTCAAGGGAGGTAACATATACTAAATAAAAGATGTTGATTGTTTATCCTTCGTGTGCTTAAGGCGTCATTCGCGTACTTTAGGCGCTTGTCTTCCGTGTGCCTGCAGCAACAACAACAGCAACAAGTACCAAATAGTGAACTCATTACACCACATTAGCACATACAGCTGTCTAGTAGTATTTAAAAAAGGCCTGCCCTCCCTACCTCGTTTTTTTCTGAACGGTTGCTCGCACCACAGGTTTGTTATAGGCTCAACTGTAGCCTTTTCTGAACAAAATGTCTCATTTTCGGTCGCTTTAGCCATGAAACCGTGTTTAACTTGTCAATAGAGCTAGCATTAAATATTTAGACCTAGCTCCAAATCATTTGAAGAGCTCTCTAAATCATTTAGAGCTAACATTACCTATTTAGAGCTAGCATTAATTATTTGAGTTTATGTAGAGTTGGTGTTCCTGGAACATCAAATCTATATAAGCTCAAATAATTATTGCTAGCTGTAAATAATTAGAGCTAGCATTAAATATTTAGAGCTAGCATTAAATATTTAGAGCTCGAATTAACTATTATTGCTAGCTAGCATTAAATAATTAGCGCAATCATTAAATGGTTTCGAGAGGTCTTCAAATGATTTGGAGCTAGCTCTAAATATTTAATGCTAGCTCCTCTTTAGAGCTAACAATAATTATTTGAGTTCATGTAAATTTGGCGTTCCATATGTATGAACTGTTTAACGTGCACTTCAACTCTTTCCAGTATACCGCATTGGAAAATTGGTGTTCACTGGTATGCCAACGCAGGGGCGGATCCAGGATATATTATGAAAAAAAAAAAAAAAAAAAAAAAAAAAGATCCAGGATATATGTCTAGAGGGGGCGTGAATTTCAAATGAGACACGTATGATCGTCAATTTTCATAAAATGCAGGTTATTTTCTGCATTTTTTCCTATTTCTCATCAAAAGTATATGTTGTTACCACTCAGTTGAACCGTCTCGACGAGACGGTTCAACTGAGTGGTAACAACATACACTTTGTCAGACCTTTCCACGCAAACAATGGGTAAAAATCTAAACTCGATCAATGTTAGAGGGGGCGTGCGCCGGACACGCCCCCGCCTGGATCCGCACCTGCAACGTGTGTTACATGTAACAATAGCATACTATCTCGTATTACCATCACCCTAGATTATGTCATGCTTAGTAAGGCAAATAAAACATTTTTTTATTTGGCCCAGATAACATTTCAAATATATGTTCCAACCTCTACAGGAACAAGCTGTGTTTAAAGCTGTTTTAGATGTATTAAAATGGGGATCGTAGTCGAACAATAATTCAAGATTGCCATCTCTTGAACCATATGATCTATTTCTTTAACAAACCTTATTGGAATCACGATTTGCCTGGTTTGGCCCTCAGGTACGATTTTATCTTTGGCTCTTGTGATACCTGGGAGTTGAATTGGGTTATTGCCCACTATAAAAGTAGTAAGATTATTACTGATCCTACTGCTTTTGGGAGGGGGCCAAGTGATACTGGTGTGGCGAGGACCCGGCATTAGATCAGGATTATTTTGATTTCAGGGCTGAATATATAGATTTATTTTGTAAATATTCAGTTCTGATTTTGGGATTTTCCCCTCATTTGTATACATGTATGTACTTCAAAATGTACATGTACTTGTACAGGTAATATATGGGATTTGGTACTAAACCCATTGACCCGGCCGTAAATTACATTAGTAGTTGATAGGCGTTAAACCCCAACAAACAAACTTAATGTACTTCCAGATTTTATGTAGAAATGGGGCTTATGGCATTTATGTCGAGTGTGATTCCTGATCAAATAGGACACTACTGTAACCTCACAGCGATCTATAGTGCTTATTAGAAGCGTGACTGTGATGTTGCATTGATTGAATGGCGAATATTACAGATCATGGTCAGACTGTGTGGATGCACATTCTGATCAGTAGCCGATTTCACCAAAATTTCACCAAAATTACAAAGCATACGTATCTTGTTAAGTACATTGAGGGAGAAATTTTCAGTTTAAGGATAAATTTATTATTTGTTATTATATTGAATTTACTATATTATCACAGCCGTTTTGGCTGTGATAACGTAATAAATTCAGTATAATACGTATGCGTACTTTTAATCATCAAATATTCGCAGTTAAGTACGTTGTTTGTTGTATATGAAATAATGCATTTCGGGAAAAATAAATGATTACTCCCTCAAAATACACTTTGCTAGATAAGAATGCTTTGCAATTGAATGAAATAGGCTACGTGATCAACACTGCGCACAAAACACATAGTCCTCATTCTCCAGCCACAAACAGAATGAGGGATCAGTTGTAATTAACAAACGAAAACAGTTTTGTGATAACAGCTTGCGTTTTTAATGGAATATTAGAAACATTCCACATTGAACATGCAGCAGAATTGTCCTTAGGCCTGGACTCCCACATCTCAGGTTGTAATGTAAGGAAAGACACAGAGAATAGTAGGTTAGTGCCGTGAATGGGAAAAAATATCCGGTAAGGCTGAAGAATTTCTTTATTTCTCATCAGAAGTATATGTTGTGACCACTCTTTTGAACCGTCTCGCCGAGACGGTTCAAATGAGTGGTCACAACATATACTTTGGTTCAGAAATAAGGAAAATAGATAGAGAACAGTAGGTTAGTGCCGTGAATGGGAACAAATATCTGGCAAGGCTCAGGAAACGGGATGGGCGAGGCTATGCCGAGCACATCCCGTTTCCGTGCCGCGCCAGATATGTTTTCCCATTCACGGCACTAACCTACTATTCTATTTATCCCGTCAACACGTACAAATGGCCGTAAAATGCAAAAATAGTATTGACTGGATATCAAAAATGTTTCACGGCACCTTGTTTCACGGCACATGCGCACTGTGTTGACGGGATAAATTTGTTTCGTCCATTCTTTAGGTATGATGGTTTGCGGCAAAACAAAACATTCATTTACCATTAGCGGACGTGCTTATTGGCATTAAATTATGTTGTTTTGTTTTTGTATACATCAAACGGGAATTGACGCTCGTCTTCGTGATCTGCATTTGGTGGTCTAGGGAGTTTGAAACAGACTTATATCGTTTTAAAACGACAGAAGTTTGGGCGAAAATACAGAGACCACCAAATGCAGCTTAACACGACGCGTTTGATGCGCCATATTTCACCAAAATCCGTTACGTAATAAGGACACCATAAAATAATACGTACTTTGAATCGGTACTTGTTGTTGTTGTTAATATCACGTGATCATACACCTTGACTATGTCGATACAAAATATTTATTCAGGTGAGGCATTTAATTGATATGAATAATAAACATATCCTGCCGCGTTTGCATATCAAAACTGCCTCATACAAACGCGCGTCTGTGTAAGTAAATTAAACATTACTAACGATTATAATTGTATAGCGGACACTCGCTATTTTTAAAGCCGGTGGAATAGTTACACAAGTATACACTTCTTTAATTCCTATGCAGAACACGCTGTGCCTAATAGACTGGACACGAACTATGGATTGAATATTTTACATTGTCCCGTCAACACAGTGCGTATATGCCGTGAAACACGGTGCCGTGAAACATTTTTGATATCCTGTCAATACGACCTACTTACTGCGTATGAATATGTGCGGTTGCTGGGATTATTTCTTTGCATTTTAAAGCCATTTGTATGTGTTGACGGGATAAATAGAATAGTAGGTTAGTGCCGTGAATGTAAAAAAATATCTGGCGCGGCACGGAAACGGGATGTGCTCGGCAGAACCTCGCCCATCCCGTTTCCTGAGCCTTGCCAGATATTTTTTCCCATTCACGGCACTAACCTACTATTCTCTATCTATTTTCCTTATTTCTGAACCAAAGTATATGTTGTGACCACTCATTTGAACAGTCTCTATTTATGTTGCAGTTACCGAGTTGTCTCCCCTAAGGCCGAGCCTGGATCACGAGTTGAAGCGGCGTGACCTGGAGGATGATATAACGGAGTACATGATGTTCATAAAGGCGCGACTTCGGGCCCTTAAGGATACAGCTGGGCCCGGAGAGGGCGGTGCGGTTAACATATCTATAAATAGAATACTCGAAGACGGGTTTGGATACAGGAAGTGAGTTTAATGGAAATCGATTGAAATAAGTAACTTATGTAAATATGTACCAATTTAATCAGCAATAATCCATAACTTAAGGTTATGCATTATTGCTGATTTAAATTTATAAGTACTGGGCGACAGTATCCACTGTAATTATGGATATATACGTGTCGCTCTCGAAATGATATTTAAAATAATGAAACACAATAAGAGTGGATGCCAATATGAAAAGCATCCGAATTACTGATATGCACTCATTTTTATTAGTTTCCATTTTTTTATTTTGAATATCGACAATGCCAATTACATGTATGCATGTCTTTAAATAACTACTAAATATTCCGTGCAATGTCACGTATGTGTAACACACATATATTCCCCATTCGGGATGTGGGTGGCGATTTAGTGTGGTGGGATTCACGAGGAGGTAGCGTACAATAACATCCTTAGTGACTTTAATTTGACAACTAAACCATTCCTCTGTCATCACTATGATAATTAGACAGACAGTTAATTCATGGAGGTCTATGGTGATTTCCAACGGAGCATAACTCCCCATGTGTTCTGCATGTATGACCCTAATATAACATGGGGAAAAAGAGGTATAGAACCTGGAGGAAGAGTTGAAAAGCGAAAAAAATTGAAAATTGACTCTGAAACCTGGCTATATATACATGTAGCTTGGAAATGATCTACATTGTAACTAAGAAAACAAAAGTTTCATTTTGAAACTCGGTGCATTATTTCTGAAATTAGAAAAAGTTCCCCATGTTAAATCCCCATAGACATCTTCACTCTGTGGAAATTGTTTGTTTGCAATTAAATCATTATTGGACCAAATTTCACGAAATGAAAAGTAGGCTCATTCTTAAATTTTGCTATAATTTAATATTATCGAAAAATTTATTGTTTTTGCTTTATTTATATAGCCGTACAATTTGGGCAGGTTTCGTGAAACAGACAGTAGTTCGAATTTGCGAAAATTCGAAGTAACGAAATTCGACGTAACGGTAGCCAGTTACATTGAAAATAATAGGATCCGAAACGGGACTGTACTATAAACAAAATTGCTACCCAGTTCCATACCTCTCGCGAGGGTAGCAATTTAACCCCATCTCTTTAATGTAACGCATGGAAGAGTGATTTTTACAATCATTTGATATGTTAGCGATATAAAACTGACACAGCTGTATCAATTAAGTATTAATAAAGAATATACACATATAGAAATTGGTTATTTTACCGTGTCAATGTGTTTATCTGACATTTACATGTATATCTTGTAAATGTGAAAGCTTCATTTCTTTATGTTGAATGTTGAACAACAACAAGAGAAAAGATGGCTTCCACAGGAAAATGATTTCCCTGTTCTATTATTTTTTTGGCAATTTACCAGTTCTACATAAAAGATTATTTGTTTAAAGGTATAGAATATACAATTTACTAAATGTTGACCTACTTGCAACGGGTGTTGGTATGCACTTCGGTTGCTTACACTGTTTGAATGGGTCGAATTGTAGCCGTAGATAACAAATCGGAGGCGAGTTATTGTAGCTAACCACCGTCCGCTACTCCTCAGTAGTAAATTATGAATACAAATTACCACACCTTCCCCACCTCATTTCACCCGCCTTCATTATGATGCCTGTGATCAGCATAGCCCCGGATCATCCTGCGCATCCGCTTAGTCTGACCTTATCAATCAGTCTAGGAGTGTATGCTCAGACATGAGGATCAGGATATACACTTGTCACATATTTCCATCAGTCGGTGGTTCCATTGTTGACAACACATGTGTTGTCAACAATGGGACTCCCGGATGATTGAAATTGATTTTATCTTTGTCATCAGTGCACAACTGTTACCACCAGGCGTCTCTTGGTGTGATATCTGGGCGATCCAAATGTGACATCTCTTGCTTTTTGTATTACTGAAAGAAAACGCTAGTTTTCGAAATCGAGTTACGATGTATGATACCACTCATCCACTGAATACAATCATATCGCGTAATCAAGAACGACAACAGTACATCGATCTGTATTTGTTGCTGTGGCTATGACTGGAGAAATGAAATTTATGATAGTTGTGACCAGCCCTTTAACTCCTTCCACATATTACTTTCAGGGCCCTTGTGCGTGATATAGAGAGACTGCGTGACAGCAACGACATGGGCGACAACTCTGATGATGACAAGGGCGACAACTGGAGACGGAGGGAGTCACTGGCGCTCGCTGAGCTTGTTCAGAAACGACTCATCCGATTACAGGTATGGCACGAATTATGGGATAGGAAATTACGAATATACGGATGCGAATGATTGAGTTTGAACTTACGAATATGCGGATGTGAATGGACAACTGGTCATGATTGCATTTTCAATCAGCACAGTCACATCTGGGTCGGCATTGTTCGCCATTCTGTGCAATCATACTTCTGACTATAACAGTAAAAATGAAGCAGCCCGGCAATGGACATTACCTTGATACGTTCAGCACTTTTGTAGATATTTATCTTGACAATATGTTGTATAACCAATTTCATAAATGTGACATGACATACGTGTATATAACACCTGCAGCGACTTTGATTGGCTGGCCGCATCACTGTAATTACGTATTTGTTTGAAGCCATGTGATAAACTACGTTCCCACGTTCATTCCGACGAAATAACAATTCGTTCCCTCAATTTATCCCACGAATTAACAAACCGTTCCCTTGAATTAACAATTCGTTCCCACGAAACGACAATTCGTTCCCTCAATTTAACAATTCATTCCCTCCAATTAAGAATTCGTTCCCACGATATAACAATTCGTTCCCTCAATTTAACATTTCGTTCCCACGAAATAACAATTCGTTCCCACGGGGACGAATTGTTAATTCGTGGGAACGAATTGTTATATCGTGGAAACGAATTGCTAAATTGAGGGAACGCATTGATATTTCGTGGGAACGTGTGTTATCACATCATCATATCCATACATTACCCATGTACTGTGCAAATGCAGAAACAAAGCTCTAAACTGTATCAACGCTGTGCTAAGAGATTTATGAACCTCGTCAGCTAGTTATGCAGTAAATTGAACGTGACTCGTTTCATAAATCTCATATGAATGAAAACTCGTTTGAGATCCTCTATGTATCATCATTCCTGTAGAATCCAGCAAAGTGCACAGCGGCAAAGAAAGTCATTTGCAGCCTGACAAAGCAATGTGGCTACGGTTGTCAACTACACCACGTGACCTACTGTTTCATGGTTGCCTACGCGACGGAGAGGACGATGATCCTTGAGTCACGTGGTTGGCGCTACGCGGCAGACGGCTGGGAGACGGTATTTCTGCCGCTCAGTGAAACGTGTACAGACGGCAGCGGGGCAGTGGCGTCACAATGGCTAAGTACGTCATAGTTTATGGTGCAGTAGTGTCTAATATTTTGTTCCGAGTTTACAGTGTAAACTCGTAACAAAACTTCAAAACATTGTTCAAAACATTGTTTATCAATTGTATAGTTTATCATAGCCATCTTCACTACTGTCTGTTTCACGAAATCTGCCCAAATTTTCCGGCTATATAAATAATTCAAAAACAATATTTGTTTCGATAATATTAATTTAAAGGAAAATTTAAGAATGAGACTTCTTTTTATTTCGTGAAATTTTGTAAAATATTGATTTTATTGCGAAAAAAAAAACAATTTCCCCACGTTAAATCCCCATAGACATCTTCACTCGTCAATATTTGACCAAATTTCAAGACATAAAAAGAAGGTTCATTCTTATTGAAAAAAATATTGTTTTTACTTTGTTTATATGGCCGTAAAATTTGGGCAGGTTTCGTGAAACAGACAGTACATGTAGTTTTAAATAACTTAATTCAATAGCGTATATGTATCCTCAACGACAACATGTATTAGCTAGTTGATTGTGACAAAATGTCTGGATCGAAAATTCCTAATAATTATAGGGTTAACTGTATTGTAATTTTCAAATTTGCGGCTTATATCAGAAAATGATAGGTCGGAAAATCTGTTTAATGGCGACGCGCTATGTTAATCTATTTCTAACGCATTCCTTTACTAATGGCGTAGGAATACATATTGAAATAATTTGCGACCGTTCATCAGCAATGATATACTTGTAGTGTATGACCATTAGCCAATCAGATTGCGTGATATTTATAGAGTGCATTAGAATTCATAATGATCGATATAATGTCATCATAAGAGTTATCTAAATTATGATCAATATATATGTACATGTAGCTCCTTATCAACTAGCTCACAAAGCCTGTACATACTACATGTATGTGGAGTCAGTGCTGAAACATATATATATATAAAAAGACTGATAGATAATAACACCCATGATTATTACAATGAGAGCAAACTTTAAAAAAAAATAAAAAAAATTTGTATGATATATTTGTTACGAATTACGACATCCCACAACTACTTCTATATGATATGTATGACCCAATAATACATACTGTCTGTTTCACGAAAGCTGCCCAAATTTTGCGGCTATATAAACAATTCAAAAACAAGATTTCTTTTGATAATATTAAATTAAAGGAAAAATTAAGAATGAGCCTTCTTTTTATTTCGTGAAATTTGGTCAAATATTGATTTTATTGCGAAAACAAAATTTCCCCAAGTTAAATCCCCATAGACATCTTCACGGAGTGAAGATGTCTATGGGGATTTAACATGGGGACATTTTTTAGAATTTCAGAAATACTGGACTGATTTTTAAAATTTAACTTTTGTTTTCTTAGTTAGATCATTTCCAAGCTATCTAGCTAGGTTTTGGAGTCAATTTCCAAACAAAATAGTTTTTTGACTCCTCCCACAACTCCTCTACCTTTTTCCCGCATGTTAAATTCCCATAGAAAAATCAATTTTTCGTAATAAAACCAATATTTGACCAAATTTCACGAAATAAAAAGAAGGCTCATTCTTAAATTTTCCTTTAATTTAATATTATCGAAAAAAATATTGTTTTTGCATTGTTTATATAGCCGTAAAATTTGGGCAGCTTTCGTGAAACAGACAGTAGTCGTATATGTTATACAATGTACTGCAAACAATAATGATAGCATGAGTGATACACATATTTCACATATAAAAGTTTTACAATTACCATGTTACTAAGGTATATGCGTTAGTTTTTTATTCTGTGAGCTCATACATTTAAGTCTTTGGGTGTAGAATTCTCAATTATTAACAATAACATAAACAAGAAAATAATTAAGCCAAAATGGATATATTACATTGCCATGGTGGAAGGCTTCGTTTTCCGACCAAATTGAAATAAAGTTTGTTAATATAATTGTCATATCACTAATACATGCAATACATTTAGATACCACCCCTCTTGTTTATCATATTGTGGAATAAAACAAGATTTACATGTTATGCAATAGAAGAGATTTTGTATTTTTAGACTGTTTGCCCAATAATTGGAATTGGAACAACGTATTTTTAGAATTTCATATAGCATGATTATTTTGAGGAATGTGATTACTAGAGATTGGCTTTTGTAATTTTATGGGTGAATAATGATTATGACATGTTAGTAGCATAACCTATTGATACACGTGTGTGTATATCTTTCTGGATCTTTATGAAACGTTATTTGAAAACAATTTTTAAAATACATTGCATTCCGGCCAATTATAATAAACTGTATTACTATAACTTTCATATAATAAATACATGTAATATACCATCCTTTTGTCTATATTGTGGAATAATTAAAAATCACCATATTAAACAACGTCTGTAGATTTTATATCTTTAGACCATTTTTCAAATAATTTCAAATATGTATGCAACAATTAATGTATTTTACATAGTTTCATATAGCAAAATTGTTATAAGGAATACGATTATCGTAGATTGGTTTTGGTCATTTTATGGGTGAATACATGCCGTTTATTTACGCGAAACAAACGAGTGGGCATAGCGATCCAAGGTTGTTTTTGCGTTTGGACCCAATCACGAGGGCATTATTTCAAGATAATCAGCTCACCTGGTTATATAAACATTTTTTTACATTTCACGTAAAAACAAAGCGAATCAAGAGTAAAATATGGCTTATAGTTATGCAAAATGCTTTGTGGAAACGGGCCGTAGTGACGGCAACTGTTTCGCGATTCAGAGGGTGTGTTCATTATTGGAAGGAAACATGCCATTGTTAAGCTAGTGACGTCATATCTCCATAAGCACGAGAGTGGTGTAAACTACTGTTGCCGAGTGGTGTAATTCACCGTAAGATTTCTGTAAACTTCTGGCTGAGATGTAAGAAATTGTTATGACATGATAATTCCAGCACAAAAATATTTACACAATTCCCTAACATTTGATTGGCCCGTAGCAAGTCTCTGTCCAAAATGTATATCCCAGTAAACTACCATATGCCGAACTATTTTCCGTAACCGTGAGGCGCAGTTAAAATAATTCTTAAGAAAACTGAAAATAAACACATTTTCTTGATGAATTTATTTCAAATGCTGGAATTATAAGGAATGAATGGCCTTTTTGTGGAATTTATCGGGGATATAAACTTGGAAAAGTCGCGGGAATACTGGACGAGGCCTTCCACAAAAATTCCATTGATTCCTATATTATTAGTGTGAACATATTCATTTTCCAGTTGTTTGCAAACACTGAAAATAGAAATTTGGGAATGCAAGCAATACTGGTAGAGCGGAAGAATTTTTTTTTTTCTAAATTTATTATTTTGTTATTATACTGAATGTATTATAGGAATGAATGGCCTTTTTGTGGAATTTATCGGGGTATAAACTTGGAAAAGTCGCGGGAATACTGGACGAAGGCCAATCATTCCTTATAATTCCAGCATTTGAAATAAATTCATCAAGAAAATGTGTTTATTTTCCGTTTTCTTAAGAATTATTTTAACTGCGCCTCACGGTTACGGAAAGTAGTTCGGCATGGGAGTTTACTGGGATATAAATTTTGGACAGAACTTGCTACGGACCAATCAAATGCTAGGGAAATGTGTAAATATTTTTGTGCTGGAATTATTACATTATCACAGCCATTTTGGCTGTGATAATGTAATACATTCAGTATAATAATTCTGCATACTATTAATCATTAAATATAAGCAGTGGTTAGTGCTATACGATATAATACATTTCGGGAAAAATAAATGATTACTCCCTAAAAGTATACTTTGCTAGAAAAGTATGCTCTGTAATGTTGGTGAAATAGGCTACCGACCCCGCTCTAGTTAATTTGCCAATGATCTTGGCGTTTGATTTTGTGTTGTTTTTTTTCGTTTATGCCTACCTGTCTCGATATCCATGGACACGCCATTTTAAAGGACAATGTTTTAAAAATATGAATTTGTTCACGTATTTATGGTCAGTAATATTCTGACACGATGTAAAGGCGCAACAAGAAGATGGATACGTTATTGAACATGTATGGTCAGCCATGTGACCGTAGTGCACCACGTGACTTTCATGTATCGATCCCGGATTATTTGGATATATAATAAAATTGCCATTTTTCCTCATTAAAATGTTTTGCCAAATTATGTAATGGGTGAATAAATAGCATGCTGAACTCATAGTTGGATTTTTAAATCGTTTCAGTATATACTGTTTATTTTATGCAATGTTTGCAAGTTTTTATTTTGTTTGTACATCATGCTAACTAAATTGTTCATAGGCTCAGTATATTTGCGCAGGAATTGAGTTTGCATTCAGGAATGCGCGTGTATTCAGCAATTTGGGTATTTTAGATAATGTGTTGGGGGTGGCGTGGCGGGGGCGGTCGTGTGATGAGGGTTGAACTACAATTATAACAATTTGTCATTATTTGGTATTTGCTCCCATCCCACCGAACAACTAGTTGCCGGAGTGGGTTAAGGACTGTCATCATGAATGGAAATTTGACGTTGTTTTATAATTATAATGCGAGAACACTGGCAACTGAAGGTCAATGATGCTGTAATCAACGCACCTTATGCCAGCTGGCTCTGAAAAGAAATGTGCGACACACCGTATCTATTTTGTCTCACCGGTACAAACTGTAGCTTATTTTCGCGCAACACCGTATCATTGTATGACGTTGCTTACGGAAACTCTACACCGTAACAGGCGGTACAACCTATAGCGAGATAAATCAGAAAATGCCACAAAAACATGTCAGATCCCGCATGTAGGGAGCTGACACTTTCCACGGATCAATTATACTGTATTTACTCGATATCACCGATAATAACGGGACAATAACACGCGTTAGTTATCCAGAAATCGGCACTTACATCACGCTCCCTTGATTCAAAATTCACGTACAAAAAGACGTCATCTTTGCAAGCGAATTATTCAGAAAATACGTTGGCACTAATATTGTGAGCGTGATCGTTGGACATCATATTCAGTTCTGCGTCTGTACAATGTCCTGAAAGCTGTAAAATATTTAATTTAACTGACATTTACCTGCTGTCATTCCGCTACGCTATCTTAGCGACATGTATATGCCCTGTCTGCACCGTATCACGGAAACTCTCCACCGTATCACAATACCGACAGTGGGAGTGTAGCAACAGTGAATTGGTCACTAACCACACAATATCTTTGGGGGATTTGTTACCAGCGTAGCTCCTGATCAACTAACACACTCATGTATCCTTATATTGTTACATGGTTTCCGTTGTTTGCAAACATATAGCGCGTGCTATTTGCATATGGCTTTAGGCAATGTTCATCCCGGGGCCGCGCGTAGACCAAGTGCCTTCATGACGTCTCTACGCGGAAGTGCCTTCATGACGTCACTACTTCATGACGTTCATGACATTCATGACGCGGCCCCGGAATATGAATACCGAAAATTATCTACGTGAATGGGACGATTTATAAAAGTAGTGAAAATACTGAATATAATGCTCAAATTACATCAGTTTGTTGTTGGAAATGTAACTATAACGTTTGATCATGTCCAGCCGTGTGCAAACGGCTGGACATGATCAAACCTTATATTGATATATTTTGCTGGTAACAGGTTAGAAGTATGATGGGTGTTTCATTGATGGAAACCCATAATCCCCATTTCTCCAGTCACAACCACATGTATAGATGACGTCACGTCCAATAAAACTTGAACATATACATGTTGAACACTAGAAACAAAATTGCTACCCCGCTCCATACCTCTCACGTAGATAACATATCGGAGGCGAATGATTGTATCTACAATAATTCGCCTACGATATGTTATCTACGGCTACAATTTGACCCATTTAAAATGTGAGCAACCGAAGTGCATACCCAAATCTGTTGATGTTATGTCAAAATTTAGTAAACTGTATAAAATAATATTTGATGTAGAACAAAGTAAATTGCCAAAAATAATATAACAGATAAATCATTTTCCCATGGAAGCCATCTTGTCTCTAGTTGTAGATCAACATTCAACATAACGAAATGAAGCATTCAAATTTACAAGATATACATGTAAATGTCGGATAAAAAACTTAACACGGTAAAATAACCAATTGTTGCATGTGTATGGTCTTTATTAATATTGTATTGATACAGCTTGACAGTTTTATATCTCTAGCATATGAAACACGCCGGATAACCGATTGCAAAAATCACTCTTCTATGTGTTATATTAAAGAGATGGGGTTAAATTGCTACCCTCGCGAGAGGTATGCAGCTGGGTAGCAATTTTGTTTCTAGAATTAGTGTAGCTAGTTGAATACATGCTGAATGGCATCAGTAACTTTGGAACATTGCTGGCTAATAACCGTGTTGTGTCCATCGGGTGCATTGAGGGATCTTAGCTCGTTATCTCCCGTTGAATTTATTTATATAAATCCGGTCCAAATTTTGTAGTTAAGTTAGTGCTTGTACAAACGGCAAATGTATCATGGCGTGTTGTGAAAAGCAGCAATTATAGTGATTTCGACTAGTGTTGAGACAGATTATCCTACATATCTACGCAATCTGATCTGGCACTACATTACATGTATTTGTCAGATTACTACTTTCACACTTATTAATGTTATGGCGATCAGTGTATACTCAGATCAGACTGCACAGGTGTGCAGTCTGATCTGGGTCTACACTGTTCGCAAAACGAAATTGTTGTGCAATTCAGTAAGAAATAATACAGCATAGGAGCGGACCTATAATTTAATTGTCAAAGGGAGATAACTAGCTACGATCCCTCATTGAGTTATGTTTACAATGTACAGGTATGATGAAATAAAAATGTGTTTTCGATCCAATCACCAGGTCCGAAGGACGTACAGGATTTAGACGCTATCACCCTGCCAATTATCGACCACTTGAAGCCCCAACCGGAATATCTTCCGCTGGCTGTTCCCGACGACTTGGCCGATAAAATTCTGATGTTCCACGCTTTCCCCTCGGTATGGTGGATCGGACAGTTTGTGAAATACTTGACCCGGCCTCAGCCGTATTTACATACGGATATAGAAGAAACGTCACAGAGGCTGGGATACATCTCGCCTATTGTCGGGTATGTTGTCAAGGTTAGAGAACACCAAATGGTGCGAAAAAGCCAAGGGGTAGTCCGGTATAAAAGTAGTGCGGGTGTTTCAAGGTCACAGACACAGTTTGCATGCAAATCTTGATCCAACCCAGTTTCCATTTAGGAAAATTTTGGGGTGCTTTTGACACCAGTTTTCAACATATTTGTAGCATTTAAAAGAAAACACTGAACCTATTGTTGGTGGTGACCCGCAATTCACCAATGGATGCTTTAAACGTTGTAATGCTATTCACATTTGCAAAGTAGTTGCTGATGCATATGTTTATACTGCAAACCTCCAGATAAGCTACGTATTTGCTTAAATACCCAATTCAAATTGCCAACACACCAATTTAAATCAGAAGTAGCGAGTATCAAAAAGCAATATAATTTGATTTGTTGTGGTACCTTTATCATGCTGCAGAAAACAATAAACAAACCACAACTATAGCATATTTGTTCTTATTTTCCATGAAAACACATCTTGGTATTTCATTAGAATTGTCTCCAATGAGACAATTCTAATGAAATACCAAGACCTGTATCAGATTTAATTTCGAAACAAACTGTTCAATAGTTGCTGTCTGTGATATTATTTTACCCAATTAAAATGTTGAAATACCCAATTGCTTCAGAACCCTGATACTAGTTTACATATTTCGGAATATATTCATTTGGTATATTTCAGTTATGCAAAACTGAAAGCATGTTACACATGGGCAAGAGCAATTGATATTGGCTTGAACATGCTGAATAGTACGTATGTGCGGCTGTGACCGGAAATTGGGGCATAAATGACGTTATCGAGTAACATCGGAAACGTCGCTTCCATTTTCGCTTTTCACATGGCTGACGTCGTTACTAACAGCTGGCGTATGCAGCATATGCTCAACAAATGTAAATCCAATAATTGTTTACAAGAAAACAGCGTTAATGTTAAATTTACAGACTATCATAATGTTGCACTTACGAACATTTTAGTCATACGAAGTTTAGTGGAAGGGTCCCCAGCTGAGACACACTGCTCAAACCACTTTTAAACCTGTTTTGACAGCACATGAGAATCGTCTCAGTGGAGACGATTCTCATGCGCTGTCAAAACAGGTTTATGAATTAGTTATTGAGCACCAATTGATACACGCACGTACGCACGAAGCATTAGTATCGGTAATCCAGGGTCTATTGTAAATTTATAAAACAGAGTTAACAGATCCATGATACATGTACTGCCGAACAGGACATACAACATACCAGGGGTGATCAAATAATACGTGGAATTTTCAAGATATTGAACGTTTTATGCGATACAGGAATTCAAATTGCGGCATCCAGAAAACCAAGCTATATTCATTGGTTAGACTATTGTGAAGCTTACACACACTCTGAATAGGATCTGCACTGTTCGCCATTCCATCAATGAGACATACGCCATGCTTGTAATAAGCAATTATATAGATTGTCAGGCTACACGAATGTGCTATTTGATTAGGAGCACCACTGGGCACAAATCTCATAAGTCCCGTATCTCCAGTCACAACCAAATGTATTCGTTGAATGGGGATTTACGTCTGTTAACAGCAAGCTCATCCTACTTATTGTTTGTCCTAGTTTCTCGACCAATGAAAGCATAGCATTATCGCAAGTCGGAAGCGCGTATGAGCTGGAATTGCATTGAAACAGACGTGTGCAAGAAGAAGGCGGGCGACCAATAAGTTAGTTATAGTTCACATATTGAATTTTTAATAAATTAATTTATCGATCGCTTGCGCTCGCTACGAAATTATTTAGACATTTAACCCTTTCAACCCTAAGGAACTGGAATGGACTGTGATATGCTAATGTTCCGGCCAAGCCAATGGTCACAAAATGATTTTCAGATTCGTCCATTTATGAAAAGGGGGTGTTTTTGTTCTCAAAAATATTAAAATTACTTTCAAGAAGTGCAGATCCTGATGAGACGGCTCGTTACGAGCCGGCTCATCTGGATCTGCACTTTTTGCATACACCGATATAGCGGGATTTCGCTCGCTACGAAAATAATTTAATAAAATTTAAATATGTCAACTATAACTATTACATATGGTTCAGTGACTGAAGGGCGAGCAGCGTAGACCCTGATCAGTGGGTGTACAGGCTGACCCGGGGCTATACTGAATCATTTGGACCCTTGTACATATGGAAAACTATTGGCACATAATTATACTGGGTTTATATAATTTGCTAACGTAATAGTTCTGCTTATAACCGGTGACATAAATAATAACCCACAGGCACATAATTACTTAACAAAACCCGAAGGAAGGTAACCAGTAAATAATTACTGCATTTCAAACAATTATAAATGTATAATTTTCCAAAAACGATACAATCTCTCAATGTTAAGAAAGTGACAAAGCAACAAAAAAATTTTCAGACAAAAAGAGGCCTCAATGGGAATCAAGAGCAGGCTGGATCATGCCATAACACAAAATCTGTAAACTTAACATATTGTCAATGATTTGCTGAATAAATATTGAACTATGCAAACTACGGTGGCACAGAGGGGACATGAAATTATTTATTACTTTCGCGTGCGCACACAATAGGTTTTGCGTGCGCACGCGATATGTTTTGCGTGCGCACGCGATAGGTTTTTGAGTGCGCACGCGATAGGTTTTGCGTGCGCACGCGATAGGTTTTGCGTGAGCACGCGATAGGGTTTTGCGTGCGCACGCGATAGTTTTCATTGGCTAACCTATCGCGTGCGCACGCAAAACCTATCGCGTGGGCACGCAAAACCCTATCGCGTGCGCACGCAAAACCTATTGCGTGCGCACGCGAAAGTAAAAAATATTTCCATGTCCCCTCTGTGCCACCGTAGCAAACCCTTGTGAAATCAAAATAACTTCACTAGTGTCTGCTTTTCATCAGGGTCAACACTAATTTTAAATGCCGACAATCTTTTGGCTAGTAAACACATTAAATCAAAACGTGGAACATACAGTAGAGTATGCATACCACCCTATCATATGTGGACACAAACTCACGACCATGACCGGCCGGTCATGGTCGTGGGTTTGTGTCCACATGTGATAGGGTGGTACGTGACCATTTCCTACGGTGGCACAGAGCGGACATGAAAATATGTTTTACTTTCGCGCACGCAAAACCTACGACCGTGAGAGTACCCCCCCCCCCCCCCCCACCCCCCCCCCCTCCCCCCCCCCCCCCCCCGCACCGTCTCACCTGCCTAACAGATGACATAAAACCAAATTAAAATAGGAAATATGACTTTGTTGTTGGGAGATAAGTAATGTGACGTCGTTACAATAATGATCGACGTCACGTTCAAATCGCCGTCGGTGTATGTGCTAAAATATGAATAAATCGGCCAATTGCATAAAATAAAGAGCAGTGTGTTCAGAAAAGAGTTCTGCATCGGAAGACGTAAACAAGTAAAAATGTCAAGTTTTTGCCATAAGGTACCTTTTCCCACGACGCGGCTCATATAATGTAACGTTCTTTGTGATCGCCATCTGAGTCGCTCCTTGTCTGGAACCTCTCTAAGATGAACACCATAGTTTTGCAATCATACTTTATTGGCATGCAATCGATCGTGGAGTTGTTCGAAATTAACCCAAATCTCAGAATCTCGGATCGGCCCAGTAGCCTATTTCACCAACATTGCAAAGTATACTTATGTGGCAAAGTATACTTTGAGGGAGTAATCATTTATTTTTCCCAAAATGCATTATTTCATATAGAAATAACCACTACATATATTTGACGATTAAAATTATGCAGAATTATTATACTTACCGAAATGGCTGTGATTTTTAATAAATTCAGTATAATAAAAAATAATAAATTTATCATAAAATTGAAAATTTTTCCCTCAAAGTATACTTTGCTAGAAAAGTATACTTTGCAATGTTGGTGAAATAGGCTACTGACTACCAAACGGCGACCCAAAGCTACCCAGCGTAAGTCCGACCTTCCAAGCAGCTAAATTGATTGTACAGTGCAACCTCTCTACAACAGACACCCATGGGAAGACGCAAAACTGGCTGTTGTAGAGAGGTGGCAGTTGTAGGGAGGTTAATACTAAATTAAATTTTGTCGTCTGATGTGTATTTATTTTCTTCGATAATTCTCATCAAATACATGCTTTGACAGCATTTTATAATCATTTCGGATGGAAATGATTCTGAAGTGCTGTCAAAACATGTTTGTATTGAGAAAGAATGCTAAAGCAACATCAGACGACAATTTTCGTGCTCAGCAGTCTAAGGGTTTGATATAGAGGAAATCATCCATTTGGGATATAAAATAGCGGCTGTTACAGAGAGGGTGTTGTTGTAGAGAGGTGGCCGTTCGGGGAGGTTCGACTGTATATTACTAGCGAGCAATATGTACACTGCATAGCCAACCCCAACAGATGCCTTATACATTCAATTCACCGTACATGTATTTACCAGCGCAATCCAGATTGAACTGGCTTGTGTCGATGTATGCTGTCTAAATATTAGTATGCACTCGGTAACTCGATACAGCGGCTATAATGTCACAATAAACCGCTATCGGGCTACATGAGTGTAATATTTGATCAGGGGCTACACCGGTCACAAATCCCATATTATCCCGTCAACACAGTGCGTATGTGCCGTGAAACACGGTGCCGTGAAACATTTTTGATATCCAGTCAATACTATTCTTGCATTTTACAGCCATTTGTAGGTGTTGACGGGATAAATAGAATAGTAGGTTAGTGCCGTGAATGGGAAAAAATATCTGGCGCGGCACGGAAACGGCAGAGCCTCGCCCATCCCGTTTCCTGAGCCTTGCCAGATATTTTTTCCCATTCACGGCACTAACCTACTATTCTCTATCTATTTTCCTTATTTCTGAACCAAAGTATATGTTGTGACCATTCATTTGAACCGTCTCGGTCACAACATATACTTCTGATGAGAAATAAAGAAATTCTTCAGCCTTACCGGATAGTTTTTCCCATTCACGACACTAACCTACTATTCTCTATTTCTCCAGTCACAGACATATTTGAGACAGGTCATGTGATGTTTTACCTTCGTACCTTCATTAAATACATTTACAAAATTTAAAGTCTGTCAAATTCTGACGCAATTTACGGAAAATATTGTAAACTTTGTAAACGTATTTCATGAAATTACGCAGATGTCCGAAGGTACAAAATCGCATGGCGTGTCTTAATTATGGAAGAAATCTGTTCATGCTGTCGCACCGTTTTGCATCTTCATGTACAAAGATGCAACAGAAACTGCAATATTGTATGCAAATGTGGAATCGCTATGAAAAGTTCGTAATTTTTCGACGAAATTTACGGAAAATATCGTTAATATTTTCACGATATCGCACATTTTCTTAAGCTAGTATCTCACTGGACTGCGACTGTTGGCGACAAATTGCGAACGGCATTCGCCAGGGAGTTTCCAAAATGTCTCGAAACGTTCGCAAGAGTTCTCAATTTCCTCGTGTGAGTGGCAGTGCCTCGCTCTCGTGTCGCTTGAATTTTGAAAATTCGCAGAGTCGTCGCGGGTGTCTCGAACCCATCTGGAACTCTTCTCAATTGAGTTTCCGTCATTCAGAAAGTGCGAGAAATGTGAGACAACTTTGTGAGGGATTGGCGACCTATGAAACTAAATTGTGATTGATTGGAGACAAAAATGAAAATCTGACGACATTCGCACGAATGTCGCCGTATCTTGTGCGAATGTCGCAATTTATTCGCAGTTTGTTCGCTTGAGGTCTGATGACCTCAATTGTAGCGCATAACCGTCGCGCGACGGTCGAATATCTAATTACACAATCGCCTGCGTTTTTAACATCTATTGGGAATGACGACTCCCAATCAAGCAATTTGATTGTCTGAGCCTGAGCTGTAACACAGCTCAGGCTCAGACAATCAAGCTGCTCGATTTCAGGCACAATATTCAAGTGTCTTGAAATAAAGAAATTGAAAATATTGGCAGGATTAGCGCAGACGGTTGTGTCATATAGCAGTACTTGCCATAACATGCATGTTTGTAGATTACCGAGCATTTAAAGGTGCATGCCCACTCAGTAGGCACAACCTGGGGGCCGTTTCACTAAACTTCGTATGACTAAAATGTTCGTAAATGCAAAATTATGATTGTCTGTAAATTTCACATTAACATTGTTTTCTTGTAAATAATTGATGGATTTACATTTATTGAGCATAGGCTGCATATGCAGCCTATGCTCAATAAATGTAAATCCATAAATTGAAATTTACAGACGGTCTTAAATTTGAACTTACGAACATTTTAGAAGTTTAGTGAAACGGGCCCCTGTTCTTTATAGGAATTAAATAAGTGTATAATTGTGTCACTATTCCACCAGTTCTAAAAATAACGAGTGCCCGATAGATAGATATAATCATTTAGTAATATGTATTTTACTGATAGTGATGCGCGGTGGTATCAGGCTATATTCATATGCAAATGAGGCATGCTATTTTTTTATTTATACTAATTAAATGCGCCACCTGAACAAAATAATATTTTCAACAGATTATAAAGTATGATCATTGCACATCATAAAATAGATACAGAGAATAAATAGTACATGTTCATTAACATTTTAAGGAAACACGGTTATTGCCCCTGATATCACTGTGGAAATTTACGTCTGATATAAAATGTATACTAATGCCAGTCAATACGTCGGGTAATGGTGAATGAATGTTTATTATGCCAGAATATGTCTCAACATAAAGAACAGTTTGTGCCTACTGACTTGGTATGTACCTTTAATAACCGTTCGTAATAATAATTCGTATGCTTTACCGTGCATTGTGTAGATACTTGCAACAATAAACTATATTTACTCACTGTCTGTTTCACGAAACCTGCCCAAATTTTACAGCCATATATATAAACAATGCAAAAACAGTATTTTTTTTCGATAATATTAAATTAAATGAACATTTAAGAATGAGCCTTTTTATTTCGTGAACTTTGGTTCAGTATTGATTTTATTACAAAAACACATTTTCCCCATGTTACATCCCCATAGACATATTCACAGATAGATGTCAATGGGGATTTAACGTGGGGAAAATTTTCAAATTTCAGAAATAGTGGACCGATTTTCAAAATTAAACTTTTGTTTTCTTAAATCATTTTCAAGCTATCTAGCTAGATTTCAGAATCATGTTCCAAAATCTTTCGTTTTTCGACTCCGCTTCCAGGTTCTCCACCTCTTTTTCCCGCATGTTAAATTCCCATAGAGAACTCATATTTCGTAATAAAATCAATATTGGACCAAATTTCACGAAATAAAAAGTAAGCCCATTCTTAAATGTTGCTTTAATTTAATATTCTCTAAATAACATATTGTTTTCGTATTGTTTATATGGCCGAAAAAATTGGGCAGGTTTCGTGAAACCGACAGTATGGTACATTTTACCTCGTTTCCATTAATAAAGGGTACATGTACGACGGACTGACAAAGTTACTTCAAGAGAAGCAGTGAAACACGAACTTGACGAATATATGGAACATGTCGAAGACTGGTTCCAGATTTATGAGTCGGAACATCCGGATGTTTCGAGACGTGTCTACCTCGCCACGGACGAATCAGCTGTTCTGCAGGAAGCAATAACAAGGTACAGTTCCGTTTTGATGAATGGTAGTTCATATAGAGAATAGCATTTAAACGCTATGTGTAGGTGTTTGCAGGATAAATAGAATAGTAGGTTACATTGTAGTGCCGTGAATGGGAAAAAATATCTGGCGCGGCTCGGAAACGGGATGTGCTCGACAGAGCCTCGCCCATCCCGTTTCCTAAGCCTTGCCAGATATTTGTTCCCATTCATGTCACTAACCTACTATTCTCTATACATGAGACACCGGTGGACAAGTAGAGAATAGTAGGTTAGTGCCATGAATGGGAAAACATAACTGGCAAGGCTTAGGAAATGGGATGGGCGAGGCTCTGCCTCGCACATCCAGTTTCCGTGCCGCGCCAGATATTTTTTTCCATTCACGGCACTAACAAACTAGTCTATTTATTATGTCAACACCTACAAATAGCGTTAAAATGCAAAACAAATAACCCAGCCGCATCCTCGACTAGTATGACAACCGCACATATTCATACGCAGTGATTATGTCGTATTGACAGGATATCAAAAATGTTTCACGGCACCGTGTTTCACGACACATACACACTGTGTTGACAGGATAAATATAATACAGGGCATATTATATGTCAAAGCCGTAGACACCACCACGGCAGTCACGGCGCGTCGTGGCACTATTTTGGCTCTAGGACGCAGGAAACACCATTTTGAGGGTGTATTAGTTGATTATTTTCTGGGTGACTCAATAGTCATTAGTTTAGTCACCGCTCCTGGACTGTATAATGTTGATGTTATCAGGCAAGGCAATGCTTAAATAGTTACGGGCAGTAACTCTTCACAACTGCAGTACCTCCATAGCATATGTCACTGACCTGGAGTTACGAAGAGTTTCTTCCCGCAACTACATTTAACCTACTGTATGTTTCACTGCTATATAAACAATGCAAAATATATTGTTTTTGATAATGTTAAATTAGAGTAAACGTTAAGAATGAACTTCTTTTTATTTAGTGAAATTTGGTCCAATATTGATTTTATTGCGAAAAAACTATTCCCCATGTTAAATTAAAGGAAAATTTAAGAATGAGCCTTCTTTTCATTTCGTGAAATTTCGTGAAATTTGGTCAAATATTGATTTTATTGCGAAGACAAAATTTCCCCATGTTAAATCCCCATAGACATCTTCACGGAGTGAAGATGTCTATGGGGATTTAACATGGGGAATTTTTTTTAGAATTTCACAAATCTGACGATTTTTTATTTAAAATTTTGTTTTTCTTAGTTAGATCATTTCCCAGCTATCTAGCTAGGTTTCGGAGTCAATTTCCAAAAAAAATTGTTTTTTGACTCCTCCCACAAGTCCTCTACCTCTTTTCCCCCCATGTTAACATGGGGAAATTTTAGAATTTCAGAAATACTGGACGATTGTTAACATTTAACTTTTGTTTTCTTACCTTCATCATTTCCAAGTTATCTACCCAGGTAGTAATTTTCAAATTTTTCGTAATATAATCAATATTTGACAAAATTTCACGAAATAAAAAGACGGTTCATTCTTAAATTTTGATAAAATTTAATATAAACTGGGGCAGGTTTCGTGAAACAGACAGTATGGATTCCTACGATTGATCAGCCGAGCCTAATAAACGACACTAATATGGTATGTTCTTACATTTCAGCCAGTAGTTTACACAAATCTAACGGTGAATTAAATGTACACCACTGGGCAGCAGTAGTTTACGCCACTCTCATATTTACCCTATATGGAGATATGACATCAGTAACGTCGCAATGTTTCCTTCGACCAATCAAATCGTGTTCTCGGACACACCCTCTAAATCGCGAGACCCGCCTCCAAAAATTAATTCGCAAAACTCTTGACCATATTTTACTCTGGAGTAGCTTTGTTTTCATGAAGAATAATGTGTGGAATGTAAGAACATGTTTATTTAACCAGTAGCCTATTTCACCAACATTGCAAAGTATACTTTTCTAGCAAAGTATACTTTGAGGGAGACATTTCCAATTTTAGGATTAATTTATTAATGTTTATTACACTGAATTTATTACATTATCACAGCCATTTTGGCTGTGATAATGTAATATATTCAGTACAGTGAAACCTCTCCAAACCGGTCCAGGGTGTCCGGTTTGGAGATGTTCCACTGTAAATCGGACATGTGAGCATTTCACGACACATTCTAGTGTTTTGCAATCATGAAAAGTGATTGTAATCAGAGATACATAACAGTGAAACACATCTAAGGTAAACATCTATAATTTCCCGAGTGTCCGGTCTAGCGGGGTTCCACTGTATAATAAGTCTGCATACTTTTAATCATCAAATATATGCAGTAGTTAGTTCTATATGAAATAATGCATTTCAGGAAAAGTAAATGATTGCTCCCTCAAAGTATACTTTGCTAGAAAAGTATACTTTGTAATGAAATCGGCTACTGGTGAGCTGATTATCTTGAAATAATGCCCTCGTGATTCGGTCCTATCGCTAAACAAAATCGGTTCGCTACGCACAAGGACCCAATTACTCGTGCATTATTTCACGATAATCTGGTCACCTGGTTAAATAAACGGTATATAATTATCAGATAAAGTTTTATGCTAGATAATGGGCAAACTATGTATTTCGTAAAAAAGAACGTCATGTGACGTATTGGACCAATGAAGCTTTAGGGAGCATAGTTTTAAATCCATTGTAAACCTAGTAAGTTTTATTTATGCTTAGTCCATGCATGTTGAGTAATATGTAAGTAGATACTACCATGCTAGTGTATTTTGATATCAAGTTTATCAAGCAAGGCTAGGAAACGCATAGTAATTCCGAGGCTTGCCGAGGAATTCCGACATTTTCCGAGCCGAACTTGACAAACTTGATATCAAAAGAAACTAGCATGGTATTATATTTATCAGGTAGCGTTTTTAGCTAGATACTGAGCAATTGTGAAGTTGTTTTCGTCGAAAAGAACGCGGACTTGTTTCCGTGACGTCATTCCACTGACGTAATTCGGTCACATCATATGATCCCCTTCGACAAATGGAACGTCAGTTTTCACTTCGTTGTAACCCGGATATTTGTATGAGGTCAATGCCTGATACAACAATATGTCATCAGTCAGTACGTAAACGATCAATACATGGCAGGTTACCTGATAAAAGTGTGTATGTTACCGTGTTGATACCCTGTGCTGCGTTGTTCTTTCAGATACCCACAGTACCAGTTTATCAGCGACAACACGATATCGAAAGTGGCGGGAAGCACCAAGTCGCGGTACACGGATGCCTCGCTGCGCGGTGTCATCATAGATATACACTTCCTGTCCAGATCAGATTTTCTCGTCTGCACATTTTCTTCGCAGGTAAAAATTTCGATTTCATCAAATCCTATTCACACGTGACAATTTCAAGGTGTATGACCACGTGGTACTAACGACAACAACAAGTACCGATTCAAAGTATGTATGTATGCTCATTACGAGCCGGCTCATCTGGGGCCCGTTTCACCAAACTTCGTACGACTAAATGCTGGTAAGTGCAAATTTAGGATCGTCTGGAAACTTCAATTGATGGATTTACATTGATTGCTCAATACATGTAAATCCAATAAGTGTTTACCAGAAAACATTGTTAATGTGAAATTTACCGACTATCATAATTTTGCACTTACGAACATTTTAATAGTACGAAGTGTATGCACTGTTTGCAAACCCCGCTTTAGTAGACTTTCGGGTTCAAAGGTTAATTATTTATCAGATCGCGAGTAGATAGTAATTCCACGCCTCTGCTTGTAAGTCCAAGCAAGATATATACTCATTAATATTGTAAAGTATGCCACAGTTAGATCACGGTTCGTCCGCATGTACGAGGAGATCATTCGCGAGCTTTAGCGAGTCCATACATTGCCCATGTGTTGTGTAATTGCAGAAACAGAAATGTATCAAAGATGTGATAAACGGGTGTGTGATCACGTGGTCTATTGTTTACACTGAATTAATGGAGGCTGCTATGAGAGCTCATGTAAATCTCATGTTTCATCAATTCGACTGCGGTTTCTTCCTTTTAATGATGACCATGTTCCAGCCGTTAACACTACGAGTCCGCCAATACCAAAATTAGCAGCATTACTTATGTAGGTAGTCTGAACATTCAGCACAGACATTTGAGTCGGACGGAATCGAACGTAGTTTAAACTGGGTCCGATTCAAATTCCTCTGCATAATGTTCAGGCTAACTAAATATAAATAATGCTGCTAAATTTGGTATTGGCGGACTCGTAGTGTTAACGGCTGGAACATGGTTTTCATTAAAAGGAAGAAACCGCAGTCGTATTGATGACAAATAAAGTTTACCTGAAACCTCATGGGCGCCGCCATTAATCCAGTGTACACAATAGACCACGTGATCCCATACCCTGATAAAGTAAGGTTAATCAATTAAAGTATCAATATTTATTATATACCTACCCATGAAATACATAGTTATACGATGTAAATACAAGTCATATGTTCTCATCAATGAAATAAACAACTTCCGGTGAAAATACGACTAATTCCCCTATCTATATTCATAACGCGCATCGAAAGAAAACAGCGCAAATAGGCTGCAACTACATGTTCATTACCGTATACAGTCTAAAAACCTGCTAATTTCCATGGAGCGGTATATAATAAATATAATATTAATATCTTTGCAACGAATATGACATATATGTTCATCTCATGGTGTGAAATGTCCATATTTCACGAGTGCCTAACGGCACTCGTGAAATATGAGCATTTCACACCACTCGATGAACATATATGTCATATTCGTTGTAAAAATATGAATATCCTCTATATGTTCGTTCCAGGTGTGTCGTGTAGCATACGAACTGATGCAGACATTGCACGTAGACGCCTCAAGCAAATTCAAATCACTGGATGATTCATATTACTATGGCGGAATGAAACCACATGTAAAAATAGCAATTTACAATCACGTGCCAAAGTCAAGTAAGGAAATAGAACTCTTACGCGATGACGTCATAGTATTTGCCGGGAATCACTGGGATGGATATTCGATGGGAACCAATAGGCGAACGGGTAAAAAAGGACTATACCCGTCCTACAAAGTTCGGGATACAGTTAAGCGGGTCAAAATGCCAACGTACCCGGATGTGTAGGGATAATATTGAACGGTCATGTATATATATATACACACAGTGTGTTCTAAAATATAAGTATTATTTGCGTCTGCTCAATTATATATCTATATGTAAATATTTATCATGCAGTCCGTAACAAGTACTGCTCCACCGCTTGTGCTAACCATGTCAATAGTGGAATTTATTTGTATTTATACTTGACTTTTGCGCTTGAAATCATGCAGCGTGTTGTACAGCTCAGGCTCAGCAAATCAAACTGCTTGGTATAAAATGACACTAGCATAGTATTCTCTATCTCTATTGATATGTTTATTTCGAATTCACATTTTCAATAAATGCTCAGAAAACTATCAACAATAGCCTTTGACGAGAGTAACGCAGCTAGTAGTGTATTACACACCTGCGGCACGTGATCCTTAATGAGACATGTGGAGGTGCGGAATGGTGTTTATTATGCTGTTTATCTTAGGATCTAACAATAACATACTGTTATGTGCCATATGTATTAAAATTTAATTATTTGTACATACATTTCATTGGAATTCCATATGTTGTTATTTGCACTGGCTGGGTAATTCTGCAAACTATCAGCGGCCCGTTTCACTAAATTTCGTACGACTAAAATGTTGTAAGTGCACAATTATGATAGTCTGTAAATTTCACATTAGCAATATTTTCTTGTAAACAATTATTGGATTTACATTTATTGAGCATAGGCTGCATATGCAGCCTATGCTCAATAAAGGTAAATCCATCAATTTGAATTTCAAGACGATCCTAAATTTGCACTTACGAACTTCTTAGTCGTACGAAGATTAGTGAAACGGGCCCATGTTTCTTTAAACTTGTGAAATAGTTTTGGATATTAATTAATGTGTAAACGTGCAATGGATATTAGTCGTCGACTATCTAGGTCATACTGTCGGATGTCGTGTGAATGTTGATTTCAAAGTATATGGTTACATCCTTGCCATCCCTTCACTATAATTGCAGCGGGTGGTAGGTGGGGGCATACTAATTTAATGATGGTGGCTCATCCTTACCGGAATCCCGACCGAAGACCTGTAGCCGATTTCACAAAAAAATCAAAATATACTTATCTTGCTAAGTACACTTTGAGGTAGAAATTTTCAATTTAAAGATAAACTTATTAATTTTTATTATACTGAATGTATTACATTATCACAGCCATTTTGGCACAAGGTCAGATTAATCTAATTTCAGATTCCTTTATGAATTTTGGTTCCCCCGGTTAAATGCAGGATTTTGGCTGTGATAATGTAATAAATTCAGTATAATAATTCTGCATACTTTTAATCATCAACTATATGCAGTCGTTAGTTCTATATGAAATAATGCATTTCGGGAAAAATAAATGATTACTCCCTCAAAGTATACTTTGCTAGATAAGTATACTATGCAATTTTGATTAAATCGGCTACTGATTTGGTACTATGCTGGCCACATATGCCGTTATGTCCATTTTCTAAGCCGACGGCCCGAATGCAGTGTAATTAGGCGGAAACATGCTGTAAACTGACGGAAACAGAGATATTTGTGTTTACTTGACAACCGCCGGCGGGTAAACAGGAACCTAAAGGATTACCGACCAGTATATTATGTACATGTACATTTTGGTTCTAAATTGTCTGATTTCCGTACAGCCGTAAGGCATAAAAGTCCTGTGGTGCGGGAAACCCGACACTACCTATACATAGCCTTTTTTGGCCGTTTAAAAAAAGTAAATAAAATGTTCAAAAACAATATTTTATTCGATAGTATTAAATTAAAGGAAAATTAAGAATGATCCTTCTTCTTATTTCGTGAAATTTTGTCAAATATTGATTTTATTGCGGAAAAAACAATTTCCCCATGTTAAATACCCATAGACATCTCTATGGGGATTTTAACATGGGAATTTTGTTTAGAATTTCAGAAATGCTGGACCGATTTTTAAAATGTAACTTTTGTTTTCTTAGATCATTTCCAAGCGATCTAGCTAGGTTTCGGAGTCAATTTCCAAACCTGTTTTGACTCCTCCCACAACTCCGGTACTTCTTTTTCCACCATGTTAAATTCCCATACAGAAATCAATTCTTCGTAATAAAATCAATATTTGATCAAATTTCACGAAATAAAAAGAAGGCTCATTCTTAAATTTTCATTTTATTTAATATTATCGAAAAAAATATTGTTTTTGAATTGTTTATATGGCTGTAAAAAAAGTTCTAGGCCTAATCTACTTTAACCCTTTCACCCCGGAATACATAACATGTTAGTTCCATGCACATTTTGGACTATTCCATTAATCAAAAAACTTGTGTTCAGTGTTGCTTTACAAAATGTTACATGTGATGTTAAACACTGCAGACGTCCCATTAGCCGACAGTTGGATTACGTGCACACGTGCACATGCTTTCATTATTATTCGAATGAGTGGACCAGTTATCAGGTTTTATCCCGTCAACACAGTACGTATGTGCCTTGAAACACGGTGCCGTGAAACATTTTTGTTATCCAGTCAATATAATTTTTGCATTTTACAGCCATTTGTAGGTGTTGACGGGATAAATATAATAGTAGGTTAGTGCCGTGAATGGGGAAACATATCTGGCGCGGCACGGAAACGGGATGTGCTCGGCATAGCCTCGCCAATCCCGTTTCCTGAGCCTTGCCAGATATTTTTTCCCATTCACGGCACTAACCTACTATTCTCTATCTATTGTCTTTATTTCTGAACCAAAGTATATGTTGTGACCACTCATTTGAACCGTCTCGGCGAGACGGTTCAAATGGTGGTCAATATATATACTTCTGATGAGAAATAAAGAATTTCTATTTTCCGTTTCCTGAGCCTTGCCAGATATTTTTTCCCATTCACGGCACTAACCTAATATTCTCTATATCCATAGACTGGTTCACTCAATCCATCCATGTTAACGCTCCGCTACATTGACTTACAGCAGCGCTTTTCTGTTCCCCCTTACCTATTTGTATACATGTATACTAATATCGTATACATATCGTAATCGTATAGTATTGGTATATTTAATGAGCATATCGTATGATCATATAATATTGGTACGTTTGTATCGTATCATCGTATAGTATAAACGTACTATACGAATATTATACAAACATACGATATCCGTTCGTATATACGATTATCCGTACGGATATGGTATGAATATACCATAATCTGGTATGTTTGTACGATACAAACGTACCAGAATTATACACATGTATAAAAATCGTATAAACGTACGATTTGAATGTTATATCTATACGATATTGGTTGGTATGTGCGGTACAAACATACCGTACGTTTATATTATATGCATATCGTATAGAAAATATATCGTATTGGTATAGTATACGTATAGTATTGGTATAGTACGTATAGTTCACGCTACAGTATCACCCATCTGGAGACAGATTCGCTTAAGCAACTTGCATATTACCTTGAGTTTTGCTCGTGATTTACATCATGTACATATCATCATGATCATGTAGCATAATATAATATGTTTAAACTAAACACTGTAGATCCTGATGAGACGGCTCAGTATGAGCCGGCTCATCTGGATATACAGTGTTTACAAAAGTTAATTCACGGTCTATTCTGATTTTAAAGGTAAATTTGATACTAGAAAATTGAACACGCATATTCGCATTAACTGAAATACAATGTAGCTTAATAGTGCTGTTAACGAAACCAGTGGCAACGACAAACGTTATCCTGTTTAACCTATGTAACCCAATACTTTTTTTCTTTTGAATTGCCTGTAGACAATCCTTTTATTATTTTATAACAAGCAACAAACATGTAAAACATACATTTTGTAAGTCGAGAAGTAAGTTGTCCATTAATATCAATGTTAGCGATAAGCAGTGTGGTTCCGACCAGTACGTACATACATACATGCTGGTCAGAATATACTCTGATTGTCTAACAGTCAGTAGTAGTTTGATTTGTATTACATATTTGCATGTAGTGTGAGCTATGATCAGACTGCACAGATGTGCAGGCTGATCGGTAGCCGATTTCACCAACATTGCAAAGTATACTTATCGAGCAAAGTATACTTTGAGGGCGTAATCAGTTTATTTTCCCGAAATGCATTATTTCATATAGAACTAACGACTGCACACATTTGATGATTAAAAGTATGCAGAATTATTATACTGAATTTATTACATTATCGCAGCCAAAATATGGCTGTGATAATGTAATAAATTCAGTATAATAATAATAAATTTATGCTTAAATTGAAAATGTCTCCCTCAAAGTATACTTTGCTAGATAAGTATACTTTGCAATGTTGGTGAAATAGGCTACTGAGCCTATTCTGGTTATGTTTTCATATCTACAGTCTGCATTGGATCATATTATGATGCTCTCTTGATATTCGATGATCAACTTAATTCTGCATCATGAAAGACAGTCATTGTGGACATTGATCAGAACACACGGACGTGTAGTGCAACCCAATACTAGATATACGAATATCTGTGTTTATAGTAACGGGTTACAGAGGGTGTGACTACAACAATCCGTGTCAAAGACAACCGATATCCTAGTTTACCCTATGCAACCCAATACCAGATACACGAATATCTGTGTTTCTAGTAACGGGTTACAAAGGGTGTGACTACAACAATCTGTGGCAAAGACAACCGATATCCTAGTTTACCCTATGCAACCCAATACCAGATACACGAATATCTGTGTTTCTAGTAACGGGTTACAAAGGGTGTGACTACAACAATCTGTGGCAAAGACAACCGGTATCCTGGTTTACCCTATGCAACCCAATACCAGATACACAAATATCTGTGTTTATAGTAACGGGCTACAAAGGGTGTGACTACAACAATATGTGGCAAAGACAACCGATATCCTAGTTTACCCTATGCAAGTAACTGATACTAGGAATATGAATATTCGTGTTTCTAGTATCGGATAGCACACTATTAACAAGTACTTCAATAGTGTTTCTAATACAATCAGGGGAAACAAATTATATCCATGTTGTCCCTATGTAAGCTTATACTAGAAACACGAACTTTTTGTGTTTATTGTATCCTGTTGTATTGTGGTAATTTGTATTGTGGTTAAAACAATCAGTAGCCATGACAATCATTCCTGTTTTATTGTATGCACCATGGTACTACATGTAAATAACCAGACACAACACGATACGAGGAAAACGAATGTTTATTCTGGTTATTTACATGTACGTAGTAGGTTATTCTAATTTCATATGGCTGAATATATATTTTTTCGATGTAAATATTTCGTTCTGATTTTCTAGTATCAGTTTGTATAGTATGTGGTCAGTTGCGGACAATAACTCTGCAAATCTCCCGTACTATGGAACGCCAAATCTACAGAGACCCAAATAATTAAGGCTAGCTCTAAATAATTAGACCTAGCATTAATATTTATAACTAGCTCCAATGATTTAGAGAGCTCTTCAAATGATTTGGAGTTACATTTAGCTCTAATTATTTAATCCTAGCTCTAATCTATCATGGAACGCTAAATCTACATACATGTAAACTAAAATAATTATTGCTAGCTCTAGAGCTAGCATTAATTATATCGAGCTATCATTAATGATTTGAGTGTATGTAGAACCTCAAATAATTATTGCTAGCTCTAAAAATAATTAGAGCTAGCAATAAATATTTAAAGCTAGCCCCACAGTATTTAAGAGAGCTCTTCAAATGATTTGGAGCTATTTGCAGAGTTAGTGCCCTCAACTACGTGTGTGGTCAAACCTATATAAGCCCCGTTTGTCATGGCGGCTTGAATATCATTACTAACAAATGCCACGCCAAATCGTTGTCTACTCGATTATCACCGGAGGTTAGTGCGACTCAACTATATCCAAATGCTTCCAAATGTTCAATATCACCACAGGGGCGCGCGCATCTCAAAGTCTCGTTAATCCGCGAGATGTTAACGAGATCCGGTGTCATGCGGTGATTCCTGTGTGATATGAGTTTAATTACACCCTGCCATATGATTAGTTGTCCAGATGTTCCGCTGACTGATAATACAAGTGAAAATATAGAGAATAGTAGGTTAGTGCCGTAAGCATGGTAAGTGGGAAAATATATGGCAAGGCTTAGGAAACGGGATGGGCGAGGCACTGCCGAGCACATCCCGATTCCGTGCCGAGCCAGATATTTTCCTCTCATGTCATTTTCGAATGGTATTCAATATATATCGTGTGTACACCTAGTCGACAGCCGACCAGCAATTACAAATGAACCAGCACATGCTCTGATACTAAATCATTTGCAATTCTGACCACAAATGTGTCTATTAGACTACATAAAACAAGACAAAATTGTTACAAATTAATATCAATTATAGTTTACATCATCAGATTTAACAATGGCTTGACGGTTGATTTGAAAATCACCAACGCGAGAAACCATGTTCCATTTCGAAGATATACATTACGGCCCAGACACGTTTTCGTGTGTATACACGTAATGTAGTTTTCGCGAGCGTATGAGGTATTCACTCTTCGCCATTCCATTCGCTTTGTTCTGAAATGCAATATAGTTTGCTACCAGGCTACATGACTGTGCTAATTGATCAGGAGCTACGCTGGTCACACATCCGATAAACCCCATTTATCCTGTCACAGCAACATATATACGTTTATTGCATAAAATCGGCGCTAACAGCGCATTAACACTAATTAGCAAGTTCGGTGTTTGTTTCACTAATTAGCAAGTTTGCTTCAATGTATGATGATGTGCTTATGCAAAACATATAATCTAACATGTGTGATGTTTTAATATGATGTTTATAAAACTTGTTGACTGATATCATAGAAACTCGGCATAGCCTCGTTTATTATGAAATCAGTAAACTCGTTTAATACATTTCATATGAAATCACACATCGATGGTCTAGTAACATAAGGTCATAACTTCTATGCTAAAGCATAGCAGTTACGACCTTATGTTACTAGACCATCGACATGTCTTAAAAATATCGTTTTTCGAGACACAGTTCCTTTAAAACATTGATTTGTATACGCTTTCTGCAGGAATGTTCAGGGGACGTAGAATATTTTTTTTTATTAATTCGTTCCCACGAAATAACAATTCGTTCCCACGAAATAACAATTCGTTCCCACGAAATGACAATGCGTACCCTCAATTTAACAATCCGTTCCCACGAATTAACAATTCGTTCCCACGAATTAACAATTCATTCCCTCAATTTAACAATGCGTTCCCACGAAATAAGAATTCGTTCCTTCAATTTAACAATTCGTTCCCACGAATTAACAATTCGTTCCCACGAATTAGCAAATCGTTCCCTCAATTTAATGCGAACGAATTGTTAATTCGTGTGAACGAATTGTTATATCATGGGAACGAATTGTTCATGTCCCCTGCGGGACTCCATACATGTTCGTTCTATGTGAACGATGTAAGCTAAGCTAATGATTCAAAACATATAAAACTAACTACAATCTTGAACTGTTCTGACATTAACACATTGCATTCATAGTGTTTCTGGAAAGATAGAGGTTTTGTACCATAGGAAAAGTGCACCACAATGTGTGGCCATGGCAACGGAATTTCAAAAAATAAATCTCAAAAACCGCCAGCATTCCAACTGTCGTAAATTGGGTGAGTAACTTGTGACGAATTTTCGGTTGGCATGCGCCGACGACAGTTGCACCGACAGGTAAGTTGAATCCCCTACTATTACAATTATGTGAATTTGACTTGAGAAATGGGGATTATGGGTTTTGCAACCAGTGTAGATCCAGAACAGACTGTGCGTCCGCACAGTCTGATCAGGATCTGCACTGTTTGTCATTCCATTTCCATCAATGAAACACCCTGCATACGTCTAACAAGCAACACAGATCATAAACAGGCTACATGAGTGTGCTATTTGATTAGCAGCCACACTGGTCATAAATCCCATAAGGCCACTATGCCCAGTCACACCCACAGATAGAATCGTCAAGACTTGAAGTAATTTGGAAATATATGTCTGTACGAGTACATGCAATATGTGCATGTATCACACAGCACAGCGTGCTATCGCGACTGCAGTTGTTGCCACAACAACAGTCGGGCGCGTAAATCGGTAAGTTCACATGCCTCATATTTTAGCAATTTGTGCACCAACTGTTATTTTGGCGACAACTGCAGCCGCGATATCACGTTATACGATGCGTGTCTGTTAATCGCCGTCTGTCAATGCATTCACCGCTACAATTGTGCATAATGTTTAATATTCACTAAAACCTAAAACAATTAAATTAACTTCACTTATTGTTTGCCCTAGTTTATCGACAAATGAAAGCACAGCAGTTCATCTCAAGTAATCGCATATTGCGACGCTTTCGTCGATATCTATTAAATTAATCATTCAATGTTGCAATGCGTGCAAAATTATATTTACAACCATAGGTTCCGCCGTGTTGACGTAGTTTAATGTCATCGCTTGTATATGATCGATTCGTTGTACAACTGCCATTTATCTCGGGTGATTATGTCTGTTCGCCATCGCAGAGCACACAACTATGGCTCAGAGTGATCAAATGTCTGATTTGCAGCGAAACCTCTATATATCGGACACCCTGAGGACAGGGTGTCCCGATTTAGAGAGGTTCCATTGGATTCTGATTTGTATTATACTGTGTTAATACACTGCGAGCACCCATTTTATGCAATAAATAGAGAATAGTAGGTTATTGCCGTGAATGGGAAAAGATATCTGGCAAGGCTTAGGAAACGGGATGGGCGAGGCTATGCCGAGCACATCCCGTTTCCGTGCCGCGCCAGATATGTTTCCCATTCACGGCACTTACATAGTATTATATTTATCCCGTCAACACCTACAAATAGCTTTAAAATGCAAAATAAATAAACCCAGCCGCACCCTCAAAATCGGAGAATCGACTATGACAATCACACATATTCATACGCAGTGATAAGATCGTACATGTATTGACAGGATATCAAAATGTTTCACCGCACCGTGTTTCACGGTACATACTGTTGACGGGATAACTGATGGTTCTAGATAATTGCCAAGATAATATATTGGTGCACATGCAGTCGTGTATGGGAGCATCTTACCACGTATGCGACAAGTTAGGCCCTGGAATCGAATCCTACCGGGTCAATATCAAACAGAACAAGATCTACACGTGTTATATCCATATGTTCTTGTGAAGAAAGTAACCACAAACGGTGCAGATCTTGATGAGACGGCTCGGTACGAGCCGGCTCATCATGATATGCACTGTTGTTTGCAAACATTAGGAAACATATATCTAGTGTTGAAAGCACATGTTCTTGAAAACGGTTAATATTTCGGTGTGTTATTGATTATTTCGGTATATCTGGTGGTTTGGGTGCATTGTTACCAACATACAATGTACGTCACCTCCCGCGAGTTACACGTATACGTACGGTATTTTCGACAGAAAGTTCGGAACGGTGAATGTGTAGATAATTGACGATTTCTGTCGTGTGTAATGATTCAGCATTAGTACTTGCACACAAATATTTGAATTACACAAAACCAACGAAATCCACCCAAATCTATCCAAAATCCACCAAAATACCCATATGACACAAACGTACTGACATCTGGTCAAACACATGTGGTTGTATCTGTCGCAAGGTATATTTTCTCAGCCGACTGCCCAATTAAGTGTTGCCTATGGAACCCCGCAAGGGAAGTATAATCATTTTTCTTTATTAATTCGTTCCCACGAAATAACAATTCGTTCCCTGAATTTAACAACTCATTATCACGAATTAATAATTCGTTCCCACGAATTAACAATTCGTTCCTACGAATTAACAATTCGTTCCCTCAATTTAACAATACGTTACTACGAATAAATAATTCGTTCCCACGAATTAACAATTCGTTCCCTCAATTTAACAATTCGTTACCACGAATTAACAATTCGTTCCCACGAATGAACAATTCGTTCCCTCAATTTAACAATTCGTTCCCACGAATTAACAATTCGTTCCCACGGAAATGAATTGTTAATTCGTGGGAACGTATTGTTATATCATGGGAACGAGTTGTTAAATTGAGGGAACGAATTTTCGTGGGTACGAATTGGTAATTCGAGGAAACGAATTGTTATATCGTGGGAACGAATTGTTAATTCGAGGCAACGAATTGTTAAATTGAGGGAACGAATTGTTATTTCGTGGGAACGAATTAATAAACCAAATCCATATCCCCTGCGGGGCTCCGTAGTTGCCAATCTTCATATCCGATGGAATTTATATAAAAGTCCTAGTACAGACAGACATGTCACTCAGTGGAATACATCCGTTTCATCTGTACCGGTGGCCAGACATATGTGTACGGCTTCATTAAATACTGTTATTGCATAAAATGGGATTTCTCGGTTTAATAACACAGGGTTTTCCTTATTTCTGAACCAAAGTATATGTTGTGACCACTCATTTGAACCGTCTCGGCGAGACGGTTCAAATGAGTGGTCACAACATATACTTCTGATGAGAAATAAAGAAATTCTTGAGCCTTGCCGGATATTTTTTCCCATTCACGGCACTAACCTACTATTCTTTATTTCTCCAGTCACAGCCACATATGATATTGTGTGCTGAGTGCTTCAATAAGTGCATTCGGTGGCACATTTGGTGGTAGTTAAAGATGGGGTCCCGCACATCAGGATGTATTGTGGGGATTATAGTGTTGTTCAGCATTTATAGTCTGTTTCACGAAAGCTGCCCAAATTTTACGGCCATATAGACAATTCAAAAACAATATTGATTTCGATAATATTAAATTAAAGGAAAATTTGTCAATGGGAATTTAACAAAGAGGTAAGGCAGTGTGGGAGGAGTCAAAAAACGAAAAATTTCGGAAATTGACTCCGAAACCTGACTAGATAGCTTGGAAATGATCCAACTAAGAAAACAAAAGTTAAATTTTAAAAATCGGTCCAGTATTTCTAAAATTCAAAAATATTTCCCCATGTTAAATCCCCATAGACATCTTCACTCGTGAAGATGTATTATTGGGATTACAGTGTTGTTCAGCATTTAGTTATTAAAGGTACATGCACACTCAGTAGGAACACAATGATATTTATATCAGAGACATCATCTGAGACATTTTCTGGCAAAGTAAACATTAATTCACCATTATCCCACGTATTGATTGGCATTATTATACATGTTATATCAGACGTAAATTTCAACATTGATATCCGGGCGATAACCGTGTTTCCTTAAAATATTAACAAACATTACTATTTATTCTCAGTATTTATTGTTTAATGTGCAATGTTCATACTTTATAATCTGTCGAAAATATTATATTTGCAGGTGACACATTTAATTAGTATAAATACTTAAAAAAAATATAATGCCTCATTTGCATATGAAAATAGCCTGATACCATCGCGCGTCACTATTAGTAAAATAAATATTACTAACTGCTTATATCTGAATAGCTGGCCCTCGTAGTTTTTAAAACTGGTGGAATAGTGACATCATTATACACTTATATTATTCCTGTAAAGTCTGTGCCTACACAGCGGGCAGGTACCTTTAATATATACAAAGAGTGTTTAATATGCATTACCGGGTATACACATTGCTACTATTTTGTATTATTTGTATGACGTAAATCAATAATCTTGTAGTCAGGGGAGATAACCGCGTTTTCTCAAAATATTAACAAAAATCGATATTTATTCAAAGGAAGACCACTGCACGTTCAGTAGCCTATTTCATCAACATTGCAAAGTATACTTATCTAGCAAAGCATACTTTGAAGAAGAACATTTCAATTTTAGTACAAATTTATTATTTTTTATTATACTGAATTTATTATATTATCACAGCCATTTTGGCTGTGATAATGTAATACATACAGAATAATAAATTCTGCATACTTTTAATCATCAAATATATGCCGTCGTTAGTTCTATGTGACATAATACATTTCGGGTAAAATAAATGATTGCTTCCTCAAAGTATACTTTGCTAGAAAAGCATACTTTGCAATTTTGATGAAATCGGCTACTGGTGTACAATAAACATACTTTATAAGATATCGACACCAATCGTGTGTTTAAGTTGATACTTGTTTTACATAATTCAAACTAACCAGACTGTATTTGCATGCTCATAAACTGGTGATCACCATTACCAGGGACCATACATACATTCTTCGTCCCAGCCATTACTAACACGGTATTGCAATTTATCACGTAACCTGCCCTGTATTGACCGAATACGTACTGACTGATAACATATTGTTGTATCAGGCATTGCCCTGATATCAACATCCGGGTCACAACAAAGTGAAAACTGACGTTTGAAGTCACGTGACGTTACCAAATGACGTCAGTGTAAGGACGCAACGTAAACAAGTCCCGTTCTGTCCATAGAATACGACGTCATCTAATGTCATTTTCGAGCATAAAACGTTACCTGATAAATAGAATACCAGACTAGTGTCTTTTGATATCAAGTTTATCAGGCTCGGCTCGGAAACAATAGGAATTCCTCGGCAAGCTCGGAATTCCTACGCGTTTCCTAGCCTTGCCTGATAAACTTGATATAAAAAAACAGTAGCCTGGTATTCTCTATATAAGTGGTTTTCATAAATTTCATCTCTTACTTCACATATCTGAGACCCTGTGCTCTTAAATTCTCACAGAAACAAATCGTGTTTTGGCAACGAAATCACTATTTGACATACATGCATGCAATAAAACCACGTGGATGGTGACTTTTTTATTCATTAAAAAAGTACTTAAAGTTGAGTATATTTGTATTTGGGATTCAGAGCAGAAAAAGACGAACGGCAGAAAAACTTGTAACGGACAGAAATATTCGGTATACTCGGCACATGGTGTGTATATTTCGCAAGACTGGTTCCCACGTGAGCTTGGAACCACTTCAGGCTCGCGAGTATAGGTGGGAGGTAACAAGCGTCTGTGAAATACCAGACTCTATCTGTGGAGCGGAATGTGTGATCAAACTTGTGCTGTGCATGGATTTGTTATCGTTTTCTATCGGAATTTCATTAGTAAATATTGATATTAACCCATTTCATGCGAAATATGCACATTTTTATCATTGAATTGTTTTTCTTATTTCCCACTAAATATATATATGTTGTTACCACTCATTTGAACCGTCTCGTCGAGACGGTTCAAGTGAGTGGTAACAACATATACTTTCGTTGACAAATTATTATTTTTCGCTAAATGACTATGTTGTTACCACCCGGTTGAACCGACTCTTCGAGACATTTCCAATGAGTGGTAACAACAACAACATATACGTTCGTAGACAAATGAATATTTTTTAATTTCTCACTAAAATAATATGTTGTAACCACCTGTTTGAACCGTCTCGTCGAGATGGTTCCAATGAGTGGTAACAACATTTTCTTTCGTTTACAAATGAAGGAAGTAGGAAACAAATGTTTGGAAATGGTGCTACCTGTGAATATCCCACACGAAATGTGTTAAACATACTTATATGGCATTAATAGTAATAGTTAGATCATTATTTCATTAGATGTTTCATTTGAATATTTAGAGGTTAATACGTGGCTTGTTTGATATCGGCCAAGGTATCGGCCCGAGGTAACTTGGTATCAGCCTGACTCGGACGGAAGGTCGAAGGCTGATACCAAGTTACCGAGGGACGATACCTAGGCCGATATCAAACAAGACACGTATTAACGTCTTTATTACTTAGGTTACTTAGATATCAATTTCAATATCAATCATCCGGCAGTTGTGATAATCCTATATTAAAATGTATACCGTTATCCATGATTGAATGATGAAATACAAAGCCTACAAATTTAAATTGCCGGCATCTGTTAAAATTTACGCAGCCGATAAAGTAAACATACGCAATGCGCATGCCCAAAGGAACTGGTTTAATACGCGTGCGAGACATGGTATCGGACTGGAAACGGCGGTATCAGACTAGTAACGATGGTATCAGACTATAAATGGCAGTATCAGACTAGAAGTTTCAGTATCAGACTGGAAAACACGCCGTATCATCATGGACTGTGTATGTTATGCTGTAGGCAAATACAGGCAATTTCTAGGCAAACATTGATATCTTAGTAAGATAATTGTTGTATCGTTAGATGATACACATATATGAGTACATGCAGATTGTTTGATACTGATTGATATGTTGTTTATGCATACACAATATGTTATATTTCTTGAGTATACGAATAGCATATCGTCATGACCGCATTTTTTAATTGGATACATGTATGTATGTACAATTCCAGCACACAAATATTTACACAATTCCCTAACATTTGATTGGCCCGTAGCAAGTCTCTGTCCAAAATTTATATCCCAGTAAACTCCCACGCCGAACTACTTTCCGTAACCGTGAGGCGCAGTTAAAATAATTCTTAAGAAAACGGAAAATAAACACATTTTCTTGATGAATTTATTTCAAATGCTGGAATTATAAGGAATGAATGGCCTTTTTGTGGAATTTATCGGGGATATAAACTTGGAAAAGTCGCGGGAAAAGTCCGGCCTTCGTCCAGTATTCCCGCGACTTTTCCAAGTTTATACCCCGATAAATTCCACAAAAAGGCCATTCATTCCTATAATATGCACACAGTACGTAGTACATGTATATTTAATTCATGTAATACTATGAACGTTTGCAAACAAATACAGCTGTGTCGTAGTATAGTGAAACATCATTTAATTATTTAATCATATGCAAATAGTATACATGCACATACATGTAGAGATGTGTTATTGTATATACAATAGTATGCATGCATATGACGACCTACAATTGCACATCATCATGATGATGATGATGATGATCATCATCATCATCATCATCATCATCGCCATCACCATCAATTATTTAACTATTTAATTCATTCATTCATTCATTAATAGTACTATTTGTATTATCATGAATTATTTCAGGTTTTTAGTGCATAATTACATGTACACATCACACACTAAAATGAATACATTCACGTTGTTATTTGCCTGGATTATCTACCTTGGTGTTAACGTATGTGGAGAAACGAACAGCGGCTATTCCGACTACGCGAAATGCGAACCGTTAACGATTGACATGTGTCTGGAAACCATACCCTACAACGGGACCTTCCTTCCCAACATTCTCGGCCATGAGAACCAGCATGAGGCTGAACTTACATTAGGAACGTTTCTTCCGTTAATACAATATGGCTGTAGTCAACATTTACGTGAGTTTCTGTGCATAGTTTTGCTGCCACCCTGTACGGTTTTGGATACCGCCATTCTACCGTGCACATCGTTTTGCCAGCGAGTAGCGACCAAATGCGTGCCCGTTTTAATAAATTTTGGCTTCCCGCCGGGACTGTTGGATTGCACTACCTACCCTTCGGATGAGGGAATTTGTATAGGAGCAAATGCGACGTTGTCCAATGCGAGCTCTGACGTCACGACGAAAGCTCCGCCCCTTACCTTTGATTGGTACACTGCGGACGGTTCCATAGAAACTGCTACCGACGCTCCGAGTGATTCCGATCGTGAGTATTGTCTAATGCCCCTAGCAGTATCTTCCCCTCCCGCTGAAAAGGTGGATAGACACGTTGGAATTAGACACAATTTTCTCCTATTTAACCATTTCAAAAATACATACAGCGAATACAACATATGCAAACCCTGCAGAGCAAGATGAGACAGCTCGTTACATCTGAATCTACAGTGTTTGTCAAGTAATTTGTATCTTTCCTAAAACTAATATCCATTCAAACACTGTAGATCCTGAAAAGAGGACTCGTTACGATACGTCACATCTGGATCTACACTGTTTGTCCAGTAGTTTCTTTATTTCCTTCAACTAATATCAGTTCAAACACTGTCTATCCTGAAAAGACTGCTCGTTACGAACCGTCACATCTGGATCTGCACTGTTTATCCAGTAGTTTGTTTATTTCCTTCAACTAATATCCCTTCATACACTGTAGATCATGAAAAGATGATTCGTTACGAGCCGTCACATCTGCATCTACACTGTTTATCCAGAAGTTTGTTTATTTCCTTCAACCAATATCCCTTCAAACAATGTAGATCCTGAAAAGATGACTCGTTACGAGCCGTCACATCCGCATCTTCAGTGTTTGTCCAGTAATTTGTCTCTTTCCTTCAACTAATATCCCTTCATACACTGTAGATCATGAAAATATAGCTTTTGCAAAACTTATCGCGTGCGCACGCAAAAGCCATCGCATGCGCACGCAAAACCTATCGTGTGCGCACGCAAAACCTATCGCGTGCGCACGCGAAAGTAAAAAACATATTTCCATGTCCCCTCTGTGCCACCGTACATCTGCATCTTCAGTGTTTGCCCGATAGTTGTTGTTATATTTTCGTCAAAGATTACACCTGCGTGATGAATGGATTAATCTAAAATTATCATGGAATAGGTCATATCAGAAACGTAGGGGGTGACTTTATTCCCGTGGCACTTCGCTTTTACAATGATATTGATATCTTGAAAATAAACAGTATGTTCCGTATAAATTAGATAAAACTGATGAAAGAGATTTCACGAAACTCCGTTTCAGTTCTGCGCAGTAGCCACGTTGAGGCGGGAGAATCTTGGGTCCGTTTCACTAAACTTCGTACGACTAAAATGTTCGTAAGTGCACATTTTGGATCATCTGTAAATTGCAATTGATGGATTTACATTTATTGAGCATAGGCTGCATATGAAGCCTATGCTCAATAAATGTAAATTCAACAATTGTTTACAAGAAAACAGTGTTAATGTGAAATTTACAGACGATCCTAATTTTGCACTTATGAACATTTTAGTCGTACGAAGTTTAGTGAAACAGGCCCCAGCTGTGTTTCATGGAGACATAGAATAAGACAGATAGACAATACTGTTACAGATTATCGCAGTTTTTGGATCGTTAACTGTGTTCTGTTTCTGTGTTCATGTATCTCTGGTCCTCTGACGACAACACTGCGGATTTTGCTCTGGAATGTTCGCCGACTTTCGAATCTATTGTTTATGATTTTTTAATCCAACATCGCAGAAAAAATCAGTTCGATAAAGGAGGTATTTCAAGGATAGGGTCCGATAAAATTCATGGAATGCGGGAAACGTAAAACAAAATCGTCTGCTGTTAATGTATATGTTCTCTCCTTCAAAAAAAAGCATAGTTTAGAGTCATTTAAATTTTTCAAATTCCACATTGTCGTCAATTCATGTTTCAGATTATAAGAATGGTAAATACAAATTAAACAACAGACGACAAACTTTAATTCAGCATTGTAAGGGTTAATGTAGCATTAGGTTGTCCGATTTGGAGAAGTTCCGCTGTAAATCAGGCATATGACCTCTCCAATACATGTTTTCATGCTTTGCGATCATGAACATACATTACCATCAGGAATTAATTACGGTAAAACTTATCAGAATTAGGCACCCATGGAGTTTCTGTGTGTCCGGTTTACAGAGGTTTCACTGTAAATCGAAGACGGAAATGACGTCCGTATTCGTCTGGCCCATACTGGACGAATGCCCAAACGAAAATTGCAGACACTGTATTGAATATACCTGTAGAAGTGCTTCCATATGAGACGCACCATGAGATGTCGTACCTTACAAAATATCTCCTGAAAAAATGTATGATATTTTCCGTAAATGACGTCGAAAGTTGACGAAATGTTCAAAGCAAATGCGGAATTACATTCCGCATTTGCTATGAACATTTCGTCACCTTTCGACGTGATTTACTGAAAATATCTCAGTTTCTGTAAATATTATTTCATGAAAAATCTCACATCTTAGGTACAAAATCACATCGCCTGCCTCGACTACTAATCATGGTTCTACTTTCGTTTATTGCAGCCGCTTTTTCAAAATAATACTGTATCCTGAGAATTGGGGCTTATGCCATTTGTGAACAATCGCTCCTGTAGTGTGACTGAAGAAATGGGGATTATGTTATGTGTGGCTTGTCTAATTCCGGATATTTGACTGCAGTCATTTGTGGTCCGTCTAGTTCCTGATCTGCGAATGAAGAATTGGGGATATGTGTGACTGGTTTAGCTCCTGACTGTGACTGGAGAAAATTGGCCTATGCCATGTGTGGCCAGTTTAGCTCCTGATCTGCGGAATGAAGAATTGGGAGTATGGGATTATGTTATGTGTGGCTAGTCTAGCTCATGATCTGTGACTGGAGAAATTGTGCCTTATTGGGATTATGTTATGTGTGGTTAGTCTAATTCCTGGTAATTTACTACAGTAAAGGGGTCTATGTCATTCGTGGCCAGTCTAGCTCCTGATCTGCAAATGAAGAATTGGGGAGTATGGTATTATGTTATGTGTGGCTGGTTTAGCTCCTGACTGTGACTGGGACCAATTGACCTGTGTTATGTGTAGCCGGTCTAGCTCCTGATCTGCGGAATTAAGAATTGGGATTACATTATGTGTGGTTAGTCTAATTCCTGATAATTGACTACAGAAAAGGGGTCTATGTCATTTGTGGCCAGTCTAGCTCCTGATCTGCGAATGAAGAATTGGGGAGTATGTGATTATGTTATGTGTCGGTAGTCTAGCTCCCGATTTGTGACTGGATATATTGGGCCTATGTCATTTGTAGCCAGTCTAGCTCCTATAATGTGAGTGAAGAAATGGGGATTATGGCATGCGTGGCTAGTATAATTCCTGATATGTGACAGCAGAAAATGTGTCTATGTCATTTGTGGCCAGACTATCTCCTGATCTACGAATAAAGAATTCATGTTTATGGGATTATGTTATGTGTGGCTAGTATAGCTCCCGATCTGTGAAATTGGGTTTATGTCATTTGTGGTTAGTCTAGCTAATATTTGACAAGACAAATGGGGCAACTTATAGCCAGTGTAGCTCCGGAATTGTGATTGATGCAAATGGGGCTTATATTCTAGCTACTGGTATGTGACTGGCGAAAAGGGAAATATGTCTGTTTTATGAAAGCAAATGAGGGTAGAGATATATTTGTGCGTTGTTGTAATTTGTTTGTTTGTTTGTTGGGGTTTAACGGCCTATCAACAGCTAAGGTCATTTATGGCCGCGTCAATGGGTTTAGTACTAAATCCCATATATTACCTGTACAAGTACATGCACATGTTCAAGTACATGTACAAATGGGGCGAAAATCTGAATATTTACAATATATATATTCAGCCCTGAAATCAGAATAATCCTGATCTGATGCCAGGTCCTCGCCACAACAGAATCACTTGGCCCCCTCCCAAAAGCAGTAGGATCAGTAATAATCTTACTACTTTTATAACGGGCAATAACCCAATTCAACTCCCGGGCAACAAATGAGCCAAATATAAAAAACGTATCTGAGGGCCAAACCAGGCAAATCATGATTCCTATAAGGAGGAACCCCTACCGTTAATTTACACCGTCACGTTCACCCGACCAACCACCCACGCGTTGTCGTAATCACTACGCGGGAGCATAATTATACTATGTTGATCTGGAGTAGGTCCGCAAATAGGTCCATTTTCTAAACAGGAGGCCAACATGTACCAAGTACCATGCAATGCATATTTGTGGCTGTGACTGAGGACACGGGGCTAATTACATTCGCGACCAGTGTAGTCCCTGGTCAGGATGCGCATCTGATCAGGAACTGCAGTGTTCGCCATGGAGTAGGTGAATCAACCGACATACGTACAGCAAACAGAATACATCCATGAATATATCCATATGAGAGTGCGGTAGCAGACCAGGGGGCCGTTTCACTAAAATACGTACGACTACAATGTGCGTAAGTGCACAATTATGATAGTCTAATTTCATATTAACAATGTTTTCTTGTAAATAATTATTGGATTTACATTTATTGAACATAGGCTGCATATGCAACCTATGTTCAATAAATGTAAATTCATTAATTGAAATTTACAGACTATCTTATATTTGCACATACGGTCATTTTAGTCGTACGAAGTTTAGTGAAACGACCCGCTGGAGTTTGATGGGCCACACCATAATCCCCATTTTTCCAGACGCAACCACATTTCAGACACACCATGTGATTGTGTATCTTCGGACATCTGCGTCATTTCATTAAATACGTTTACAAAATGTTAAATATTTTCCGTAAATGGCGTCAAAAGTTGACAAAATACATGCGGATTTTTTATATATTTTGCCAACATTTGACTTTATGTATGAAAATATTGTAAATTTGTAAACGTATTTAATGAAATTACGCAGATTTCCGAAGGTACACAATCACATGGCGTGTCTCATTTAAATGTATCATTTTGTAATTCCCATGCAGACAGAATTTAATCTATGGCACCATTCCAAGTAGCGAAAGTAAGCTATAGGAATGTAGATATGCGTTTCAGATAGAGCTGCCAAAACAATGCGAATGCAACATGCTATATTGTGTTATCCCGTCAACACAGTGCGTATGTGCCGTGAAACACGGAGCCGTGCAACATAGTTGTTATCCTGTCAATACGACCTAATCACTGCGTATGAATATGTGCGGTGACTGGGGTTATTTATTTTGCAGTTTAAAGCCATTTTTAGGTGTTGATGGGATAAATAGAATAGTAGGTAGTGCGTTTCATCGGCATAGCCTCGCCCATCCCATTTCCTAAGCTTTGCCAGATATTGATTTCCCATTCACGGCACTAACCTACTATTTTCTATTTATCCCGTCAACACAGTGCGTATGTGTCGTGAAACACAGTGCCGTGAAACATTTTTGATATCCAGCCAATACTATTTTTGCATTTTAAAGCCATTTTTAGGTGTTGACGGGATAAATAGAATAATAGGTTAGTGCCGTGAATTTGAAAAAATATCTGGCGCGGCACGGAAACGGGATGTACTCGGCAGAGCCTCGCCCATCCCGTTTCCTGAGCCTTGCCAGATATTGTTTTCCCATTCACGGCACTAACCTACTACTCTCTATCTATTTTCATTATGTCTGAACCAAAGTATATGTTGTGACCACTCATTTGAACCGTCTCGGTGAGACGGTTCAAATGAGTGGTCACAACATATACATCTGATGAGAAATAAAGAAATTCTTCTTGAGCCTTGTCGGATATTTTTTCCCATTCGCGGCACTAACCTACTATTCTCTATCTATTTTCCTTATTTCTGAACCAAAGTATATATTGTGACCACTTATTTGAACCGTCTCGGCGAGACGGTTCAAATGAGTGGTCACAACATATACTTCTGATGAGAAATAAAGAAATTCTTGAGCCTTGCCGGATATTTTTTCCCATTCACGGCACTAACCTACTATTCTCTATCTATTTTCCTTATTTCCGAACCAAAGTATATGTTGTGACCACTCATTTGAACCGTCTCGGCGAGACGGTTCAAATGAGTGTCACAACATATACTTCTGTTGAGAAATAAAGAAATTCTTGAGTCTTGCCGGATATTTTTTCCCATTCGCGGCACTAACCTACAATTCTCTATTTACGGCACTAACCTACTATTCTCTATATACATGTATCCCGTCATCATGGTCATCGCCAAATATCATTAGCCCGATAAGAAATTGTGCCTTTACCCGGTGAGACTCGGAAACGTCGATATTGCGAGGCTTGTCGAAGAATTCATGTATCCGACATATTTACGACCTTTATAATCAGTACCATATTTGACACAAGCCATGTGACTTTGTATCTAAGAAGATTTACGATATCTCATTAAAATATGTATACTTACGCTGGCAGCGTTGATAATAAAATACAACAATAAAACGTAAACATGTTAAGCATAAGTCCACAGTGACCTTGAGCGATCGGACGTGTGTCACATGCAAAACAAAGCACCATCCCTAGACACACATGGTGGCCAAACATTATCAAAATCAGTGAAGCGGTCCATTAGTTATTGAAAAATGTAAGCGTTACTATATAGCGTACATGTACGTACGTACGTAAATGGACTAACCATATATTCCGTCTTGCCTACCGGCGAGGGGGTAATAAATAGAGGATAGTCCATCGTACATTTTGAATAGCGGGAAATAAGACATGAGTGTGCAGGTGCAGTCTGATCTGAGTATACACTGATCAATAATAAGTGTGAACATATGAATCTGACAAATAACACAGTCCCGGATCAGTAGCCTATTTCACCAACATTGCAAAGTATACTTTGAGGGAAAAATGTTCAATTTAAGGATAAATTGATCAAAATTTATTATACTGAATATATTACATTATCACAGCCATTTTGGCTGTGATAATGTAATAAATTCAGTGTAATAATTCTACATACATTTAATCATCAAATATACGCAGTCGCTAGTTTTATATGATTCGGGGAAAATAAATGATTACTCTTAAATAAAACTTTGCTAGATATGTATACTTTGAATTTGGATGAAATCAGCTACATATTACGCAGATAGGTAGGATGATCTATATATAGTATAATACCTGTATGATCTATATATAGTATAATACCTGCTTTTCAGAAATAAATCAAGCTACATTCGACCTTTTTACAAACAATAATGACATACAATATACAATTGGGACCGGATTTCTATAAATAAATTCAACGTGAGATAGCTAGCTACGATCCCTTTCTGATGTACTCAGAAACATTATAAAATAAAGAAACATATGAATTTCTATAAATAAATTCAACGGGAGATAGCTAGCTACGATCCCTTTCTGATGTGCTCAGAAACAACAAAAAAAATAAAGAAATATATGAAATAATCCGACAAAAACATCTCAGATGAGCGGGCGGTCAATATATCCCGTGGAGAGTGATTCGTTTACCATTCCTCTGTATCCAATATATAACACGGATCATTGATTCCGCGCCTACTTCGCTAGGTTTTTGTATCTACGCCACGTATTTCATTCATTCGCATGTGTGGAGGAGAAATGGGGAACTTTGGGAGTTGTGGCCAATGTAGCTCCTGATGAAATAACACAGGCTCACAGGGGCGGATCTGGAGTTTGGGTTCCGTGCAGCCACAGAGTTTACATAGATCACAGTTTACCACTAGTTGGAGTCTGAAATTAAATGCCGTAAAACACAGGAAAGAAGAGCTCGAAAGTAGGACAACCCCCTAGTTGCGAATGGTAACTCTTGCCACACACCCCCCCGTTCCCCAAATGCTGGATCCACCCAAGACTCCTGGTAGCATGACAACGATATACAGTGTAAATGTATATTGCTTGTTAGAAGCATGGCGGGTGTTGTATTGATGGAATGGCGAACAGTGGCAATCCTGATCAGACTGTGCGAATGCACAGTCTGATCTGGATCTACACTGGTCGCAAAACCTAGAAGCCCCATGTATTCAATTACGGTCACATTTCTACTCGCTGATCCACTTAACGGCATTAGTAAGTTGCCGAATCAAAAATGCAAATCTGCACCAAACTACACATTCTGTTTTAATATATGTCTAAATGATAAAAATCACGCATCTCTCATCATTAACAGTAACCCGTCTTGGCAAAATATTATGTAAACTATGTGTAAATTGTATCTTATGCTCGGCATATGATAGAGCCGTTCCAATTTTGTGAGGTGGATGGCAGGTGGGAGTATGCGATGGGTAATTTAACGATCGGGATTCGTCCTTACCGGAACCCCGACCGGAGACCATGTTTTGCCATCAGATGTACACGTCTTTGGCATTATTGTATGTGAGCGTTTAATCAGGTTATACCCCTTGTATGAGTAATACGATTATTGCTAATATTATTACTTTTAGGCGAAGGCCACGTGACTTTGGTGTGGTAACTATTCCGTTCTGATTTTGGGATTTTCTCCCCATTGAAGCCGGTTACATGCGTGATCGAACACGTTGGCCCGGCTTTAAATGACCTTATCTGTTGATAGGCCGTTAAACACCAATATATCAAATCAAATATAATGTTGTGAGAATTTACCAACGCAGCCTCTGCCAAGGTAAATAGCGTTACAGACAGCAAAACTATGTGATTTCCTTGGATACAGTGGAACCTCTCTAAACCGGACACCCTGGGAGGGTGTCCGGTTTAGAGAGGCTCCACTGTAAATCAAGCATATTGTGTCCGGTGTAGACAGTGTTTACTAAATATTTGACAGTCTCCTCCAAAGGCAATTTGAAGCATCTATTTTGAGACGCGCACCACGGTGATAAACACACAATAATATACATCGGTTTTGTTCCACGTTTTACTGCCGACTTACTTTTTGGCTATTAAACATACTAAATCCGAAGGAATATTTAAATGACTTTTTCACTGATCTTATTTCGAAAAGTAAATTCCTATGGGAACAGGAGCTGGAGAGTGAGGGGTGGGGGGGGGGTCAAAAAACAAGATTTGTTTTAAAAATTTACTGCCAAACCTGGCTATAGATAGCTTGGAAAATGAATGATATACATGTAACTAAGAGAACAAAAGTTCGAATTTGCAAATACACAAATTCCATAAAATTGTTTAGAACATCTATTTTAGCCTAAAATCCCCTAAAATATTGTTTTCCTATGAAATCAATATTTCACAAATAGCGCTTTCCGGAATAATATATTCGCAGAAATGCCTTTATTTATCAGTTTACAAGATCATAGTATGTGATTGCATACTGCGGAATTTATCAAACACAATGGTGATTTCGTTGATACAAGGCATTTGCAGTCTATAAAACAAAATAAAACATTGATAACAACAAAACAAATGACACATCAGCAGAATAAAAGTATTCAGTTCCCGCCAATTTAAGACAGGCACGTCGCCAGGCACAGGACAGGAAGCCCGGGTTTCCAGCTGTTTTTTTGAAATATATGGATCTATTGGATATCATAATTATATTATATTTGTTGTTGTTTTTTGTTATAAAAACACATATTAAATTTTAGTGGCGAACGGTACCTCTTGCAATCTATTTCCTGGCTACGCACGGTACGGAAGTAGATTACAAGAGGTACCGTTCGCTCGCTTAATTGGATCCCACACACAACCCAACTGGGCTTTCACATCAGGGGGCCGTTTCACTATACTTCGTACGACTCAAATGTTCGTAAGTGCTAAATTATAATTTTCACATAGACAGCGTTTTTTTGTAAACAATTATTGAATTTACATTTACTGAGCATAGGCTGCATATGCAGCCTATGCTCAATACATGTAAATCCATGAATTGAAATTTCCAGACGATCCTAAATTTGGACGTACGAACATTTTAGTCGTACGAAGTTTAGTGAAACGGGCACCAGTAGCCTATTTCACCAACATTGCAAAGCATACTTTTCTAGCAAAGTATACTTTGAGGGAGAAATCATTTATTTTTCCAGAAATACATTTTTTCATATAGAACTAACGACTGCATATATTTGATGATTAAAGGTATGCAGAATTATTATACTGAATTTATTACATTATTACAGCCAAAATGACTGTGATAATGTAATAAATTCAGTACAATCAAAATTAATAAATTGATCCTAAAATTTAAAATTTCTCCCTCAAAGTATACTTTGCTGGAAAAGTATACTTTGCAATGCTGGTGAAATGGGCTACTGGTCTGGCGACGTCCCTGTAAGAGATAGTAAGAATGGAGGTCACCGGTCGTGCACCAGAATGGTAAAGCAATCACCATTATACCTGCAGCAATCCGCGGTTACATACAGTCGGCATCTCGTCTAATCTTCATAATCTCTATAACCAAGGCGATTATTTTTATTAATATTCGCTAATTACTTTGCCAGTCGAATAAAACATAACAGGTTGTTGCATCAACGTACGTGAAGAGATCGAGATTAAATGATCACTCGCATGCGCATGGCACGGTGCATTGTATCACTACGCGCGTGTTCGTCGCCGATTTCACATTTGAAGATCCCTTTGGGTTGCCACTAAGCGAAATGACAGGCATATTTTTGAGTGCCTCAACGCACTTGCGCAAGGCTTCGTATCGCACTGCACCGCCACAAAAGTAAATAATTCGTCGTATATTTTCAATCTGTATGTACGGGCATGGCATATATAGAGGATATTCCATCTTACATTTTGAATAGCGGAAAATAATACATGAGTGTGCGTCGGCTTCCGCGTAAGTAACGAGTGAGCGTAGCGAACGAGTTGCTTGCACGGACGCCGACGGACGCGAGTGTATAATTTCCGCTATTCAAACATGTACGATGGAATATACTATTTATTACATTCCCACGGCGGATATATATGCACACTTATTCTATTTTTGAGATTATAATCAATGAATTGTGATGTGCGCATTGATAGCTATACAATGACGTGTTTCCCCGCGCTTTGACGTTACGTTGTGTGACGTCAAATGTCATCTAAACTTTTTGAAATCCAAATTACGTAGCTGTTTCTCTGAGCCAGATATATTTGAGTGCATGTTTGGAATGTGTTCAATGACATTAACATTCTAGATTAGTCGAGACCCTTTCCAAATTTTCAAATAACTTTATTTTGACTGTAATAAAAATTAAACATTTTGCTTGGTAGCGCTTGGTTTCCAAGAAAATAGGCGCGGAATTACGGTTGTTCTCTTCACGGTGTATTATTTGTAAGGAGTTCATTACGGGTTTTCTCTCAGTGAAACCCGTGCAAATAATTTGCAAGAGTGTAATAAATAAGTTGAGCTACCTCCCGCATTAAAACATATAAAGGATATTGACTAGCGGAAAATTTACACTATTGAGCGTCGGCTTCCGCTGAAACAACGAGTGAGCGCAACGAACGAGTTGTTTGGACGGACGCCGAGGCACACGAGTTCGAACAGGCTCGGAACAGAAACGGTAGGAATTCCTCAGCGAGCCTAATCCTCAGTTTCCTAACCTCGCCTGATAAGCTTGATAACAAAACACGCTAGCCTGATATTATCTGTAGGAATGGCTTTCAACTCTTACCAACGATGGTAATACTAAACTAGTTGTTTTTCATTTCCTTGTTAAGAAATTGTTATTGCATGTATATTTACATACATAATGTCATCTATAATACATCTACCGGGTATCGCAGGGAGCAGAGATTAGGAGCATAAAACAAGAATAAACTTTCATTTTATGCTAATGGCAGTACTAATTACATGTATGTGTGTTATGTCCTGGCTCCTGCAGCCTGTGATACCAAGCCACATGTTAGGGAGAGGATGTATAAAGGCTTGATTTCAATCCAATCTCGTTTGTATATTTCTGTATATACTACGATTGATGCCTTACTTGTAAACTATATACAAATAAAATATGCTTAAACCAATGATTGTTGACTGTGTGGATTTCGTGTTGTAGATCCCGCAAAGAAAATAAATTTATCCCGTCAACACAGTGCGTATGTGCCGTGAAACATGGTGTCGTGAAACATTTTTGATATCCTATCAATACTACCTAATCACTGCGTATGAATATTTGCGGTGATTGGAGTTTTTTATTTGCATTTTAAAGCCATGTGTAGGTGTTCACGGGATAAATAGAATAGTAGGTTAGTGTCGTGAATGGGAAAAATATCTGGCGCGGCACGGAAACGGGATGTGCTCGGTAGAGCCTCGCCCATCCCGTTTCCTAAGCCTTGCCAGATAGTTTTCCCATTCACGGCACTAACCTACTATTCTCTATGTTCCCGCCTGTTTTTCAGCGGCTAACCTCGTGAACTTATTCCTCCTGGTAACCAGTGGTCATAAGATCCAGATCCTTGACGTTATTTCCGCTTCGAGGATCGACACTATCACGCTGTATTCTGGGGTGGACGCCAAACTGGGGGCCGCTCTCGACTTCTACATGCCCGGCCAGTACGTCTACTGGGCGAGCAAACTCGAGGGCAAGATATTCCGGGGCCGACTCGTGATGGACAGTAAGTATGGTTGCCCGGTTAGTGTTTCTCTCTAGTAGCATGCAGGCAGTGCGTGGCAGGGTCTCGTTCCTTATGAAATCGGTGAACTCTTACAATACATATCCTATTGTATATTAAATCGTCATTCGTGTAAGATCCTTTACTTATTTAACCGGTTGAGATATTTCATACGAAATTTGGCACTGCCTCGTTATGAAATCAGTAAACTCCGTTTAATATATGAGCCGCCTCGCGAGAAAACCTGTATATATGATATGACGTCGTGAACTTAGCTGACGTAATTTCCGCCGAGATTTCCAATTATCGACGTTTGTCAGATCGCCATGTTAGGTTTGTTCCGTGGTGTTAAAGTTATCTATTATAACGAACAACGCACCTCGGTGTTTTTATTATTGTAATGCATGTTTACCAATGTGAGCGTTATAAATTCGTTTAAATTGTATTTGAACTTTAATTCAGTGTAAGGTACATTCCCAAATATATCTATAATCGGGCATTAACTGTTATCGACCACCATTTACAGGTTAAAACTATGTACAAGCTACATTTTTTATTTACGTACAATGGTCGGCAGCATATTTGTAGACCGATGTAGCCTGGGCCCGGTTTCCCGCACAACTATATGTTTCAGATCTGGTTAACTCGACGCGAATTTTCAGTCTATTGCTCAATTCTTCTTTCTAATATAATGTATAAAATTAATATTTAGCGCAACCTTTACCGATTTTAATACAAAAAGATCTCGTGCAAAACAACCCAAAGCCATGGATGTTACGACTAGTATAGCCACAGATCAGTCTGATCTGTGCATACGCGCCGTCTGATCAGAACATACGATGTCCGCCATTCAGTCACTAAGGAATCCTTTCTCGATTACCGACATGATATGGGTCGCCGATCGTACATTTATTGCAGATATTGTAAGGTCCGTTTTTTTTCAGCAGGTGGTCCAAGTACAGCTGTACGCGGGACGATTGTCGTGAACATTCGACGTTTCTATTGTCTGAATGTGAAAAGCTTTAATCTGAATGCACGCTAACATGTATGTCATGTTAATATAAGAAATAGATACGGTGGGATGATATTTCAAGGCAACATATATTGGGGACATTAGTATCATGGACCGTTAGTGACAATCTGTCAAAAACAAGAACTAGATACAATAACTGGCTTATATTTCAAGGCAACATATGTTGGGAAGAAATCAGCATACCTACTGTCTGTTTCACGAAAGCTGCCCAAATTTTACGGCCATATAAACAATTCAAAAACAAGATTTATTTTGATAATATTAAATTAAAGGAAAAATTAAGAATGAGCCTTCTTTTTGTTTCGTGAAATGTGGTCAAATATTGGTTTTATTACGAAAAATTGATTTCTCTATGGGAATTTAACATGGGGGAAAAAAGAGGTAAAGGAGTGTGGGAGGAGCTAAAAAACGAAAGATTTTGGAAATTGACTCCGAAACCTAGCTAGATAGCTTGGAAATGATCTAACTAAGAAAACAAAAGTTAAATTTTGAAAATCGGTCCAATATTTCTGAAATTCAAAAAAAAATCCCCATGTTAAATCCCCATAGACATCTTCACTCCGTGAAGATGTCTATGGGGATTTAACATGGGGAAATTGTTTTTGCGCAATAAAATCAATATTTGACCAAATTTCACGAAATAAAAAGAAGGCTCATTCTTAAATTTTCCTTTAATTTAATATTATCGAAAAAAATATTGTTTTTGAATTGTCTATATAGCCGTAAAATTTGGGCAGCTTTCGTGAAACAGACAGTAATTCGCGTATCCGCGCACGTTCATACTTGCTGGTACATTGCCGGTTTGACTTTTTCGCTTTGCACATTCATGTGTTACCAACAGACTCAAGCTCATCCGTGTTTGCATTCATTATTCAATGCCTGCCAAACATGCTTCTAGTTTGATTATGTCAACTTGCAAACTGTAAATGTTGGCGTATACTCTATGTGTAACGGTAGATACTGTAACATCATTTTACGTCGCTTGATCTCTTTTGCTCAAACGACCTGCATAGTGGTGTTGTATAAACTATAACATCTTAATGCATATTGCAGATATCATGATCAAATAAAAATCGTTCAATTCATCATACAAATACCATTGTCATAGTAACAAAATGTCATATTGACCAACAATTTCCCGAATACAGGTTATCTCGCGACCCGGCTCATATGTCATATCATCATTCGTCTAAGATCCTGTATTTATTTAACTCATTTAGTGATTTCACAGAAGATTATGCAGAAACTCGTTTGTTATGAAATCAGTAAGCTCTTTTAATACAGTAATTTCCAATAACCTCTGAAGGGAAGCACATTTAATACACATTGTTTTGAAGTCACTCTTTTTATTAAATTTTCGACCACATGGTCTTTATCAAAATAGTCTTGTTGCACGGCTTGCACGTCAGCACATACACTACGTTTCTGTCCTCGCACGTAATATTGCTTACGGGATTGTAGCTCCGCAGACCGCTGGTATCCATTATAGTGTCCGTATCCAGGGAGCAACATATTCTACATGAACAAGGTGCAGCGGTTGACCTCACTAATCTGTTCGTTTTACCATGTACCAGTATGTCATTTATATTTTTGTCTCACCTGAACGCAAGTAGAGGTGGATCCGGGAATATTTATTTCATACGGCAAGATGTATGCAGTACATTCTGGTGTTTGGCCACTATATGTCTGATGACTGGGAGCTATCTTGAGTATGTAAGAACCATGGGAACTCTCTTAGTCTTGCACTGTCTCTGTGTTGGCACAAGTACGTCCGCCATAACCATTACATATACGCGTTGTAAGTGTCTCTAGTTTAATTATGCACTACATCCCCTCTTTCTTAGCTGCATTTTCAAGTCCCTGCTGCATCTTATAGTCCGACTCCTTTTCACATATCCGTTTAAGCCGGATACCCAATCCATAAGCCAACGCCTTCTTCGTATGTGCCGGATGGCATGACTCTTGTTGTATATAAAGCTGCTTGTCTGTGTCTTTCTTGTATAAATCCGTATAGATACGTCCTTTTTCTAGCTTAATCCATGTATCTAGGAATTCAATCTTGTCAAAACTCCATCTGAGCTCAATCTTTATACATTATTTGCATGAATAGCATTGGCGTACTCGGAGAATTGCTGTAGTGATTCAAGGTTGCAAATCCAAATACCAAATCCGTCATCTATGAACCGTTTGTAGAATAATGGTGTAGTATGGAGAACCATAAGTTTGTCATCCCACTTTCTCATAAAGTTGCATGCAAAATTCTTACCCAGTCTTGAGCCAATAGCTATTCCTTCTTGTTGTTTATAATGGCGATCTCCTAGGTTGAAGTTGTTTTCCAGCACCGTTTCTATCATCTTGAGCATGTAGCATGTCGGCACCAACGGGTTAGATCTGGTATCCAATGCCTCCTTACACGCGTCGATTCCTTCTTTCTTTGGTACAGATTGGTATAGTTTGCAGACATCGAAGCAAAACAAGATTACGTTCGCTGGTATTGGCTGATTAATTTATTTGAGTTTATTTATGAAGTCTGTTGTATCGCGAATATAACTCGGGAATCGTGATACAAACTCGTTCAACTCGAACTCCGCTACCTCCGCCAATCGCTCCGTCGAGGTATTCTTACCATTTACTATTATTCTCAATGGGGCCGCTTTGGTGGATTTATGAAGTTTTGGGTTGCCTTTCAACGTTCCCGCTTTTGAATACTTGGGTATGAGATATTATTGCATATTTTTTGTTATTGCGCCTTCTCGGTACATCTTGTTAGCCAGCTCTTTAAGTATATTTACATCCTCTTCGGTTTCTGCATAGGATTCGCTCTCCTACATCTCACTGCATAGCCGTTCTACATAATCAGACTTGTCAAGGACTACAATCCCAGATCCTTTATCTGCTGGTGTGATTACAATATCGTCGTTATGTAAGAGTGACTGGAAAGCTGTCCGTTCGTCGTTAGAGATATTCATCCTCCCAGATTTCTTCAAGCTGTTAACAACGTCATTCTTAATCATCTCTATGTATGTATCCAACCAAATATCTCTACCTTTTGATGGTGTAAAACTACTCTTCTTTGGTACTACTTTAAACCTCTCTCTTGGATCCTCGGCTCTTCATCGTCTGCTTCCTCAGTTCTTTATTTTCTCTATAGAAGAATTCCTGTAATCGCATACGACGTTCCCACTCCCCCAGATCTGCTAATACCTTTGTCTTATTGATGAAATTACTGTCCGGTATGTAGTTCAAGCCCTTAGAAAGAAAATGTATTTCCGCATCTGACAACGAATGACTGGAAAGGTTCGTCACCACTGATCCGTCAACCGGCCCTCTTCCGTTCGTGGACATGTCATCATCTTTTCCTGTGATCTGAGTTCTTGTATCGTCTTTTTTTGGGGATGTTCGCTGGTTGCTCCGAGTTAGAGGGTTTCTATTGCACAACCGCTGTTTACATGTCATTGGTTCACGGCGTATACCAACCATACTGCTGATAAATTTTCATACTATTTTGATAAAGACCATGTGGTCGAAAATTTAATTAAATGAGTGACTTTAAAACAAACCGCTTTCTTCCGCACACAATATTCAAGTATGTTTGTAATGAAGACAATGACACATATTGGCAAGATTAGCGCAGCTGGTTGTGTAATATCGGCGATGTTTCTATTCTCCCTGCTATTTCAGTAGCCGATTTCACCATCATTTCAAAGTATACTTCATAATCTTGTTAAGTACAATTTGAGAGATAAATTTGCAATTCAAGGATAAATTAAATATATTTTTATTTAATGAAATAAAATATGTTCTGACCAAATTATTATACTGAATGTAATACATTATCACAGCCATTTTGGCTGTGATAAAGTAATACATTCAGTATAATAATTATGCATACTTTTAATCATCAAATACAGTCGTCAGTTCTATGTGAAATGATGCATTTCGGGAAAAATAAATGATTACTCCCTCAAAGTATACGTTGCTAGATAAGTATGCTTAGCAATTTTGGTGAAATAATTTACCCGAATCCCATCCAATAAGGCCAGTCTCTCCTACTTTCACTATTCGTATGGATGCTGTGGGACCTACTTGTTCATGACATGCAGCCAGTTTGTACTGGTTCTGAATGAATTAAACAATAGGTTCACTTACTCCTTCACTTACTTCACTTAAGAAAGAAAAGTCCCACCTCGTCAAGTTCCCCAATATTGTTTTCATATTTGGCCTCGGAAACTATGTTTACATCACGTGACCAACAGGTTCAGTGTTTTAAATGCTACAAATATGCTGAAAACTGGTGATAAAAGCACCCCAAAATGTTCCTTAACTGAAACATGGTAGTAATGGATCAAGATATGCAAGCCAACTGTGTATGTGACCTCAAAACGCCCGCACTATTTGTGTTATACGGACTACATATCTGCGAGAAGTGCGTGCAATAGTTGACACGGGCTCCGCCAATGTTGAGTCGCTCGCCGTGGACTGGTTATTGTGTGTTCTGTTCTGGACTAAACTACACATACTGTTTTAATATATGTCTCAACGATGAAATTCACGCATGTGTCATCATTAAATGTCCTGGCACAGCTCAGGCACAGCCAATCAAACCGCTTTATTTCACGCACTCTATTGAAGTATTTTGTAATAAAGACAAGGACAAATATTGGCAAGATTAGCACAGGCGGTGGTGTAATAATAATTAATTGAGACACGCCTTCGGACATCTGCGATATTTCATTAAATAGGTTTACAAAATGTACCATATTTTTCATAAATAATGTCAGAAGTTGACGTATTTCATGAAATTACGCAGATGTCCGAATGTACAAAATGGCGTGTCTCATATCGGCGATGTATCTATTCTCCCTGCTATTTCAGATCTGCGTGAAGTGCGCGCTATAGTTGACACGGGGTCCGCCATTGTCGAGTCGCTGGCCGTGGACTGGTTACTGGGTGTTCTGTTCTGGACCGAGACGTTTCCCGCCACCCTCCGAACGTCCAGTCTTAGCGGGAGGCGCGTGACGACACTACTGTCACGTGACATGGATCATCCAATCAGCCTGACGCTGGATCCAATAGAAGGGTAAATATCGCCCAATACTAGAAACATGATGTTTTTACTCTCTTCACACCGCCCCTGCACACGTCACGACGACAGCGACCACACCTCCAAGAAAGAATAATATCGACAATATATACGCCCGCATATAATACTACCCAAAAATAGGGCCACCGACGGGTCGCAATACAAATAGTCAGATAGGTCAACTTTTTAAGAATTATTTTTCTGAGTGCAAACCGTTACAGGATAACTGAGTGGATACTGATCGCAGTAACATTAATAAGTGTGAAAACATGAATCTGGAAAATAATGTAGACCCAGATCAGATTGCGTAGATATGTAGGATTAGCAACACTACTGTCTGTTTCACGAAACCTGCCCCCATTTTACGGCTATAGGAAAATCTAAGAATGAGCCAACTTTTTATTTCGTGAAATTTGGTCCAATAATGATTTCATTGCGAAAAAAACAATGTCCACATGTTAAATCCACATAGACATCTTCACAGAGTGAGTGAAGATGTCTATGGGGATGTAAAAATGGAAACCTTTTATAATTTCGGATATAGTAGACCGATTTTCAAAATGTAACTTTTGTTTTTTTCTTAGTTAGATCATTTCCAATCTATCGAGCTAGGTTTCAGAATCAATTTCCATGTATTGTTTGTTTTTCGACTCCTCCTTTCGGTTCTCCACCTCTTTTTCCCCCATGTTAAATTCCCATAGAGAACTCATTTTTAGTAATAAAATCAATATTTTACCAAATTTCACGAAATAAAAAGGAGGTTCATTCTTAAATTTTTATAAAATTTAATATTATCGAAAAAATTATGTTTTTTCCATTGTTTATATGGCCGTACAATTTGGGCACGTTTCGTGTAACAGACAGTAGTCGAAATGACTATAATTGGTCTATCATGCGACATTCACCCGTTTTACAAGCAATAAGGCACTAAACGAAACAATTTTCACCAGTTTTCTATACATAAACTCAACGGGAGATAACTAGCTACGATCCCTCGTTTTACCAAGCTCGGCTCAGACTCGGTAGACGAGCCTCAGACTTCCTACAAGTATCATATTCTTAGTTGATAAACTTGATATTAAAAGATACAATCCAGATGTTCGATTACTTTGTATATATGTGGCTGTGACTTCGGAAATGGGCCAGATCCAGATCAGCTTGTGCATCCGCACAGTCTGACCAGAATCTGCTATTTTCGGCACGTCATTAATGAAACCCTGGCATGCTTCGAACACGCTATTTATCCCGTCAACACGGTGCGTATGTGCCGTGAAACACGGTGAAGTGAAAAATTTTGATATCCAGTCAATACAATTTTTGCATTTTACAGCCATTTGAAGGTGTTGACGGGATAAATAGAATAGTAGGTTAGTGCCGTGAATGGAAAAAGATATCTGGCGCGGCACGGAAACGGGATGTGCTCGGCAGAGCCTCGCCCATCCCGTTTCCTGAGCCTTGCCAGATATTTTTTCCCATTCACGGCACTAACCTACTATTCTATATATAGATCGCTACCAAGCTACAGGAGAGCAATATCTGATCATCGGCTACAATTGTTACAAATACCATAAGCCGCATTTCCATAGTCACAGCCACTTAGAATACATAGAAATAACTGGTCACACGGCCACAGAAATAAATGTAAGAACGCAACTGGTCACTCGGCCACATAAAGAAATGCAAGAACACAACTTGTCAGTCGGCCACAGAATGAATTGTAATAACACAACAGGTCACTAGGCCACGGAAAGAATTGTAAGAACACAACTGATCACTCGACCAAGAAAGAAATGGAAGAACACAACTGGTCACTCAGCCACAGAAAGAAATGTAAGAACACAACTGGTCATTCGGCCACAGAAAGAAATGTAAGAACACAACTGGTCACTCAGCCACAGAAGGAAATGTAAGAACACAACTGGTCACTAGGCCACAGAAAGAATTGTAAGAACACAACTGGTCACTCGGCCACAGAAATAAATGTAAGAAAATAACTGGTCGCTAGGCCACAGAAATAAGTGTAAGAACACAACTGGTCACTCAGCCACAGAAAGAAATGTAAGAACACAACTGGTCACTCAGCCACAGAAAGAAATGTAAGAACACAACTGGTCACTAGGCCACATAAAGAATTGCAAGAACAGAACTGGTCACTCAGCCACATAAATAAATGTAAGAACACAACTGGTCACTCAGCCACGTAAATAAATGTAAGAACACAACTGGTCACTTAGCCACAGAAAGAAATGTAAGAACACAACTGGTCACTCGGCCTCTGGAAGTAATTTAAGAACACAACTGGTAACTCGGCCACATAAATAATTGTAAGAACACTACTGGTCACTCGGCCACAGAAAGAAATGTAAGAACACAACTGGTCACTCAGCCACAGAAAGAAATGTAAGAACACAACTGGTCACCCGGCGTCAGGAAGTAATGTAAGAAAACAACTGGTCACTCGGCCACATAAATAATTGTAAGAACAAAACTGGTCACCCGGCCACATACAGAAATGTAAGAACACAACTGGTCACTCAGCCACAAAAGGAAATGTAAGAACACAACTGGTCCCTCAGCCACATAAAGAAATGTAAGAACACAACTGGTCACTCAGCCACAGAAGGAAATGTAAGAACACAACTGGTCCCTAGGCCACAGAAAGAATTGTAAGAACACAACTAGACACTCAGACACAGAAATAATTGTAAGAACACAACTAGTCACTCGGACACAGGAAGTAATGCAAGAACACAACTGTTCACTCAGCCACAGAAAGAATTGTAAGAACACAACTGGTCACTCAGCCACAGAAAGAATTGTAAGAACACAACTGGTCACTCGGCCTCTGGAAGTAATGTAAGAACACAACTGGTCATTCGGCCACAGAAAGAATTGTAAGAACGCAACTGGTCACTCAGCCACAGAAATAATTGTAAGAACACAACTTGTCACTCGGCCACAGGAAGTCATGTAAGAACACAACTGGTCACTCGGCCACTGGAAGTAATGTAAGAACACAACTGGTCACTCGGCCACAGAAAGAATTGTAAGAACACAACTGGTCACTCAGCCACAGAAAGAATTGTAAGAACACAACTGGTCACTCGGCCATGTACTAAACCTCATTCGGCTTTCATCACATTTCCGACGATATGCCGCCTTATTGCACGTGTAATAAAGTTGTAAACTGCTTACATGTGAACTACACATTTAATGCACCTATCTAATCTAATGTTTTCAATGCGTTCCCTCAGTGTAACAATTCGCTCCCACGAATTAACAAGTCGTTCCCACGATATAACAATTCGTTCCTTCAATTTAACAATTCGTTCTCTCGAATTAACAATTCGTTCCCACGATATAACAATTCGTTCCCTCGAATTAACAATTCGTTCCCACGATATAACAATTCGTTCCCTCGAATTAACAACTCGTTCCCACGATATAACAATTCGTTCCCACGAATTAACAATTCGTTCCCGTGGGAACGAATTTTTATTTCTTTGGAAGGAATTGTTAATTTGAGGGAACGAATTGTTAATTCGTGGGAACGAATTGTTAATTCGTGGGAACGAAGTGTTAAATTGAGGGAACGAATTTTTTTCTCGTGGGAACGAATTAATAACAAAAATTTACGTCCCCTGCGGGGCTCTGTAGAAACGCGCTGCATAGCGTTATATATGCATACCAGATTACGTTTTAATTCATTAAATCATATTTGCTGCGAGTTGCCAGAAATATTGGGTGTTATCCCGTGAATCCAAAATATATTATTTATTAATCAGTTCACTCACGAGAGTTCACCTATATCCGTACAGTCGACACTCATTCTTAAGCAAAATAAACAACAATTTATGATAATTATTGGTAACCAATAGAAAATATAATAAATTGTTTCTTTCGCCGATATTTAACATTATATATGAACGTGAACACATTGAAATTATTCTATGAATGCCGTTGAGACACAATCTCGATGTGAAGAGCCGTTTTCTCAAGTTGTGTTGCAGTTAACGTTATTAATGAAGAAATTTATACGATACGGATGCAATTATACCAATCATCAGCGGTGTAACGTTTTCAAATTAATGGGATTTTGATGGAAATGCACTCCGAGTGCAATATGCTGTCTATGAGATGTTTCCAATTGGAACAGCAAAACGGCATTAAAGTAGAATATCGCTAATCAGAACACACATAAAATATGTGTGTGTGTGTTTAATGTTGATGGCTTTCATTGTTATTTGTCTAAGATGTGTGTATACCGTTTCGTGACTGCAAAGAAAGCATGGACGTTTGTAGCCAATTTCACCAACATTGCAAAGTATACTTTTCTAGCAAAGTATACTTTGAGGGAGTAATCATTTATTTTTCATGAACTGCATTATTTCATATAGAACTAACAAATGCATATATTTCATGATTACAAGTATGCAGAATTATTATACTGAATGTATTACATTATCACAGCCAAATTGGCTGTGATAATGTAATAAATTCAGTATAATAAAAAATATTAAATTTATACTAAAATTGGAAATTTCTCCCTCAAAGTATACTTTGCTAGAAAAGTATACTTTGCAAAGTTGGTGAAATATGCTACTGATTTACTGCGGAACATCTCTAAACCGGACATCCTGGGGACCTCACAGGATGTACAGTGTACAGAGGCTCCAGAGAATACGGAAAATAGAGAATAGTAGGTTAGTGCCGTGAATGGGAAAAAATATCCGGTAAGGCTGAAGATTTTCTTTATTTCTCATCAGAAGTATATGTTGTGACCACTCATTTGAACCGTCTCGCCGAGACGGTTCAAATGAGTGGTCACAACATATACTTTGGTTCAGAAAGAAGGAAAATAGATAGAGAATAGTAGGTTAGTGCCGTGAATGGGAAAAATTATCTGGCGCGGCTCAGGAAACGGGATGGGCGAGGCTCTGCCGAGGTGTTTATCCCGTCAACACCTACAAATGGCTGTAAAATTCAAAAATAGTATTGACTGGATATCAAAAATGTTTCATGGCACCGTGTTTCACGGCACATACGCACTGTGATGACGGGATAATTATACTTATTGAGTAATGTATTTGTCTGCACATTCGTATTAATGATAGTGTAGTTTGATAGTGTATCACAATGCCAAACAAACATCTATTTTCAGAACGACATTGATTCATATTTGTAAAATAATTTCGCATTTATTGATTAAAGGCCCTCCTCCCCCGATCCCAGACTCCTCCGCTCTATATTACATCTGACAAACAATCGATTTTCTTATTTTACAATAAGAAAGTGCATTAATATTATTGCTTGGTGGGGAAAGTACATCACACATATTCAAGGTGTATGATCACGTGGTACTAACAACAACAATAAGTACTGAAACTTCCAGAATCCATCCGATTCAAAGTACTTATTCTTTTATAATGTCCTTATTAGCCTACTTAACGGATTTTGATGAAATGTGGTTCATCAAACGCGTCTTGTTAAGCTGCATTTGGTGGTCCAAACGTCTGTCGTTTTTGCGAAGAATCGATTTCCGTGACACGGAAATCGATTCCTAATAAAAACGACGTAAGTCTGTGCCGAACTCCTTGGACGACCAAATGCAGCTCTTGAAGACGCGTTTTCTGCGCCATATTTAATAAAAATCCGTTATGTATTTAGGAAAATATAAAACAATACTTACTTTGGAGTGGGCAAGATTTCAACACTTTCAGCCACAGTTGTTGTTGTTATAACCACGTGATCATGCACATTGATATTACATGGCCATAATGTCTGCCTCTGACGCCGTTGTCGTTGCTTTAACGGTTTTGCAGTTATTTCGTAAAAACGTCCATCTGACAAGAATTATTTCAAAACTTCTATAGTTACGACGACGGCTTCATCGTCATGTGGTATTACATAATGTTCACGTACATACTGAGATACGTACATATATTTCATTTGATGTATTGATTTTCAACGGCCTACCAACAGCTGAGATCATTTAAGGCCGGTTCGTTCCCGTATTTAACCTGCTGCATTGGGGTAAATCTTGAAATATTTACATCGAAAAAACTATATATTCAGCCCTGAAATTTGAATAACCTAACATGGTACCAGGCAGGTCCATACAACACCAACGTCACTATCCCCTTCCCATAAAAGAAAATGGGACTTGATAATCGTATTACTCATATAACGGGTATAATCTAATTCTCACTATCACATACATGTACAAGAATATCAAAGCCGTGCATGAAGGACAAGCTAGGTCTCCGGTCGTGATTCCGGTAAGGGTGAATCCCGATCGTTCAAGTTAAATTACCCATCACATGCTCCCAACCAACCACCCACCTCACAAACTTAGAACTGCTATCATATGCCGAGCATAAGATACAATTTACACATATTTTACATAATATTTTGCCAAGACGGGTTACTGTTAATGATGAGATATGCGTGATTTTTATCATTTAGACATATATTAAAACAGAATGTGTAGTTTGGTGCGGATTTCGGCTACTTACTAATGCCGTTAAGTGGATCAGCGAGTAGAAATGTGACTGTAATTGAATAAATGGGGCTTCTAGATTTTGCGACCAGTGTAGATCCAAATCAGACTGTGCATTCGCACAGTCTGATCAGGATCGCCACTGTTCGCCATTCCATCAATACAAAGTATAATAGGAACACGCATGCTGGTGCTTGTGCATGTAGTAAGAACGGATGCACATGCTGATCTGGATCTACACTGCACGTAAAACCAACATCTGGGACGCCGTTTTGAAGTACGACTTCGTCCCGCTGATGCCGTAATGGCATCACGCGGATCGGTAATCTAGAGACCAAGATGAACATGTGCCTATATACAGTCCACCATCACCTTAAATATGCCACTTTTCTTATGAGTTGTATCGTTATTAGGAAGCTCATACATGGACTAACGCTATATCCCATCTTGCCTATCCACGAGGGAATAATAAGTCCAATTTCTCCAGTCACAGCCACGTACATGTATCACCCATCGTTCATTCATTCATTAGGCTTATACTTAAGGGTAGGAATTGGCTCGAACACCGTCCATACGTATTGTATTGCACATTTTGTTCCAGAAAGGTGTTTTGGATCGACCGACGGGGGGACGTGTTTAACCGCAAGGCCACGATAGAGAGTTACTCCATGGTTACAGAGTCGAGGAGCGTGCTATTCAACATCTCCGTAAATTCCATGAGGGGCGGGGGACGACCGAAGGCCCTAGTCGCGGATGTGCATGAGAAGCGGTTATACTGGGTGGACGCACGGTACACCACCACCAGCGCTAATCATGCCAATATTATAGGAATGAATGGCCTTTTTGTGGAATTTATCGGGGCATAAACTTGGAAAAGTCGCCGGAATAATGGACGAAGCGATAAAAAATTACAATTTTCGAAAACAAATATTTTTTTTTCTTTTTTTTTTTCGAAAATTGTAATTGTTTAAGGCCTCGTCCAGTATTCACGCGACTTTTCCAAGTTATATCCCCGATAAATTCCACAAAAAGGCCATTCATTCCTTATAATTCCAGCATTTTAAATAAATTAATCAAGAAAATGTGTTTATTTTTCGTTTTCTTAATAATTATTTTAACTGTGCCTCACGGTTACGGAAAGTAGTTCGGCGTGGGAGTTTAATGGGATACAAATTTTGGACAGAGACTTGCTACGGGCCAATCAAATGTTAGGGAATTGTGTAAATATGTTTGTGCTGGAATTATTTGCTCATATATTTATTAAAAAATGCAGTGAAGCCTCTCTAAACCGGACACCCTGGGAGGGTGTCCGGCTTAGAGGGGTTTCACTGTAAATCAGGTATTTTAACATTCTTAGCCATTGCTGTGTGCTATGCGATCACGAACAGATATTATCACCTGAGATAAATGACCAAGAAACTCATAAAAAATAAGATCACAGATGTTTTCTTGGTGTCATGTTTAGAGGGGCCCCACTGTATTTGAAAATTGTTTTTGAAGGCAAGCAGCTGGATTGGCTGGGCCTGAGTTGTGTTACAGCTCATGCACAGCCAATCAATCTGCTTGATTGCGTGTTGATATTGCCAATATATGTTGATCTGGGCAAGATTAACGCAGGCGGTGGTGTATTAACATATTCATCCATTCATCAGAAAAAAACTTGTATTTAGTTAATGGTGTTTAACGGCCTGTCCACCGCTAAGATAATTTTAGGCCGGGTTAACGGGGTCGAAGCCCATATTTCAACTGTTGTGATGTTGAAAATCCAGAATTCAGAACTGACTATTTATAGAAAAATTATATGTATCTGGATATAAGATGCCTGAAATAAGAATACCCTGATCTGGTGACAGGTCCTCACCACTCAAGGGCCGTTTAACCCTACTCCCTAAAAGTAATAGGAATATTACTCATTTTACTACTTTTATAATGGGTATAAACAAATTTATCCCGTCAACACAGTGCGTATGTGCCGTGAAACACGCTGCCGTGAAACATTTTTGATAACCAGTCAATACAATTTTTGCATTTTACAGCCATTTGTAGGTGTTGACGAGATAAATAGAATAGTAGGTTAGTGCCGTGAATGGGAACAAATATCTGGCGCGGCACGGAAACTGGATGTGCTCGGCAGAGCCTCGCCCATCCCGTTTCCTGAACCTTGCCAGATATTTCTCCCATTCACGGCACTAACCTACTATTCTGTATCTATTTTCCTTATTTCTGAACCAAAGTATATGTTGTGACCACTCATTTGAACCGTCTCTGCGAGACGGTTCAAATGAGTGGTTACAACATATACTTCTGATGAGAAATAAAGAAATTCTTCAGCCTTACCGGATATTTTTTCCCATTCACGGCACTAACCTACTATTCTCTATTTACGGCACTAACCTACTATTCTCTATGCAACTCCCAGGAAACAAGAATGTCATAAATACTAGATGGCCGCGGCCCGCATGTCGCGCCCGCCGAGGCTTTGATAGTATACCGAAAAACAGCTGGCGCGAACAAAAGTATCTGAAGGACAAAGCAGTGATATCGCGAATCCGGTATGGAAGAATCCCGTCCACTTATTTAAACTAGAAAGTTTAACATGTTAATTCCGGAAGAGACAGCTCGCCATGCATGTAAACGTCCCCGAAATGGGTTTTCATTGTGTAATAACACGGGTGTAAAAATAATCAGTACATAGAAATCACGATACAACATGTAGTCATACTAGCTTCAGTGTATGAGTATATGGTTATGCAATAATTGGATATTACATACATGTACGTGATATAGCCTCGTTTCTTATGAAATCAATACAGGAGTTTAATGAATTCAGTGAACGAGTTTCTATTTATCAAATTAGTTGACCGCTTTCATAATAATTGGGTACTTAAAAGCTTAAAGCAGATTGTACAAACAAATATTGACCAAGGCGTATGATCACGTGGTTACAGCAACAACAGTACGTACTATTACAGAAGCCCTCCGATTCAATGTACGTATTCTTTTGTTTTGTCCTTATTATGTAACAGATTTTGATGAAATATTGCGCATCAAACGTGTCTTGTGAAACATCATTTGGTGGTCTCTGTACGTTGGCCCAAGCTTCTGTCGTTTTTGCGATTCTTCGCAAAAATTACATAAGTGTGTGCCGAACTCCCGGGACCACCAAATGCAGCTCATGAAGACGCGTTTGATGCGCAATATTTCATAAAAATCCGTTGCATATTAAGGAAAATATCAAAAATTACTTACTTTGGAGTGGGCGAGCTTTCAACACCTTCAGTCATTGTTGTTGTTGTTGTAACCACTTGCTAATGCACCTTGTTAACGCAACCTCCAAAGTAATTTGACTAAGACTTTGGACATGGGGGCCGTATGCGTGAGCTATATAATGAGTATATGGATGATGATAAAGAGGTATGTTAAGGTTCGAGTAAATCTGACTTAGGTTTGTGGAGATATTGGGTACTTAAAAACATTAAAGCAAATGTCGGACGCACGGACGCACGGACGCACGTAAAAAGCGGCGACTATATAACGCCGACGGCAAACGGGCCTGATGGAAACGTTGACTGATTTCATAAGAAACTCGACATAGCCTCGTTTCTTATGAAATCAGTAAATGCGTTTAATAAATATAATTATAAATAATTAATCATGGAAGATATTATATTTATCAAACTCGTTGACAAATTTCATAGGAAACTCGGCCACTAAACGAGTTTAATAAACATTGTATCATATTAAAGGTACATGCCCACTCAATAGGCACAACATGTTCTTTATGTCAGAAACATCATCTGAGACATTTCCTGGCAAAATGAACATTCATTCACCATTACCCCACGTATTGATTGGCATTATTATACATTTTATATCAGACATAAATTTTCACACTGATATCAGGGGCGATAACCGTGTTTCCTTAAAACGTTAACGGACATTACTATTTATCCTCTGTATTTCTTTTTTGATGCACAATGATCATACTTTATAATCTGTCGAACATATTATTTCTTCAGGTAAAAAATAGAATGCCTCATTTGCATATGAAAATAGTATCATACCACCGCGCGTCACTACCATTAAAATAAATATTAATAAATTATTATCTCTGCATAGTGGGCACTCGTAATATTTAGAACTGGTGGAATGGTGACACAATTGTACACTTATTTAATTCCTATAAAGAACAGTGTGTGCCTACTGAGTGGGCATGTACCTTTAAATCATATCAAATCAGCATTTATGTAAGGTATTCTATTTATCAAACTAGTCGACCGATTCATAAGAAACTCGGCACAGCCTCGTTTCTTATGGAATAGGTTTAATGATGAGTTTAATAAATATAATATTAAATCACCATTCATGTCAGATCAACTGTCTATTGTTCCAGGTCCGAGTCACTACATTCCATGCGCTACAACGGCACGGACCAGTGGGTTCTGTTGCGTAGCAACGAGTACCTACAAGAGCCAGACAGCATTGCTATATATGGCGATCACGTGATCTGGACGGATAAAGCAACCGGCTCACTCGTCTGGGTAATTATACGACAATCAACGTCCTCCCCACCCATGTAGAAAATCTGGTGTTTGTAAAAGGCATGTTTACACAGTGAAACCTCTCTAAACCGGACACTATAGGCCGTCCCCAGGGTGTCCGGCTTAAAGATGTTTCACTGTAAATCATGCATTTGATCATTCTTTGTATTATGTTTGTCCTATGCGATCACAAACCGATATTATCACAGGAGATAAATGAACAAGAAACTCATCAAAAATAATGTCACAGGTGTTATCTTGGTGTTCAGTTTCGAGACGTTCCACTGTAATACTGAAAAATAAATAGCGTTTGCAACGCTAGTTATTGTGTCACTATTACAAACATATTTTACATCCAATGTTTATGAATCTATTTTATTTATATGGCTGCAAAATTCGGGCAGGTTTCGTGAAACATACAGTAACCTGGTATTCTCTATGTATTGGCTATATGATACATACTCAGAGACACATTGCCTTTAGGTAAATGCAATCGCTATGTGTTAGATCGTAGGTATCATATCCTCGTGACACCTACAGTCTGTTTCACGAAAGCTGCCCAACTTCAAATGATGCATTGTTTATATATCCGTAATATTTGGGCAGGTTTCGTGAAACAGACAGTAGGTAAATGTAATCGACATGTGTTAGCTTGTAAGTATCCTATCCTCATGACACCTAACGATGACAATTACAGGCAAACAAGCACGATGGATCGGATCTGCGGGTGATAAAAACGTTCGAGTCTCACCCACCCCTAAACCTGAGAGTCTTCCAACAGGAAAGCCAGCCATCCGTAGCGGCTAAGTACGATAAATCGACCCTGACTTCGCAGTGGCACGAGTTGTCTTCCCGAGAAAACATGGAATTGGACGAATACGATGACGACTACGATAATGAGTACGAGAATTACGATGCGAGAAGAATGAACGATAAACGAAAACACGAGAATACAAGCGACAAAAACAGTGGTGTAAGAACTATAAGTGATCTTAAATACTTAGCACTGTGCATTGTTGAGGTTAGTATACATGTATGTTTAAAAATGCGGTAATATAGCTTATGCCGAAAAGTGATCAGTAACACTCTAAACATCAGCTAACCAGAAATTTCTGTCTGTAACGCAGGGCGCCCTGCGTTAAATACAGCAATTTCGGGTTAGATACCGCCGTGTGAATTTCGGGTGTGTTCCGCTGTACTTTACGTATTATTTACAAAACTACGGTGTATTATTACGGTCACTTTACATTCTCATATTCTCGCACTATAGCCTCGTGATTTCGCCTCACATTCTCTCAGTCTCGTGATTTCGCCTCGCGTTCTCGTGATCTCGCCTCGCGTTCTCTCAATCTCGTGATTTCGCCATACGTTCTCGTGATCTCGCCTCGCGTTCTCTCAATCTCGTGAGCTCGCGTTCTCGTGATCTCGTCTCGCGTTCTCTCAATCTCGTGATTTCGCCTCGCATTCTGGTGATCTCGTCTCGCGTTCTCGTGATCTCGCCTTTCGTTCTCTAAATCTCGTGATCTCACCTAGCGTTCTCATGATCACGCCTCGCGTTTTCAAGGGTGTATGCACAAGTTGAGACTGCGAGAATGTGAAGTGGGTATAACAGGACAGTGCACGAAACATCAAACCCAGGGGCCCGTTTCACTAAACTTCGTACGATGAAAAAAGTTCTTAAGAAGATGTTTATGAAATGATTTCTCACATTAACGTGAGTCACTAATACTGCCATTTTCCACTTCCATGTACACATGTGAGCGCACCCACGAAAGATTTGCCAGCATAGGCTGTACAGTAGGGTCAGCGTGTAAGTGTATTGTTTTCACGCACGCGTGTCGTGTGCGTCCCGTGTTCGTCTCGTGCCGTGTTTTTAATGAGGACACGAAGTTCGTTTCGTTTTACTAATTTGCATATCGTGTTGGTGTGAATCGTGCCGTGTAAAACGATACGAATTAGAAGATAGGTGCTGTGTTACACGGCATTCGTGCCGTGCCACACGGGACGATTTGGATTAACCAATGAGATTGTCAGAATCGTGCGGTTAAAATATACCGATGCACAGGTGCATTTCGCATGTAGACATCCGGTTTTCATTTAGATTTTCGGCCACGATTTTAAGTTTTTCAAAATGAATGAATGTTCAGTTTTACGATACAGAATATATTTAAAACTGAGGATTGTGAAGTATAACAATGCATCTTATACATGTGTGTTCAATAAAGGAATTCATCAGTAATTCATCATTGTACTCCGCACCACCGCCGAGGACATACAACAATGATCCCCCACACACACCGGCCATCTACATTTGGAGTCCTAACAGTTCCGGTCTATGTCCCACAATGGGAACAATGTGTATCACCACCGCCACCAGTTTTTGTCTATGACTACACTACACCCACGACCCCCACTTATGTATGTAACGCAGGAAGACTTGCGTGACTTAAGTTAGTTATATGCAGACTACTAGTCATGGTTCGGTGGCCGACTGATCAGGTGATATACTAGTCATGGTTCGGTGGCCTACTGATCAAGTGCTAAACTAGTCCTGGTGCGATGGCCGACTGATCAAGTGCTATACTAGTCCTGGTGTGATGGCCGACTGATCAAGTTCTAAACTAATCCTGGTGCAATGGCCGACTGATCAAGTTCTAAACTAGTCCTGTGGCGATGGCCGACTGATCAAGTGTTAAACTAGTCCTGGTGCGATGGCCGACTGATAAAGTTCTAAACTGGTCCTGGTGCGATGGTCGACTGATCAAGTGCTAAACTAGTCCTGCTGCGATGGCCGACTGATCAAGTTTTAAACTAGTAATTTTGTGATGGCCGATTGATCAAGTGCTAAACTAGTTCTGGTGCGATGGCTGACTGATCAAGAACTATACTAGCCTTGGTGCGATGGCCGACTGATCGAATGCTATACTAGTCCTGGTGCGATGGCCGACTGATCAAGTTCTAAACTAGTCCTGGTGCGATGGCCGACTGATCAAGTTCTAAACTGGTCCTGGTGCAATGGCCGACTTATCAAGTGCTAAACTAGTCCTGCTGCGATGGCCGACTGATCAAGTTTTAAACTAGTCATTTTGTGATGGCCGACTGATCAAGTGCTATACTAGTCCTGGTTCGATGGCCGATTGATCGAGTGCTATACTAGTCCTAGTGCGATGGCCGACTGATCAAGTTATAAACTAGTCCTGGTGCGATGGCCGACTGATCAAGTTCTAAACTGGTCCTGGTGCGATGGCCGACTGATCAAGTGCTAAACTAGTCCTGCTGCGATGGCCGACAGATGAAGTTTTAAACTAGTCATTTTGTGATGGCCGACTGATCATGTGCTATACTAGTCCTGGTGCGATGACTGACTGATCAAGTGCTATACTAGTCTTGGTGCGATGGCCGACTGATCAAGTTATGAACTAGTCCTGGTGCGATGGCCGACTGATAAAGTGCTAAACTAATCATGGTGCGCAATGTGCGATGGTCGACTGATCAAGTGCTATACTAGTCATGGTGTGTTGGCCGACTGATCAAGTGCTATACTCGGCATGGCCGACTGATCAAGTGCTATACTGTGCTTGATGAGATAGCCAACTGATCAAGTGCTATACTGAGCATGGTTCGATGGCCGACTGATCAAGTCTATACTAGTCATGGTGCGTTGGCCGACTGAGCAAGTGTTATACTGTGCATGGCCGACCGATCAAGTGCTATACTTGACATGGTGAGATTGCCAACTGATCAAGTGCTATACTGGGCATGGTGCGATTGCCGACTGATCAAGTGCTATACTAGTCATGGTGCGATGCCCGACTGATCAAGTGCTATTCTGGGCATGGTGAGATAGCCGGTGATCAAGTGCTATACTGGGCATGGTGTGGTGGCCGACTGATAAGATGCTGTACTAGTCATGGTGCGATAGTACAAACACAATTTTTATTGCAAAAAACTGTAGCCCGTTGACGTAAAAACATGCCGCACCTGCCGAGGCTTTGATAGTATACCGAACAACTTTAACCAAAAAAACACTTTAACCAAAAGCTTTATCCTGAAAGCACGCCAATGTGCCGACTATATCGCGCTGTCTGCAAGCGGGCCCAACGACAACCTTAAGGGAAATTTCAAAGTGATTTTACCTTGACATGACATTGGGCACAGGGGACGCACGCGTTGGGCATATAATGAAAATGTGCGTGATAAATACACAGTATTGTGAAGTTTCGAGTGAATTGGTGAAGCGATTTCACGATATAGTGTTCTTAAATGTACATGCCTGCTCAGCAACCACAAAATGTTCTTTATATCAGAGATATCATCTAAGACATTTTCTGGCAAAATAAACATTCATTCACCATTACCCCACGTATTGATTGGCATTATTATACATTTTATATCAGGCGTAAATTTCCACACTGATATCAGGGGCGATAACCGCGTTTCCTTAAAATGTTAACGAACATTGCTATCTATACTCTGTATTAAGTTTTTGATGTGCAATGATCATACTTTATAATCTGTCGAAAATATTATGTTTTCAGGTGACACATTTAAAGGTACATGCCCACTCAGTAGACACAAACTGTTTGTTATATCGGAGACATCATCCGAGACATTTTCTGGCAAAATAAACATGAATTCACCATTAATACACGTATTTATTGGCATTATTATACATTTTATATCAGGCGTAAATTTCCACACTGATATCAGGGGCGATAACCTCGTTTCCTTAAAATGATACCGGACATTACAATTTATTTATCTGTATTTATGTTTTGGTCATACTTAATAATCTGTCGAAAATATAATTTTTTCCGGGGACACATTTAATTAGTAGAAGTAATTAAATAAATATCATGCCCCATTTGCCTATGAAAATAGCCTGATACCACCGCGCGTCACTATCAGTGAAATAAACACTACTAAATGATTTTATCTGTTTATTACACTCCTGCAAATTATTTGCACGGGTTTCGCTGTGAGAGAAAACCCGTAATCAACTCCTTACAAATAATACACCGTGAAGGGAACACCCGTAATTGCGCGCCTGTTTTCTTGGAAACCACGAGCTACCATGCAAAAAGTTTAATTTGTATTGCAGTCAAAATAAAGTTATTTGAAAATTTGGAAAGGGTCTCGACTAATCTGAATGTTAATGTAATTGAACACATTCCAAACATGCACTCAAATATATCTGGCTCATAGAAACAGCTGCGTAATTTGGATTTCAAAAAGTTTACATGACGTCACATTTGACGTCACACAACGTAACGTCAAAACACGGGAAAACACGTCATTTTATAACTATTGTGCACACATCACAATTCATTGATTATAATCTCAAAAATAGACTAAATGTGCATATATATACGCCGTGGAATTGTAATAAATAGGATATTCCATCGTACATGTTTGAATAGCGGAAATAATACACTCGTGTCCGTCGGCGTCCGTGCAAGCAACTCGTTCGCTACGCTCACTCGTTGCTTACGCGGAAGCCGACGCACACTCGTGTATTATTTCCCGCTATTCAAAATGTACGATGGAACATCCTCTATATAACGGGCACTCGTAATGTTTAGAAGTGGTGGAATAGTGATAAAATTATACACTTATTTAATTCCTACAAATAACATTTTGTGCCTACTGAGTGGGTATGTACCTTTAATCAGTATAAATAATTAAAAAATATTATGCCTCATTTGCATATGAAAATAGCTTGATACCACCGCGAGTCACTATCAGTAAACTAAATATTACTAAATGATTATCTGTATAGCGGGCACTCGTAATTGTTAGAACTGGTGGAATAGTGACACAATTATACACTTATTCAATTCCTGTAAAAAATATTTTGTGCCTGAGTGGGCATGTACCTTTAGACATTCACGAGGATAACAGTGAAACCTAAATCGAAAAAACTTTAACCGCATGCACGAAGTGATGTACATATGGACGTACGTACGTATGTAGTCCAATGTGACAACTATATCGCACTGTCCACAAGCAGGCACGTCAACAACTTTAAGGTAAATTTCAACATAATTTTACCTTGATATTTGGCACAGGGGCCGCATGGCTTGGACACAGAATGAAAATATGGATGATGATAAACACACATGTGAAGCTTCGAGTGAATTGGCGAAGCGGTTTCCGAGATATAGTGTTCTTAAAAACATTAGCCTACGGTAAATAAAAACCAAATAGCCGCGGCCCGCATGTCGAGCCCACCGAGGCATTTGATAGTCTCAGAGTATATTTATTTGAAGTTTGAATTAAGGTATGTAAAAGCTTTAACGCAAATTTGAAAGTCATTTGACCTTGATCATGGGCATGTGGGTCGCATGGGTGGGCTATAGAATGAAAATACGGATGATAATACAGAATTATTTTATGTTTGAAGCAAATCTGAATAAGTTTTGTTGAGATATAATAAGGTATGTAAAAACTTTAACAAACAATTCAAAGTCATTTGACCTTGGGGCACAGGGGCCGCATGAGTGGGACACACTTTAGGACGGATGCACGGACGCGATTCTGATCACTATGTCTCGCTTTCCGCAAGCAGACTCGGCAAAAATACTATGGATGGACGTCAATGTGCAGTCTATATCGCGCTGTCCGCAAGCAGACGTGACACAAATTGTCCAACCCCTTTTTAAAGGTGCATGCCCACTCAAAATTTTCTGTATGGGAATTAAATAAGTGTATAATTGTGTTACTATTCCAGTAGTTCTAAAAATTACAGGGCCTGAAAATAGCAGCTTTTACCAGTAGGTCCGGGACCTAACAAGGACAAATGTGAAAGGTCCAAGGAATTTTTTGGAAGGTCCGAGAGGATAATCGCTAGAAAAACGGTAGAAATATGTGTCTGTTTTAATGGAAAAGACTCGTCACAACATGCGTAAATACTCGAATGAGTCACCATAATATAAGACGATAATCAAAATGGATTTAGCATCGCCATTGAATGATAATAGCAAGTTCAGCTTTATCACAGGTCCGGTGGACATGTTGCTTGTAAAATACAAAGGTCCGACTTTAAAATTTGCAGGTCCAGTAGCCTATTTCATCAACATTGCAAAGTATACTTTAGTAGCAAAGCATACTTTGAGGGAGAAATTTTCAATTTTATGATAAATTTATTAATTTTTATTACACTGAATTTATTACATTATCACAGCCATTATGGCTGTGATAATGTAATACATTCAGTATAATAATTATGCATACTTTTAATCATGAAATACATGCATTTGTTAGTTCTATTTGAAATAATGCATTTCAGGAAAAATAAATGAGTACTCCCTCAAAGTATACTTTGCTAGAAAGTATACTTTGCAATTTTGATGAAATCGGCTACAGGACCTCGGACCAGTGTTATTTTCAGGCCCTGAAATATGAGTGCCCGCTATACAGATATAATAATTTTGGTAATATTTATTTTACTGATAGTGACGCGTGGTGGTATCAGGATATTTTCATATGAAAATGAGGCATGATATATTTTTTTATTTTTTATAATAATTAAATGCGTCACCTGAAAAGTTAATATTTCCGACACATTATAAAGTATGATCATTGCACATCAAAAAATAAATACAAAGTATATATAGTAAGGTTCATTAACATTTTAAGGAAACACGGTTATCGCCCCTGATATCAGTGTGGACATTTTCTTCTGATTTAAAATGTATAATAATGCCAAACAATACGTGGGTAATGGTGAATTAATGTTTATTTTGCGAGAAAATGTCTCCGATGATGTATCTGATATAAATAACATGTTGTGCCTACTAAGTAAACGTGTACCTTTAACGCTAGCTCCGAACTGTCCCGTGAGACCTATGCATGCGTTAAGTTTCATAAAAATATTGCAAAGGGTCTTCGAGTTATGCTCTGGACAAATCAGTGCGCGTCTGAACGTCATTGTGATCACTGTTGAGTTATCTGCAAGCAGACTCTACTAAAACAATATTGGCATGCCCCTGCATATACAAGTAACTTGCCTTAATTCATCAGTTACACATCAGACGCTGAATGAACTTTCATTCTCACCACACCACTTGTAGAATATTAAAGTTATTCATTATTTTCAATATTGCTGCTTTGACACGACGTGAAATTAAAACATGCATGACATGATCTCGAAGAATAACCACAGACCAAGCACGCATATTCAGAATCACGTCTGTCGGTTCTTTTCCAGCTGAGATTTCCGTCCGTCACCTGTACGCCAAATCCAGAATCCAACAATGTCGCAAATTTAATGCGCTATGTAAATGTATGAACAAAATGTCACTTAGTATATTATCAAATGCGGGTTGTAATCTCTTGTTTCTCTAAATAAATGTGTCCAACAATCCCTGTAGCTGTTATCATGATCGAACATGTTAAAGGTTCTGCCAACGCCTCACATATTGACCTTACTCTCCACCATTTTGATTCCAAGTACCAGAATAATGATGTTTTCCATGCGCCGTCGTAGTGTTGTCTGTCAGATTCCGTTGTTTATTTGATCAAATTGATGGACACATTTGTGTCCGCTAATGTCGCTAAGACCATAATATGTGACGTTGACTTTAATAATTTGGCATAACTTCTAGCTTGTGAATTTTTGGTTGAAGGAAGTGATCACTATGGCGAAGAAGTGTGTATCTGTGCCCGGTTTGCTCAGTAGGTAGAGCGATGGTATGGCAAGTCAGAGGTCCCCGCTTCGATTCCGGGCTGGTGCGCATCTTTCTCACCCTGTGATAGTTAGCGCCCAGCGATGTTGCGGGAAGTAACTCTGCAGAATATTCCTGTATCGTCCGTACCAAGAGTTATGGTGCTCTCCGTAGGCTTCCCCTGTAAAGTACCAAATCACATCTTATTCGCACTTCAGCTGTTAATTGATACATATTTTCTGTATTTTTCAATTGAAAGAAATGTCAGTATTATACTGACATTCATTTCTGTGGAATAAGTACAGAAAAATATGTCACAATTAACAGCTAAAGCGCGAATGAGATCCGATTCGGTACTCTGCAGGACAAACCTATGGAGCACCGTAACTCTGGGTACGGACGATAAGTGAGTATTCTGCAGAGTTACATGTACTTGCCGCATCTACTCCCAACGTGGAGTCGTGACTGATGAAGATTTTCCAATATGTTCAACAATTATGGAATTCAGGGTGGACATTTTCCTCCCCATTGACAATTGATGCCCAATGAAGGACAGTGACCGATAAATACTCCTCAAATTGTACCCAAACATATGGAATTCGGAGACAAAATTAAACATGGAATTCGAGGACGAATTTCAATTTGGCGGGGAAGAATATCACGGTACGCAACTGACAATGGGAAGGAAGTGTGTATGATCTGTGTCTGGTTAGCTTGGTCGGTAGAGCATGGGCATAGTACGGTAAACATGAGGTCCCCGGTTCGATTCCGGGCCGGTATGCATCTTTCTCACTCTCTGAGACAAGTAAACCGTTTTTTTTTTAAAGAAATGGCTATCACCGGTATAAATATCATCTTCACAAAATTTGATTCGGGCCAATAGAAATCAACAGCCAGAGCGGAATGTTTGCAGTAATAGAAATCTAATTCCAAAGTAAATGTTATCGCGTTTCGAAAATTAAATTATGCTTTAAATATTTTTAAAATTAATATCAATATGTTCACCTTGTTATTATGGTTAATATGCACTTGACAGTATCATTGCAGCTTGCAATTGAAAGACATTATTTAAAGTTGTGTTGATCTCAGAAATTGTCATGTCGACTATAGGATCGCGTCGAAGTAATGTTAACAGAATAGGAAAACGTGATTTGATAGGAAACCAAACGCTAAATTGATGCTTAGTTTTGCCATATTATATCGTAGACCACACATTATAATTTGATTTTATATGAAAATAAATATATTGTGAGCATGGTGGTGTCTATTAATGTGTTCTTGATAGTCGGAACGGCAGTGACGACATTTGTTTTTGTCCAAGAAATTGTCAAGGTCAATGTTTCACTGTTTGTCTCGCAATAACCCGCCGATTTATATTTATCATTTTAGCTACGGATGTGTACCTACATACAACGAATGACATTTGAGGTCAGTCTATCCCCTGGTCTATGGCTACATACAGCGAGCTGATAACTGTTGTGACCAGTCTAGCGCCTGATATGTGCATTGATAAAATAGAGGATCTCAAACGAGTTTCCATTTGATATGAGATTTATGAAAGGAGTCACGCACAATTTATGCACCAAGCCTCGAAGCGAGTCACGGATAATTTATGCATAAATTGTGCGTGACTCGTTTCATAACTCTCATATCGAATTGAAACGGGTTCGAGATTATGTCTTTCACATGCATACTCCATATAGCAGAACACTTGGAGATTCTCGATGCGTTTCAGTGAGATGACGCCATTGACAATTTTCCCATCGAGATGAAAATCTCCACCGAGAAAAAATATTTTAATACTAACCAATTAAAAATTTATAAATATGCCACATTATAGGTTCCAGTTCTTTGTAAGCACTTCGTTTAGCCAAACGGGAGCGCATTTTAACAAGTGTAGTGTTTTCTTTCTGAACCACCGACGCTGCTAATGACATTTAAAATATGATGACGTTAACGTCAAAACATCGTTGCTTTGTCGCGCCATTAGGGACGTAAATTGATTTCGTTTTATTCGTTTGGCTGCATGTGTTATTACAAGTCTCATGTCACATTTATGAAATGGGGTACAGCACGTCATAACAAGGTGTTCATGTGATAAAGTGAGCTTATGACGTTTATTTTGCCAGTCTATCCCCTGCTATATTACTACATAACATGAGCTTTTGCTAGCTGTGGCCAGTGTAGCCCCTCATGTGTGCCTTGATAAAAAAGGCCAGTCTAGCTATTTATATGATCAAGTGCTATACTAGTCCTGGTGAGATGGCCGATTGATCAAGTGTTAAACTAGTCCTGGTTAGATGGCCTACTGATCGAGTGCTAGACTAGTCCTGGTGCGATGGCCGACTGATCAAGTTCTAAACTCGTCCTGGTGCGATGGACGACTGATCAAGTGCTAAACTAGTCCCGGTGCGATGGCCGACTGATCAAGTTCTAAACTAGTCCTGGTGAGATGGCCGACTGATCAAGTGCTAAACTAGTCCTGGTGCGATGGCCGACTGATCAAGTGCTAAACTAGTCCTGGTGCGATGGCCGACTGATCAAGTGCTAAACTAGTCCTGGTGCGATGGCCGACTGATCAAGTGCTAAACTAGTCCTGGTGCGATGGCCGACTGATCAAGTGCTGAACTAGTACTGGTGCGATTGCCGACTGATCACGTGATATACTAGTCCCGGTGAGATGGCCGACTGATCAAGTGCTAAACTAGTCGTGGTGCGATGGCCAACTGATCAAGTGCTAAACTAATTATGGTGCGGCAGCTGACTGATCAGTTACTATACTAATTAAAACGAGTTTGAGATTCTGTTTATCACATGCACACTCCATATAGCAGAACACTTGGAGATTCTCCGATACGTTTTAGTGAGATGACGTTATTGAATATTTTCGCATCTAGATGAATATCTCCACCGAGAAAAATAGTTTTAATACTAGCAATACAAATTTATACATATGCCACATTATAGGTTCCAGTTCTTTGTAAGCACTTCGTTTAGCCAAACAGGAGCGCATTTTAGCAAGTGTAGTGTTTTCTTTCTGAACCACCGACGCTGCTAATGAACTTTAAAATATGATGACGTCAACGTCAAAACATCGTTGCTTTGTCGCGCCATTAGGGACGTAAATTGTTTTCGTTTTATTCGTCTGGCTGCAGGTGATATTACAAATCTCATGCCACATTTATGAAATGGGGTACAGCACGTTATAACAAGGTGTTCATGTGATAAAGTGAGTTTATGACGTTTGTTTTGCCAGTCTAGCCCCTGATATGTTACTACATAACACGAGCTTATGATAGCTGTGGCCAGTGTAGCCCCTCATGTGTGCCTTGATAAAAAAGGCCAGTCTAGCTATTGCTATGTGGCTACATAAAATGAGCTTATGACATTTGTGGCCAGTCTAGCTCCTCCTTTGTGATTGAATCGACATTGCGTATGCTATGGTTGACCGCGGGTATTACACCGCAGTCTCCGCTTATCTTGCCAATATTTCACTTACTTAATGAAACTACTTGAATATTATGTTTATATTCAAGCAGTTAGAGCCCAGGCTCAGCTCATCAAACTGCTTGATTGCGAGTTGATATTGTAAATGTATGTTTAAAAGCGTTGACATTTGGGCAAGATTACCTCGGGCGGTTCTGTATCAAACGGGTTATCGACCGCACAGACGGACAACCGCGCTCTACATGTGAGTGATTTTTCCACACTCAGGTCCGTTCACGTGATGATTATTTTAAAATACGTGTACAGGGAGACTACTCAGTATTATGTGTGACGAATGGGTAACAATAGCAAAACAAGAACTATACAAGTATAAAGGTAAAAAATATTGATTTATTTAATTTGCGCTTGAAGGGCAACTCTTGCCTTACTGGACTGGAGAAATGGGTTTATGAAACAAGTTCATGACATGTGTGGACAGTCTAGCTCCGGATATGTGGCTACATAAAGTGAGTTTATGAGATGTGTGGCCAGTCTAGCTCCTAATGTGTTCTTACATAAAACTAGTTAATGACATTTGAGGCCTGTCTATCCCCTGCTCTGTCGCTACATACAGCGAGCTTATGAAAGTTGTGACCAGTCTAGCGCCTCATATGTGGACATGCGCCTCATAGCGCCTGAATAGAGGATCTCAAACGGGTTTCCCTTTGATATGAGATTTATGAAACGCGTCACGCACAATTTATGCACCAAGCCTCGAAACGAATCACGCATAATGTATGCACCGAGCCTCTGGCGAGGTGCATAAATTGTGCGTGACTTGTTTCATAACTCTCATATCAAATAGAAACGAGTTTGAGATTCTGCTGATCACATGCACACTCCATATAGCCGAACTGTTGGAGATTCTCAGATACGTTTCAGTGAGATGAAGTCATTGAATATTTTCGCATCGAGATGAAAATCTCCACCGAGAAAAATAGTTTTAATACTAGCAATTAAACATTTCTAAATATGCCACATTATAGGTTCCAGTTATTTGTAAGCACTTCGTTTAACCAAACGGGAGCGCATTTTAACAAGTGTAGTGTTTTTTTATGAATCACCGACGCTGCTAATGACGTTTAAAATATGATGACGTCAACGTCAAATCATATACATAAAACAAGATTATGACATGTGTGGCCCGTGTAGCTCCTGATGTGTGCCTACATAAAACTAGTTTATGACATGAGTTGACAGTCTATCTCCGGATATGTGGATACATAAAGTGAGTTTATGACATTTGTGGCCAGTCTAGCTGCTAATGTGTGCCTACATAAAACGAGTTTATGACATGTGTGGGCAGTCTAACTCCGGATATGTGGCTCCATAAAGTGTGTTTATGACATTTGTTGCCAGTCTAGCTCCTAATGCGTGCCTACATAAAACGAGTTTATGACGTGTGTGGACAGTCTATCTCCGGCCGGATATGTGGCTACGTAAAGTGAGTTTAAGACATGTATGGCCAGTCCTCTTGATGTGTGCCTACATAAAACGAGTTAATGACATTTGTGGCCAGTCTATCCGCTGATATGTGGCTATATACAGCCAGCTTATAACAGTTGTGACAAATCTAGCGCCTGATATGTGCATTGATAAATTGAGGATGTCAAACGAGTTTCCCTTTGATATGACATTTATGAAACGAGTCACGCACAATTCATGCACTAAACCTCGAAACGAGTCACGTATAATGTATGCACCCAGCCTCTGACTAGGTGCATAAATTGTGCATGACTCGTTTCATAACTCTCATATCAAATTGAAACGAGTTTGAGATTCTGTTGATCACATACACACTCCATATAGCAGAACACTTGGATATTCTCCGATACGTTTCAGTGAGATGACGCCGTTGACTATTTTCGCATCGATATGAAAATCTCCACCGAGAAAAATAGTTTTAATACTAGCAATAAACAATAAATATGCCACATTATAGGTTCCCGTTCTTTGTAAGCACCGAAGCTGCTAATGACGTTTAAAATATGATAACGTCAACGTCAAAACATCGTTGCTTTATCGCGCCATTAGGGACGTAATTTGTTGGGGTAAAGCACGTCATAACAAGGTTTTCATGTGATAAAGACAGCTTATGACATTTGTTGTCAGTCTAGCCCCTGATATGTTTCTACATAAAACGAGCTTATGATCGTTGTCGCCAGTGTAGCCCCTCATGTGTGCCTTGATAAAAAAGACCAGTCTAGCTTTTGATATGTGGCTGCATAAAACGAGCTTAAGACATTTGTGGTCAGTCTAGCTCCTCCTTTGTGACTGAATCGACATTGCATATGCTATGGTTGACCGCGGGTATTACACCGCCGCATGCGCTAATCATGCCAATATTTCAGTTTGTTATCAAACTACTTGAATGTTACGTTTATATTCAAGCAGTTTGATTGGCTGAGCATGGGCTGTGCTACGGCCCAGGCTCAGTCAATCAAACTGCTTGATTGCTAGTTGATATTGTAAATATATATTAAGAAGAGTTGACATCTGGGCAAGATTACCGTTGGCGGTTCTGTATCAAACGGGTGATCGACCGCACAGACGGACAACCGCGCTCTAAGTGATTTATCCCAACCTCAGGTCCGTTCACGTGATGAAAAGTTTAATCTATGTGTACAGGGAGATTACTCAGTAGTACGTGTGATGAATGGAATAACAATAGTAAAACAAGAAATATACAAGTGAAAAGGTAGACAAATATGTATTCACTTATTATGGTAGTGGCTGGAGAAATGGGGCTTGTGGGTTTTTCGACTAGTGTAGATCCTGATCAGCCTGTGCATCCGTACAGTCTGATCAGGATCTGCACTGTTCGCAATTCCATCAAGGACATATCCGTCATGAGTCTAACAACCAATATATATCGTTATACAGTGTCCCTATTTGATCAGGAGCTACACTGCGCACAAATCCTATAAGCCCCATTTCTCCAGTCACAGCCACATAATTGTATTATAATCGGTTGTGAAACATGTAAATCAGCTACAACAATATATACCACATATATACAAGGGCATAGTTATCACTAACCTAATCCCCTCTCTGGCAGCCTTAATAATAAAAAAACATGTTGCCTTACAAACAATGTGAACATAATTCCTCAGTGATCATGACCTTGAGCCGTTCGACTTGTGTCGTATGTAAAAGAAAGCACCATCCCTAGACACACATTGTGGTCAAATATTATCAAAATCAGTGAAGCGGTTCATACGTTATTGACTAGAAAATGTGTTCATAAAACACGGATGCCCCACATACCGCTTGATAATAAACGAATCAAAATTCCAAGTCCAAAAAAGGAGATAATCCATGACCCGGGGGTCGAATCAAAAATCGAAATATACTTTGCGCATCTACTCATCATAAGAAAGCTGCATACCAAGTTTCAGGCTGGTATGTACAATTGTGTACAATTACTATGCACAATATAGGACACTTCAGGTGAAAAATAACTTTAAGAATGTCATTTGTATAATGACTTGCAAGCGTGGTTTCAAATTGTGTTGGAGAAACTCTTAAATACCATTCGGCGTAAATGTACACGGACGGAAGGAGGCGTACGGAGCATAAAGAGCAACGCAATATGCCCCTATTGCTATCGCATAGGGGACACGAATGACATTTAGACTATTTTCATGAAATATCACACATGCATAGACCAATCCCCAAAGGTGTATCTTGCCTCACTAACTTTCGAGTTATTTATTAGTGATGGACGGTAGTCAAATAAAGTCTAACCCCTGATATATAGCTTAACAAAACAAGTGTATGTCATTTGTGGCCAGTCTAGCCCATGATCTGTGTCTACATAAAATTAGTTTGTCATTTGTGTCCAGTCTAGCCAATATATACATTAATAAATCGAGCTTATGTTATTTGTTATAGTGTCGCCCCTGATCTGTACATTTATAAAACCAGCTTATGACTTTTGTCGTCAGTGTAGCCCCTGATATTTACATTGATAAAGCGAGCTTATGGCATTTGTCACCAGCGTAGCCCCTGATATGTACATTGATAAAGCCAGCTTATGACATTTGTCGCAAGTGTAACCCCTGATATTTACATTGACAAAGTGAATACATGACATTTTTCACCAGTGTAGCCCCTCATATTTACATTGATAAAGCGAGCGTACATGTATGCCATTTGTCACCAGTGTAGCCCCTCACATTTACATTGATAAAGCGACCGTACATGTATGCCATTTGACACCAGTGTAGTCCCTGGTACACTCCCGCCTACGATTCGCTTACCAAGAATTGCAATCCAGCGGTCCTTGAATTGCAATTCTTCCCCTCTGGAATTGCAGTCTAATTGCAGTCTAATTGCGGTCCAAACGAGGTCCCGTTTTTGTGGTCATTCTTTCGCGATACCGTTTGTGCGTTCATTCTTTCGCGGTCCAGTTTGTGCGGTCATTCTTTCGCGATACCGTTTGTGCGGTCATTCTTTCGCTATTTCCGGTAAAAACTTACCGTATCATCGTATAGTACAGTTTGTTTACATTATCAGTGATTATACAAACGTACTATACGAATATTATACAAACATACGATATCCGTTCGTATATACGATATATCCGTACGGATATGGTATGAATATAAAGTGGGTCATCCTGTGGTTAAAATATACCGATGCACCGGTTCATTTCGAATGTAAACATCCGGTTTTCATTTCGATCATCTGCCATAATTTGAAGTTTTTCAAAATGAATAAATGTTCAGTTACGATACAGAAACAATATTTAAAACTGAGGATTGTGAAGTACGGTATCACTGTACATATACATGTGTGTTCAATATACAGTAATTCATCACTGTACACCGCACCACCGCCGGGGACACAAAACAATGATCCCCCACGCACACCAGCCATCTACATTTGGCGTCCTAAAAGTTCCGGTCTATATCCCTCAGTGGGAACAATGTGTATCACCACCACCACCAGTTTTTGTCTATGACTACACTACACTTCCCGCCCCCGACCACCACTTCTGTCTGTAACGCAGGTTGACGTGGCCGACTGATCAAGTGCTAAACTAGTCCTGGTGCGATGACCGACTGATCAAGTGCTATACTAGTCTTGGTGCGATGGCCGACTGATAAAGTTCTAAACTAGTCATGGTGCGATGGCCGACTGATCGAGTGCTATACTAGTCCAGGTGCGATGGCCGACTGAGCAAGGGCTAAACTAGTCTTGGTGCGATGGCCGACTGATCAAGTTCTAAACTAGTCGTGGTGCGATGGCCGACTAATCAAGTTCTAAACTAGTCATGGTGCGATGGCCGACTGATCAAGGGCTACACTAGTCTTGGTGCGATGGCCGACTGATCAAGTTCTAAACTAGTCATGGTGCGATGGCCGACTGATCGAGTGCTATATTAGTCCAGGTGCGATGGCCGACTGAGCAAGGGCTAAACTAGTCCTGGTGCGATGGCCGACTGATCAAGTTCTAAACTAGTCATGGTGCGATGGCCGACTGATCAAGTTCTAAACTAGTCCTGGTGCGATGGCCGATTGAGCAAGGGCAAAACTAGTCTTGGTGCGGTGGCCGACTGATCAAGTTCTAAACTAGTCCTGGTGCGATGGCCGACTGATCAAGTTCTAAACTAGTCCTGGTGCCATGGCCGACTGAGCAAGGGCAAAACTAGTCATGGTGCGGTGGCCGACTGATCAAGTTCTAAACTAGTCCTGGTGCGATGGCCGACTGATCAAGGACTAAACTAGTCTTGGTGCGATGGCCGACTGATCAAGTTATAAACTTGCCTGGTGCGATGGCCGATTGATCGAGTGCTATACTAGTCCTGGTGCGATGGCCGACTGATCAAGTGCTAAAGTAGTACTGGTGTGATGGCCGACTGATCAAGTTCTAAACTAGTCCTGGTGTGATGGCCGACTGATTGAGTGCTATACTAGTCCTGGTGCGATGGCCGACTGATCAAGTGCTAAAGTAGTCCTGGTGTGATGGCCGAATGATCTAGTGCTATACTCGGCATGGCCGACTGATCACGTGCTATACTGGGCATGGTGAGATGGCCAACTGATCAAGTGCTATACTGGGCATGGTGCAATGGGCCGACGACTGATCAAGCGCTATACTAGTTATGGTGCGATGGCAGACTGATCAAATGCTCTGCTAGTCCTGGTGCGATGGCCGACTGATCAAGTGCTATACTCGGCATGGCCGACTGATCACGTGCTATACTGGGAATGGTGAGATGGCCAACTAATCAAGTGCTATACGTACTGGGCATGGTGAAATACTACACTGCCGCCTGCGATTCACTTACCAAGAATTGCAATCCAGCGGTCGTTGAATTGTAATTTGTCCGCTCTGAAATTGCAGTCTAATTGCCGTCCAATCGCGGTACCGTTGTTGCGGTCATTCTTTCGCGATACCGTTTGTGCGGTAATTCTTTCGCGGTCCAGTTTGTGCGGTCATTCTTTCGCGATACCGTTTGTGCGGTCATTCTTTCGCTATTTCCGTTAAAAAGTTACCGTATCATCGCATAGTACAGTTTGTTTACATTATACAAACGTACTATACGAATATTATACAAAAACATACGATATTCGTTCGTATATACGATATATCCGTACGGATATGGTATGAATATACAGTGAGTCATCGTGCGGTTAAAATATACCGATGCATCGGTTCATTTCGCATGTAAGCATCCGGTTTTCATTTCGATCATCTGCCACAATTTGAAGTTTTTCAAAATGAATAAATGTTCAGTTTTACGATACAGAAACAATTTAAAACTGAGGATTGTGAAGTACGGTATCACAGTGCATATACATGTGTGTTCAATACAGTAATTCATCAGTAATTCATCATTGTACTCTGCACCACCGCCGGGGACACAAAACAATGATCCCCCACACACACCAGCCATCTACATTTGGCGTCCTAAAAGTTCCGGTCTATATCCCACAGTGGGAACAATGTGTATCACCACCACCACCAGTTTTTGTCTATGACTACACAACACCCCCCACCCCCGACCACCACTAAACTAGTCCTGGTGCGATGGCCGACTGATCGAGTGCTATACTAGTCGTCCTGGTGCGATGGCCGACTAATCAAGGGCTAAACTAGTCTCAGTGCGATGGCCGACTGATCAAGGGCTAAACTATTCCTGGTGCGATGGTCGACTGATCAAGTTCTAAACTAGTCCTGGTGCGATGGCCGACTGATCAAGTTATAAACTAGTCCCGGTGCGATGACCGACTGATCGAGTGCTATACTAGTCCTGGTGTGATGGCCGACTGATTGAGTGCTATGCTAGTCCTGGTGCGATGGCCGACTGATCAAGTGCTAAAGTAGTCCTGGTGTGATGGCCGAATGATCCAGTGCTATACTAGTCATGGTGAGATTGCCGACAGATCAAGTGCTAAACTAGTCCTGGAGCGCTGGCCGACTGATCAAGTTCTAAACTAGTCCTGGTGCGATGGCCGACTGATCGAGTGCTATACTTGTCCTGGTGCGATGGCCGACTGATCAAGGGCTAAACTAGTCCCGGTGCGATAGCCGACTGATCAAGTGCTATACTAGTCCTGGTGTGATGGCCGACTGAACAAGTTCTAAACTAGTCCTGGTGCGATGGCCGACTTATCAAGTGCTATACTAGTCCTGGTGAGATGGGAAACTGATCAAGTTTTAAACTAGTCTTGGTGCGATGGCCGACTGATCAAGTTCTAAACTAGTCCTGGAGCGATGTCCGACTGATCAAGTGCTAAACTAGTCCTGGTGTGATGGCCGACTGATCAAGTGCTAAACTAGTCCTGGTGCGATGGCCGACTGATCAAGTGCAAAATTAGTCATGGTGCGATGGCCGACTGATCAAATCGCATGCCATAATAACTAGATGGCCATGGCCTGCATGTCGTGCCCGCCGAGGCATTTGATAGTACAAACAATTTTTTTTATTGCAACAAAGCTTTAGCCCGTTGACGTAAAAACATGCCGCACCCGCCGAGGCTTTGATAGTATACCCAAAAACTTTAACTAAAAAACACTTTAACCGAAAACTTTATCCTGAATGCACACAAATGTGCCAACTATATCGCTCTGTCTGCAAGCGGGCCCAACAAAAACTTTAAAGGAAATTTCAAAGTAATTTGACCGTGACATTGGGCACATATAAATAATAATGAAAATGTGGGTGACAAATACAAGTACACCGTATGTGAAGTTTCTGGCAAAATAAACATTAATTCACCATTAATACACATATTTATTGGCATTATTATACATTTTATATCAGACGTAAATTTCCACACTGCTATCAGGGGCGATAACCGTGTTTCCTTAAAATGTTACCAAGACATTACTATTTATTTGTTGATGTGCAATGATCATACTTTATAATCTGTCGAAAACATTATTTTTTCAGGGAAACACATTTAATTAGTATCAGTAATTAAAAAATATCATGCCCCATTTGCCTATGAAAATAGCCTGATTTCACCGCGTGTCACTATCAGTGAAATAAACATTACCCGTACTAAATGATTATATCCATATAACGGGCACTCGTAATGTTTAGAACTGGTGGAATAGTGACAAAATTATACACTTATTTAATTGCTACAAATAACTGAGAATACACATAACTTTAATTGTTGTGCGTACTGAGTGGGTATGTACCTTTAATTAGCATAAATTATTAAAAACAAGAAATGCGTCTGTCGAACGCGGATGCCACCTGCAGCATATTTGAGAAACTGTGACAAAGTGGTTAACCGAAAAGTGTGACGGACGGACGGACGGACGGACGGTCCAAACACTATATGCAACCCGTTTCTTCGAAACCCGGTGGCATAAAAATATCATGCCTCATTTGAATATGAAAATAGCTTGATACCACTGCTAGTCATTATCAGTAAAATAAATATTACTAAATGATTATATATGGATAGCGGGCACACATAATTTTTAGAACTGGTGGAATAGTGACACAATTATACACTTATTTAATTGCTATAAAGAACAGTTTGTTCCTACTGAGTGGGCATGATGTACCTTTAAAAACTTTAACCTTAAATGAAAAAAATTTAACCGGACGGATGTACGTACGTACGTATGTAGGCCAATGTGAGAACTATATCGCACTGTCCACATGCAGGCATGTCAAAAACTTTTGAGGTAAATTTGAAAGTAATTTTACCTTGATATTGGGCACAGGGGTTGCAGGAGTTGAGCATAGAATGAAAATATGGATGATGATAAACACACATGTGAAGCTTCGAGTGAATTGGCGAAGCTGTTTCTGAGATATAGTGTTCTTAAAAACTTTAACCTACGGTAAATAAAAATCAGATGGCCATGGCCCGCATGTTGAGCCCACCGAGGCATTTGATGGTGTCCGAGTATATTTATTTGAAGTTTGAATTAACGTATGTAAAAGCTTTAACGCAAATTTGAAAGTCATTTCACCTTGATCTTGGGCATGTGGGTCGCATGCGTGGGCTTTAATATGAAAATATGGATGATAATAAAGAATTATCTGAAGTTTGAAGCAAATCTGGGTAAGTGTTGTGGAGATATAAGGTATGCAAAAACTTTAACAAAAATTTCAAAGTTCATTTGACCTTGACCTTGGGGCACAGGGGCCGCATGAGTGGGAGACAGAATGAATATATGGATTATGACTAATAAGCATTCGATGTTTCAAGTCAATGTGACTTAGGATATGGTATTTAAAAACATACACCGATTTCGGACGGACTGACGCACGGACGTCATTGTGATCACTAAGTCTCGCTTTCCGCAAGCAGGCTCGGCAAAAAAAATACAGATGGACGTCAATGTGCAGACTATATCGCACTGTCCGCAGGCGGTCGCGACAACAATTGTCCAACCTCTTTTTAAAGGTTGCAAGCCCACAGTAGGCTAAAAAATGCTCTTTATGGGAATTAAATAAGTGTATAATTGTCACTATTCCACTACTTTAATATAAACATTACGAGTACCCGCTATACAGATATAATCATTTGGTAATATTTATTTTACTGATAGTGACGCGTGGTGATATCGGTATTTTCATGTGCAAATGGGGCATGATATTTTATAATTATTTATACTATTAAATTAAATGCATCAACTGAAAACAAAATTGACAGATTATAAAGTATGATCATTGCACATCAAAAAATAAATACAGAGAATAAATAGTAATGTCCGTTAACATTTTAAGGAAACACGGTTATCGTCCCTGATATCAATGTGGAAATTTTTCTTCTGATATAAAATGTATAATAATGCCAAACAATACGTGGGTAATGGTAAATGATTGTTTATCTGGCCAGAAAATGTCTCCGATGATGTCTCTGACATAAAGAACATTTTGTGCCTACTGAGTGGGCATGTACCTTTAACGCTAGCTCCGCCCTGTCCAGTGAGACCTATGCATGTGTTAAGTTTCATAAAATATATTGCAAAGGGTGTTCGCGTTATGCTCCGGACAAATCAGTGCGCGAAAAAACAAAGGGAGATAACTAAACTAGAAAATGTGTTCATAGAACACGGATACCCCACATATCGCTTTGATAGTAAACAAGGCAAAATTCCAGTGTCCAAAAGGGAGAGATATTCCATGACACGGGGTTCGAATCAAAAATCGAAATAAACTTTCCGCATCTACTCATCAGAAGGAAGCTACATATCAAATTTTAGTGCTGTAGCTATTACAAAAGTTTTATGAGTTACAAGGCAAAATTTTCAAATTCTAATTCAAAAAGAGGGAGATAATCCATGACTCGGGGGTCGAATGAAAATAAACTTTGCAAATCTACTCATCATAAGGACATACCAAGTTTCAGGTGTGTAGCTATTAGGGTTTAAAAGTTTTACGAGCTATAAGACAAAATTGGAAAATTCTAACTTGAAAAGGGGGAGATAATCCATGACCATGGGGTCGAATCAAACATACATGTACCAAGTTTCAGGTATGTAGCTATTACGGTTTAAAAGTTTTTCGAGTTACTAGGTTGGTGACGGACGGAAGAACGGACAAGGTCAAGGGTAACACTAAATGCCACCTCCTCTATCGTGGTGAGGCAAAAGTTGTCATATACAAGTAACTTACCTTAATTTATCAGTTACACATCAGACGATGAATGAACTTTAATTCTGGTGTAGAATATTAAAGTTATTCATTATATTCAATAGTGCTGCTTTGACATGACGTGAAATTAAAACATGCATGACATGATCTGGAAGAAAAACCACAGACCAAGCACGCATATTCAGAATCACGTCTGTCGATTCTTATCCAGCTCCGATTTCTGTCCACAAAATCCAGAATCCAACATTGTCGCAAATTTAATCCTCTATGTTGGTGTACGTTAGAACAAAATGTCACTTAGTATATTATCCAATCCATTGTAATCTCTTGTTTCTCTAAATAAATGCGTCCAACAATCCCTGTAGCTGCTATCGTGATAAAAAATGTTAAAGGTTCCGTTAGCGCCTCACATATTGATCTTAATATCTACCATTTTGATTCCAAGTACCAGAATAATGATGTTTCCATGCGCCGTCGTAGTGTTATCTGTCAGATTCCGTTGTTTATTTGATCAAATTGATGGACAAATTTGTGTCCGCTAATGTCGCCAAGAGCATAATCTGTGACGTTGACTGTAATAATTTGGCATAACTTCTAGCTTGTGAATTTTTGGTTGAATGAAGTGATCACTATGGTGAATAATTGTGTATTTGTGCCCGGTTTGCTCAGCAGGTAGAGCGATGGTGTGGTAAACCAGAGATCCCCGGTTCGATTCCGGGCTGGTGCACATCTTTCTCACCCTGTGACATTTAGCGCCCAACGTAGTTGCGGGAAGTAACTCTGCAGAATACTCCCGCATCGTCCGTACCGAGAGTTTATAATGGTGCTCTCCGTAGGTTTCCCCTGCAAAGTACCAAATCACATCTGATTTGCACTTCAACTGTTAATTGCGACATGTTTTCTGTATTTTTCAATTGAAAGAAATGTCAGTATTATACTTATTCATTTCTGTGTAATAAGTACAGAAAAATATGTCACAATTAACAGCTAAAGCGCGAATGAGATCCGATTCGGTACTCTGCAGGAAAAACCTATGGAGCACCGGAACTCTGGGTACGGACGATAATTGAGTATTCTGTTGCCCAACAAAGGACCGCGACTGATAAATACTCCCAAATTGTACCCAAACATATAGAATTCGGAGACAAAAATTAAACATAGAATTCGAGGACGAATTTCAATTTGGCGGAGAAGAATGTCACAGTACGCAACTGACCATGGGGATGAAGTGTGTATGATCTGTGCCTTATTAGCTTGCTCGGTAGAGTCATGGGCATGGTACGGTAAACATGAGGTCCCTGGTTCGATTCCGGGCCGTTATTTATCTTTCTCACTCTGTGACACAAGTAAACCGTTTTATTTTAAATAAATGGCTATCACCGGAATAAATATTATTTTCACAAAATTTGAATCGGGCCAATAGAAATCAACAGCTAGAACAGAACGTTTGCAGTAATATAAATATAATTCCAAAATAAATTTTTAATATTTTAATTTTTATGATCAGGTTTCGAAAATTAAAATATGCTTTTCTTTTAAAATTATTATCAATATGTTCACCATGTTATTATGGTTAATATGCAATTCACAGTCTCCTTGCAGCTTGAAATTGAAAGACATTATGAAAAGTTGTATTGATCTCAGAAATTGTCATGTCGACTATAGGATCGCGTCGAAATAATGTCAACATAATAGGAAAACGTAATTTGATACCGACGAAAAAGTAAACAAAACGCAAAATTGATGCTTTGTTTTGCTATATTATACCGTAGACCACACATTATCATTTGATTTTATATGAAAATAAATATATTGTCAGCATGGTGGTGTCTATTAATGTGTTCTTTATATTCGGAACGGCAGTGAGTGAGTGACGACATTTTGTTTTGTCCAAGAAATTGTCAAGGTCAATGTTTCACTGTTTGTCTCGCAATAACCCGCCGATTTATATTTGCGCACCAAAAAAACAGATCACAAATACCGCTGACTTTCTAGGGTAGTCACTTTGAATTAGATAGATGGCATAAAATTTTGGATTGGAACACAGATACGTTTGTCAACTATTTCGATTTTATTGCCGCATTGGTTAAGCAGAGCGTTCCGCTGGTTTTACCGCAGAGCGCAGCGTAAAGCGGTCATTCTTTCGCAGTTTACAGAAACAAAGGAGCGTAAATTGCAATTAAAAGCAGAGCGCAGCGCGAACTGGGCTATAAGTATTGCAATTCCGCAACCAACTCTTTGGACCGCGGTCACATGATTGCAGTCCGATTGCGGTCCGATTGCGGTCCAATTGCAATTAATGGGAACGCGAATTGCAATCCTGCGCTCCAGGAATTGCAATTCGCCTGGTAAGAGAACCGCAGGCCACTCTGTATGTACGTTAATAAAGCGACTTTATAACATTTTTCACCAGTGTAGCCCCTGATATGTACATTGATAAAGCGAGTTTATGACATTTGTCACCAGTGTAGCCCCTGATATATACATTAATAAAGCGAGTTTATGAAATATATCACCAGTGTAGCCCCTGATATGTTCATTGATAAAGCGAGTTTATGACATTTGTCACCAGTGTAGCCCCTGATATGTACATCGGTAAAGCGAACTTATGACATTTGTAACCAGTGTAGCCCCTGATATGTACACTGATAAAGCGAGCTTATGACATTTGTCGCCAGTGTTGCCCCTGATATGTACTTTTGTTTTCTTACATGTAGTTACATCATTTCCAATATATAGACAGGTTTCGGAGTCAATTTATAAATTGCATAGTGTTTCGACTCTTCCTGCAGCTCATTCACCTTCTTTTCCTCCATGTTAAATTCCCATAGGAAATTTGTGTTTTCGCAATAAAATTATCATCAAATAAAAACATTTTGGGAGGGTGTTATTGACTAAAAAGTACTTTCATTTAAATATTTTATAGATTTAATGCCTTTAATAGCTAAAATACAGTAGTTTGCATTTTTCTCTGTGCGAACATATTACTCGTATTATATGATCTCTGAATGACAAACGATTCTTACATATAATTACTTCATAGTGCATAGAAAGTACCAAAGAGGAAACCCACGGATACATGCATTTATATTATTTCGCGTACGAAAACACGTATATGTACATATGTAAACATGTTTTACGCACAGTTTGACCAATGCCTGTCTGATCAATGACATACATGTATATGCACGACAATGCGATGGAGATATTTACTGAACAGGTAAATCACAGCTTAAAGGTACATGCCCACTCAGTAGGCACAACTGCCAGGTTATAGCATAGGGAGATAGATAGTTTTGTATATTCTGTAGACATGACATTTTCTGGCAAACTAACCATTACCCCAGGTATCATATTAAATCATCACGTTTGCAAGATACTCTAAATCTATTGCTTCGACCATTATTTTTATAATTTATTTATCTACGGAACGACCGTCCATTTCTCATTACAGGGGGTCCTTGTTGGCATTAAATTAAAGTCTTTTGTTGCGCCATCTTGCAGACAGCGCGATATTGTCGGTACAATGGCGTACGTCCGTACTCAGGATGAAGCTTTTGGTTAAAGTGTTGTTTTCTTTAAAGTTTTTCGGTATACTATCATAGCCTCGGCGGGTGCGGCATGTTCTTACGTCAACGGGCTGAAGCTTGTTTGCAATAAATTTTTGTTTGTACTGTCAAATGCATCGGCGGGTGCGACATGCAGGCCACGGCCATCTAGTTATTATGGCATGCGATTTAATAAGTCGGCCATCGCACCATGACTTAGTACAGCATCTTATCAGTCGGCCACCACACCATTCCCATTATAACACCTGATCACCGGCTATCGCAGCATGCCAAGTATAGCACCTGATCACCGTCTATTTCACCATGCCCAGTATAGCACTTTAACAGTCAGCCATCGCATCATGACTAGTATAGCACTTGATCAGTCAGCCATCGCACCATGACTAGTATAGCACTTGATCAGTCGGCCATCGCACCAGGACTAGTTTGGCAATTGATCGGTCGACCATCACCCCAGGACTAGTTCATCACTTGATCTGTCGGCCATCGCACCATGACTAGTATAACACTTGATAGTCGGCCATCGCACAATGACTCGTATAGCACTTGATCAATCGGCCATAGCACCAGGACTAGTATACAGTCGTTTCTGTCAAAATGTTCCGGGTTTATACGTGTACAAAGTGTGGTGCGTTGCGTATCCGTGGAGTTTCCGTTAGTTGCGTTTCAAATCGTGTGTCGTCTACGTGTAATACGTTTTCGGCCATGCGTTGCGTTTCCCCACTCTTGCGCATGCGCTAAAGTCGAACAAACCGTGTTCAACGCATTGAGTTTCAAAAGCGTGTAATCCGTGTACAACTGTTGAAAACGTATACAACGGTTGGAAACAACGCATTGAGTTTAAAAAGCGTGTAATCCGTGTACAACGGTTGTAAACGTATACAACGCTATGGTAAACCGTTTAAACGATTTAACGCTTTCTTTGACGAACGGTTACACGCTTCTACATGTACACAGCACCGTACAGATTAAACCGTGTTATACGTATAACACGTTTCCACGGGTTTTAACGCATTACACGTTTTGGTATGCCAACCGTGTATCGCGTAGAATGCGCATGCTCAGATCGTTCTTCGTGTATGTATACATGTATATACTTCTAGACTCAGCAGGGCTTTTAAAATTTTCAGTTTTTCGGTTCTGGACCGATTTTTGAACTCTCAGACCGATTGAGATTTGAAAACTAGTCTTAAAAATCGGTCCGAGAAAAATTGCCAGTCGGTTGCTATTTCGCTATAAACCTTGTAAATTTACCGGTTTTGACCACCAAGTAATTTATGACACATATCCGCGGGCCATATCCGTGTTAAACCAGTGTGCAGCTCGCTATGTACAATGTATTCATTTTCTCCAATTATCGATTTTTCTTAACACACGCGTGGGACAGGTGTATAGAGGATTATTGACTGAAATAGACTGGCTTCAGCGTAAAGATACGAGAGTTCCTAGACTCGCCATATCTGATGATGTTAAAATAAAATAAAGAAACCTAGCACTGTGTTTATCTGTGTTCGTAATATTTAACCCCAAGTAACTGACACGGACTATCGGCCCGGGCTATTCCATATTAAGTTAGGAACTGTTACATTACGCTGTATTAGGGGTCATTTGTGTATATACAAAATGTACATGTACGTAGAAATGCCACAGATCCTGATGAGCCAGCTCACGTGATCTACAACTTCGCAAACATTTTGATAAACGACAAGGTACATATGTCGTGTTAAAAGCGTGACTCATTAGGCATCAGGCATTAGGGATCAATTGAAGTGTTAAATCAGACCGTCGATGTACTTTGAACTCGATCTGAGGGTATGTATTCGCGATATTTTAAAAGGGACGAAATAAGGACGCCTCGAAGCGATCGGGGCCGAACAGGTATTCGCGTTAAAACGTGTAACCGTTGTACACGTTTCAACGCTTTAATATAGCTACACGCTTCCAGGTAAAGCGTTGTACACGTTCCAACTCTTTCACCTCGCTACATATGTATACGCCAAAGCGTGCTATACGCCTTGAAGCTAAAGTATTACACGCTTTAAAACTAAACGGTTTGACAATGTGTATTACACGTATACAAACCGTATTATACGTTTAAACAACGTATACAACGCTTTTAAACTAAACGGTTTGACAATGTATTACACGTGTACGAACCGTATTATACGTTTAAACAACGTATACAACGCTTTTAAACTAAACGGTTTGACAATGTGTATTACACGTGTACGAACCGTATAATACGTTTAAACAACGTATACAACGCTACAGCAAACCGTTGCGTTCGCGTTGCGTTCGCGTTGAGTTTGCAAGTGTTGTCTACGGTGGAACAAAAACGGAGACTGCACTGTAGCACTTGATGAGTCAACCAACGCACCATGACTAGCATACCACTTGATAAGTCGGACATCGCACCATGACTAGCATAGCACTTGATCAGTGGGCCATCGCACCATGCCCAGTATAGCACTTGATCAGTTGGCCATCTCACCATGCCCAGTATAGCACAGTATTGCCTAGTATTGTAATTGATCATAGCATCACTATTAGTTTAGAACTTGATCAGTCGGCCATCGCACCAGGACTAGTTTAGCACTTGATCAGTCGGCCATCGCACCATGACTAATATAACACTTGATAGTCGGCCATCGCACCATGACTCGAATAGCACTTGATCAATCGGCCATCGCACCATGACTAGTATAACACTTGATCAGTCGGCCATCACACCATGACTGGTATAGCAATTGATCAATCGGCCATCGCACCATGACTAGTATAACACTTGATCAGTCGGCCATCGCACCATGACTAGTATAGCACTTGATCAGTTGGCCATCTCACCATGCCCAGTATAGCATAGTATTGCCTAGTATTGTAATTGATCAGTCAACCATCGCATCACTACTAGTTTAGAACTTGATCAGTCGGCCATCTCACCAGGACTAGCTTAGCACTTGATCAGTCGGCGATCGCACCGGACTAGTATTGTATTCGATCAGTCGGCCATCGCACCAGGACTAGTTTAGCACTTGATCAGTAATCCACCGAACCATAACTGATATATCACCTGATCAGTCGGCCACCGAACCCTGCCTAGTAGTCTGCATGTAACTTAAGTCATGCAAGTCGCCCTGCGTTACAGACATAAGTGGGGGTCTTGGGGTTGAGTTTAGTCATAGACAAAAACTGGTGGTGGTGGTGATACACCTATTACCCACTGTGGGAAATAGACCCGAAATCTTAGGACGCCAAAAGTAGATGGCCGGTGTGTGTGGGGGAAAATTGTTATGTGTCCCTAGCCGTGGTGCGGAGTACAATGATGAATTGCTGATGAATTACTTTATGGAACACAAATGTATACAAGGTAACTATAATGCAAACATTCTGTTATCTTAAACACACATTCGTACCGTCGTTGATCTTAGGTGATATGTGTTTTGTCATCTCATAAACGCTACTGTCAATACTATACAACTTAATATGCTTTAGAAGGGGGCCACTGCAGCGTTTCAGTACAGCGAAGATTTATTGAAGGTTCCCAAATGACACAAACGAAAACGATTGGAAAGCGCAGTGAATACGATCGTTTTCTACAGGGATGTACACAGAAACGATTATCATGTTTTGTCTCGCCTGCTTAGCAGAAGCGGAACATAGGCATATCTTTCCGTCGGCGTCGGCGCATGCGGCGGCGGCGGCGGCGGCGGCGGCGGCGGCGGCGGCGTCGGCGGCGGCGTCAACAGTTCACTTTTAGCTCAGTTTCCAGAAAACTGTAAGTCCTACGACCTCCATAATTGGCATACATCAACACTGTGGTGTATCCATCTCACACAGAGGGAACCCATGTGACCTTGGCATAGTTTTCATGTTTCATTGACCTACTTTTCACATGCATTCAACGTTATGATTTTGCGCTTAGCTCTATTTCTAAAACATAACGCTCAGGTTAATTCGTTGTAACTTCTGTTTCCCTCAATGAAATGCTTTTACATGCATTTAAAACAATATCCAGCATCATTCTACAGAAAGCCCATGTTGCCTGCTATACCCAAAGGTCAAGGACACGGGCTTAGAACATTTCGGGTTTGAAAACTTAACGTTCGGTTTAATTTATTACAACTTCGTTTCCCTTGATGGAATACTTTAATACTTCTTAGGTGTAAACTATAGCAACATCAGGCATGATTCTACAGAAAGCCCATGGTGCCAGCTAACCCCAATGACAAGGTCAGGTCAGTTTTGACAACTTAACGCTTGGGTTAATTTATTGTAACTTCTGTTTCTCTTGATGGAATGTTTTAATATTTAATACATGTATTTGTAAGAACATTCCGCATCATCCGCCGAACTTTCATGGTGTCTGGTAACCCCAAGGTCAAGGACTCGGACTTCAAAAATGTCTGGTATGGAAATTTAGCATTGGTGCCAGGAGATACATGTCGTTGGCGGCATTGTTGTTTGTGTTTAGCTGTTTTTGTTGGACAATAAATGTTTTGGTTTCAGTTTATTATCCCCTCGCGTAGCGAAAAGGGTATATAGGGATGCCAAATTTGTCTGTAGCGTATGGTGCCTGCTAACCACAAGGGCAAGGTCGAAAACTTTACTTTTCATTATAACTTCTCTTTCCCTCAATGGAATGATATAATTTTTCATAGGTGTATTTTTAACAACATCTCATATCATTCTACAGAAAGCCCATGGTGCTCAACAACCCCATCATTATTACAAGCTCCTTACAGTGCAGTCTCCGTTTTTGTTCCACCGTAGACAACACTTGCAAACACAACGCAAACGCAACGCGAACGCAACGGTTTGCTGTAGCGTTGTATACGTTGTTTAAACGTATAATACGGTTCGTACACGTGTAATACACATTGTCAAACCGTTTAGTTTAAAAACGTTGTATGCGTTGTTTAAACGTATAATATGGTTCGTACACGTGTAATACACATTGTCAAACCGTTTAGTTGTAAAGCGTGTAATACTTTTAGCTTCAAGACGTATAACACGCTTTGGCGTATACATATGTAGCGAGGTGAAATAGTTGAAACGTGTACAACGCTTTACCTGGAAGCGTGTAGCTATATGAAAGCGTTGAAACGTGTACAACGGTTACACGTTTTAGCGCGAATACCTGTTCGGCCCCGATCGCTTCGAGGCGTCCTTGTTTCGTCCCTTTTAAAATATCGCGAATACATACCCTCAGATCGAGTTCAAAGTACATCGGCGGTGTGATTTAGCACTTCAATTGATCGCTAATCCCTGATGCCTAATGAGTCACGCTTTTAACACGACAGATGTACCTTGTCGTTTATCAAAATGTTTGCGAATTATAGATCACGTGAGCTGGCTCATCAGGATCTGTGGCATTCCTACGTACATGTACATTTTATATACACAAAAATGACCCATAATACAGCGTAATGTAACAGTTCCTAACTTAATATGGAATAGCCCGGGCCGATAGTCCGTGACAGTTACTTGGGGTTAAATATTACGAACACAGATAAACACAGTGCATGGTTTCTTTATTTTATTTTAACATCATCAGAAATGGCGAGTCTAGGAACTGTCGTATCTTTACGCTGAAGCCAGTCTATTTCAGTCACTAATCCGCTATACACCTGTCCCACGCGTGTGTTAAGAAAAATCGATATTTGGAGAAACTGAATACACAGCGAGCTGCACACTGGTTTAACACGGATATGGCCCGCGGATATGTGTTATAAATTACTTGGTGGTCAAAACCGGTAAATTTACAAGGTTTATAGCGAAATAGCAGCCGACTGGCAATTTTTCTCGGACCGATTTTTAAGACTAGTTTTCAAATCTCAATCGGTCTGAGAGTTCAAAAATCGGTCCAGAACCGGAAAACTGAAAATTTTAAAAGCCCTGCTGAGTCTAGAAGTATATATACACACACACGAAGAACGATCTGAGCATGCGCATTCTACGCGATACACGGTTGGCATACCAAAACGTGTAATGCGTTAAAACCCGTGGAAATGTGTTATACGTATAACACGGTTTCATCTGTACGGTGCTGTGTACATGTAGAAGCGTGTAACCGTTCGTCAAAGAAAGCATTAAATCGTTTAAACGGTTTACCATAGCGTTGTATACGTTTACAACCGTTGTATACATTTACAACCGTTGTACACGGATTACACGCTTTTGAAACTCAATGCGTTGAACACGGTTTGTTCGACTTTCGCGCATGCGCAAGAGTGGGGAAACGCAACGCATGGCCGAAAACCTATTACACGTAGACGACACACGGTTTGAAACGCAACTAACGGAAACTCCACGGATACTCAACGCACAACACTTTGTACACGTATAAACCCGGAACTTTTTTACAGAAACGACTGTATGTACTATCAAACGGCGACAGGCGGGAAATCTTGCTCCGCGGAGCTCTTGTTTGTACATAAAAACGATATTCCTTTGAAATACCCAGCCTTCAACTATTTAAGCACCTCTTGTTTTGTTTAATGCATCATTTTGACAATTAGATATTTTCAAATACAAAATTACGTTTTCGTTGGTTTAAGCGAGTTACGGTTACATCAATGAATACATCGTTTTCTAATTATTAAAACTAAAACGGTGTCATAACGGTTTGTAGGCGATAGGCAGTTGTTAGTTTGTGGAAATTACGACAATTAAACGAATCTGTTATGCAATACATGTATCTATGACGATATTGACAGTTTACATGCACGAGTTGTCATTAAACAGTAACGTAACTCGTACATGTATACGTGCAAATGTTATTATAAAGTTTAATTGTAGTCGTACGAAGCTTAGTGAAACGAGTACCAGAAATACAGTGGAACATATCTAAATCGGACACACAGAAACTCCACGGGTGCCTAATTCTGGTGGGTTGTATTGTCAGTAAATGTCAGTTCATGATCGCAAAGCATGAAAATATGTATTGGAGTGGTCATATGCCTGATTTACACACATGTGGAAGACTCGGACCTAGGACACAATAAATGGCTCATTTGAAAAACGTTACGCCACCAACCCATTTCCTTACAATATACAGATTAGCTTTTTGTAAAACTCTATTATAATAGTGTCTATTGTACGGAAATTGGTGGGTGGGGTAACGGTTTCATAATGAGCCATTTATCAGGTCCTATGTCCGAGTCTTACACCTGTGGATTTACAGTGGAACTTCTCAAAACCGGAAACCCCAGGTTGTCCTGTTTCGAGAGGTTCCACTGTATAATTGAATGCATGAATTGCAATGGACCCAATTTTTTTTTACAGTGAAACCTCTCTAAACCGGACACCCTGGGAGGTCCCCATTGATTGTGTCCGGTTTAGTGAAGTTACACTGTAAATCAGGCATTCGATTATTCCGAGCCATAGTTGTGTGCTATGCGATCACGAACAGGGATTATCACCTGATATACATGGCCAAGAAACCCATACAAATTACAGTGAAACCTCTCTAAACCGGACACCCTGGGAGGTCCCCACGGTGTCCGGATTAGAGAGGTTTCACTGTAAATCAGGCATTTTATCATTCTGAACCATAGGTCTGCGCTATGCGATCCCGAAGACATTAGCACCTGAGATAAATGACCAAGAAACTCAGCAACAATAAGATAACATGTGTTTTCTTGGTGTCCGGTTTAGAGAGGTTCCACTGTGTGATCAGTTATGTTTCTTGTTGTCCGGTTTAGATGGTGTTCCACTCTACTGCTGTGTACATTGACACATTATGTTTCAATTGTTATGCTAATGTAATTGATGTCGGAATACCCTTGGATTATTTTTAGTGTTTAAATTATATGTATTGTTCATGTTTATCTAAACATAATTACACCATACTTAGTGTTGTATTGCTGTATAACACCACAGGTATTTGAACAGATGGTCAGTATGTTGGTGTCATATATGGGTATTTGGATGGATTTATGGTAAACTTGGATGGATTTCCATGCGCACAGCCCAATTAATTGATTAAACTGTCAAAAATAAAAAAGATGTGCATAATTATGTAAGTGTAATAAATAGGATATTTCATCGTACATGTTTGAATAGCGGAAATAATACGCTCGTGTTCGTCGGCGTCCGTGCAAGCAACTCGTTCGCTACACGCACTCGTTGCTTACGCGGAAGCCGACGCACACTCATGTATTATTTCCCGCTATTCAAAATGTACGATGGACTATCCTCTATTTATTACCCCCTCGCCGGTAGGCAAGACGGGATATATTGTTAGTCCAGTGATTAGGTCGTATTGACAGGATATCAAAAATGTTTCACGGCACCGTGTTTCACGGCACATTCGCACTGTGTTGACGGAATAACACAATATAGCATGTTGCATTCGCATTGTTTTGGCAGCTCTATACGAAACGCATATTATTAATTATCTACATGACTACAGAGTGGCCTGCGGTTCTCTTACCAGGCGAATTGCAATTCCTGGAGCGCAGGATTGCAATTCGCGTTCCCATTAATTACAATTGGACCGCAATCGGACTGCAATCATGTGACTCCGGTTCAAAGAGTTTTGCTGAATTGCAATACTTATAGCGCAGTTAGCGCTGCGCTCCGCTTTTAATTGCAGTTTACGCTCCTTTTTTTCTTTAAGCTGCGAAAGAATGACCGCTTTACGCTGCGCTCTGCGGTCAAACCAGCGGACCGCTCTGCTTGACCAATGCGGCAATAAAATCGAAATAGTTGATTTTTTCTAACGAAAACATATATTTTCCTATCTGTATTTAGCCTTTTAAAATCCAATAAAATATACATAAATAGTAGAATTAGGTGTATATATACGCGTAACGCTAAGTTTTTACCGCAAATAGCGAAATAATGACCGCACAAACGCCATCGCGAAAGAATGACCGCAAAACTGTGACCGCGATTGGACCGCAATTAGACTGAAATTTCAGAGGGGACGAATTGCAATTCAAGGACCGCTGGATTGCAATTCTTGGTAAGAGAATCGCAGGCGGGAGTGTATAGCGTACTTTCGCTACTTGGAATCGTGCCATAGATTCAATTCTGTCTGTATTGGAATTACAAAATGATACATTTAAATGAGACACGCCATGTGATTTTTTACCTTCGGACATCTGCGTAATTTCATTAAATACGTTTACAAATGTGCAATATTTTCATACATTAAAGTCAAAAGTTGACAAAATATATAAAAAATCCGCATGTATTTTGTCAACTTTTGACGCCATTTACGGAAAATATTTAAAATGTTGTAAACGTATTTAATGAAATTACGCAGATTTCCCAAGGTACACAATCACATGGCGTGTCTCAAATGTGGTTGTGACTGGAACAAGAGGGATTATGGTGTTTGTTGCCCATCTAGATCCAGCGGGTCGTTTCACCAAACTTCGTACGACTAAAATGCTCGTATATGCAAATTTAAGATAGTCTGTAAATTTCAATTAATGCATTTACATTTATTGAACATAGGCTGCATATGCTCAATAAATGTAAATCCAATAATTATTTACAAGAAAACATTGTTAATGTGAAATTTACAGACTTTCATAATTGTGTGATTACGCACATTTTAATTTTTAGTGAAACGGCCCCCTGGTCTGTTACCGCACTCTCATATGGATATATTCTGTTTGCTGTACGTATGTCGATTGATTCACCTACTCCATGGCGAACACTGCAGTTCCTGATCAGATGCACAGCCTGACCAGGGACTACACTGGTCGGGAATGTGATTAGCCCCGTTTCCTCAGTCACAGTCACAAATATGCATTGCATGGTACTTGGTACATTTTTGGTCACCTGTTTAGAAAATGGACGTATTTGCGGATCAACATAGTATATGCATCCGCGCAGTGATTACGGCAACGCGTGGGTGGTTAGTCGGGTGAACGTGACGGTGTAAATTAACGGTAGGGGTTCCTCCTTATGGGAATCATGATTTACTGGGTTTTTATATTTGGCTCCTTTGTTACCGGGGAGTTGAAGTGGGCTATTGCCCGTTATAAAAGTAGTAAGATTATTACTCATCCTACTGCTTTTGGGAGGGGGCCAAGTGATTCTGGTGTGGCGAGGAGCTGGCATCAGATCAGGATAATTCTGATTTCAGGGCTGAATATATATATTGTAAATATTCAGTTCTGATTTTGTGATTTTCCCCCATTTGAACATCTACATGTACTTTGTACAGGTAATATATGGGATTTAGTACGAAACCAATTCCGACGCTACACTGTCTATAAATGGCCTCATTTGTCTTGGTCAAATATTAGCTAGACTAACCACAAATGACACAGACCCAATTTGCCAGATCGGGAGCTAGACTAGCCACACATAACATAATCCCATAATCCTGAATTCTTTATTCGTAGATCAGGAGCTAGTCTGGCCACAAATGACATAGACACCTTTTCTGCTGTCAAATATCAGGAATTAGACTCGCCACGCATGCCATACTCCCCATTTCTTCACTCACATTATAGGAGCTGGACTGGCCCAATATATCCAGTCACATGGCACAGGCCAATTTTCTCCAGTGACAGTCAGAAGCTAAACCAGCCACACATAAGTTTATCCCATAATCCCAATTCTTCATTCCGCAGATCAGGAGTTGGACTGGCCACACATAGCACAGGCCAATTTTCTCCAGTCACAGTCAGGAGCTAAACCAGCCACACATAACATAATCCCATACTCCCCAATTCTTCATTCGCAGATCAGGATCTAGACTGGTCACAAATGACATAGGCCCCTTTTCTGTAGTCAATTATCAGGAATTAGACTAGCCACACATAACATAATCCCAATAAGGCCCAATTTCTCCAGTCACAGATCATGAGCTAGACAAGCCACACATAACATAATCCCATACTCCCAATTCTTCATTCCGCAGATCAGGAGCTAGACCAGTCACAGTCAGGAGCATAAGCTTAGGCTCGCTAAATGCACAATAATTCAATAATCCCTAGTCTGAGAGTCTTAACAAGGGTTTAGGCTCTCAAACCCTAGTTTAAGCAATTATTGTGCCTTTGGCCAGAAACTGCCGTTTGAGGTCGTAATCCAATACAAGCATAATCCCTAGTTTGGACCCAAACCACAGTTTAATAAAAAGAAATCCAATCGTGATCCCAAACGGTAGTTTTCTTAGACCTTGGTTTGAGCAATTATTGTGCACTTGGCGGCAGAAACCACCGTTTAGACTCTCAAATTAGGGAGCTTAAACCACGGTTTGAGCTCAACCCCCAGTTTGGACTGCCCAACCCCTAGTTTAGGCTAGCCAAATGCACAATAATTCACTAAACCCCAGTTTGAGAGTCTAAACCATGGTTTAGGCTCCCAAACCCCAGTTTGAGCAATGATTGTGCATTTGGCCAGAAACTGCCGTTTGAGATCGTAACCCAATAAAAAGCCTAAACTCTAGTTTGGACCCAAACCACAGTTTAAGAAAAAAACTGCCAATCGTGATCAAAAACGGTAGTTTTCTTAAACCCTGGTTTGGGCAATTATTGTGCACTTGGCGGCAGATACCACCGTTTAGACTCTTAAACTAGGGTTTCTGATAGTTTTCTTTCTTTCTTTCTTGCTTACGTTTAACGGCCGCACTGTCTCTATGGACTTGCACGCCGTCCGCAAAAGGCGGAGTAAAAACTTGGTCCGAATGCGAATTTTGAATCTGTGTAACCTGGGTAGAACCAGTTCGCGGGCTTAGGGCCCCAGAGACAAATGTGCAAATTGGATTACTGCTGGTGGCCACCAATTTGGTGATCTAATTGCGCGCAGTATTCCGGTGCACGGCCGCCGTAGTTGGATAAGACAAGTGTCTGTATTAAGTGGTGAGGACTGCATGTGGCCCTATTGTTGGGTATTTTTGTTTGCGTGCCTATTTATGTTTAGTATAAATATATGTTGGTGGCAAATGAGGGACTAGGAAGGCGCGGTCGTTGTTGTTGTGAGGTGGGGTTGGGTGGTGTGAAGCCAGTCCGCCGGCTTCATCGCTGGAGATACCCGTGGGTCCCCTGTCCTCAGGCCCACACCGAGCCCGTCGCCCGCGACGCAGTCACCACGAGCACGCCCAGAGGAGCGCACCATGAGTCTAGATTCGGCGGTAAAGCATCCATAATCCAGGCGCACACCCACGCTCCACGGCCGGGTTTGTAGACAGGCAGTCCGGATCAGGTAATCTGTTTAGGCATCATCCCGGGGACTATGATGCTGAGGGTGTAATACCCCCCCCCCTTGTGACCCATGTCATATTTACAACGATGGACCACTCCCCGATGTGTGGTGTTTGTTTTGTTCCCCATGCTTATGTGTTGTGTGTGTTGCTTTTTCCCCTGTGGGTTTGTTGCATGCGCGGGGTGTGGTTCGTTTTTAATTCTCCCCCTTTTTAGGCTATGCGGTTTTGATTAGGCGATAAATGTTGGGTCTGTGTTGAGGGTGAGGGGTGTAATATTATGTTTGGCTAGCTGGCGTGTTGGCAGCTTGGTGTCTCTGTGTGGAAGGTTTTTCTTTCATTTCCATTGTTTTCCTAGGGTTACCATGTTGCTGCCGGGAACTGTGTTCCGTGCAGGCTGCTTTGCCTGTATACTACGTTGACCCCATCCTCTCCCCATAATGATGTTATGTGTTAGTTTTAGATCGCGTGTTTGTGTATGTTATGCTAGTATGTGCGTTTGAGTGCTGCATTCTGCTTGCGTGTGTCCTTGTACTTCTGCTGGTCATAATGTTGCATCTGCCATTATGTTATGCGGATTTTTACTGTAGGTGCGTTTGTGTGACGTGGCCCTGTTGTCGTTCTTATTTGTGTGGTTGCGAAGACTGATCCGGCCTGCCTGTTTTTTTATTAAATGTTGGGGGCATTTACCTTTATTTAGCATGACGTATTTACATTATGGTGATACCTGTAATAAAAGCAACATATAACAGCTAGTGGTACAGTGTTGGAGACCTGTGGCTTCTTTAATTACGGGCCGTCGAGGGGGATTATGGTTGTTGAGACTTTTATTTATATTTTCGACTTTGGGATAGGGGATAGTGGTTGTTGTGCTGTGTCCTCCTTATATTCGTTGGAGGTTTAAGCGTTTGGACTATCAAGTATCTGATTGTTCAGTCATTCGGTGCATACCGGGACATGTTTTTTATTTTTCATTGTTTGTTTCTTTTATCGGTAGCCGTTTTCTGGTCTTCCATATGTACTGTGCCAGCTGGTGTTTTCTCTGTGTAGCCGGGCTATGCGCATGCGGCTCTTGCCATTATTGGACAGGCGTCGTGGCTTTTATTATCAGTCAAGCATGCATATTATTTACACTGAGGATGGAAAATTATAAGCTGAAAGAGAAATTTGCATTAGTAACAAGGTCTAATCTACACATTGGTGCTTCTTTTTTTACTATTTTTATATTTGTGTAAGGGCATAGTTGGTGAGGAAATAGTTTTCACATTCTCGCGAGGCCTAGTGATATGGGTCGATAAAGGTGGGTTTTCGTTGCATTTCCCATTATATAGTCGTTAGGCTCTTGCTGGTGTGTCCTGTTATCGGTGCACACGCTTTAGAAACCCTAAGCTTATAATGAGATTTGCTTAACCCACATATCGGCCCGGTGTCAGGCCGGTTTGTCTGGGCTGTTACGCTTTTTTGTTTTGAGACTATGCAACCCGCAGTCGTCCGGGTCAAGTGTGTGTTTTTTCGTTGCATTTCCCCATTACAGTAGAGTCATCGTGTAAGTGTATCGTTTCCACGCACGCGTGTCGTGTGCGTCCCGTGTTCGTCTCGTGCCGTGTTTTTAATGAGGACACAAAGTTCGTTTAGTTTAACTAATTTGCATATCGTGTTGGTGTGAATCGTGCCGTGTAAAACGATACGAATTAGAAGATAGGTGCCGTGTTACACGGCATTCGTGCCGTGCCACACGGGACGATTTGGATTAACCAATGAGATTTTCAGAATCGTGCGGTTAAACATATTCCGATGCACCGGTTCATTTCGCATGTAAACATCCGGTTTTCATTTCGATTTTCGGCCACGATTTTAAGGTTAGACACCACCAAATAGTTTACTATTTAATTTAACCGAATGCCATCCAATAAGGCTAGTCTCTCCTACTTTCACTATTCGTATGGATGCTATGGGACCCACTTGTACATGACCTGCAGCCAGTCTGTACTGGTTCTGCATGAACTAAACAATAGGTTCACGTACTCCTAAGAAAGAAAAATCCAACCTTGTCATATCCTACATTATTGTGTATATGTTTTGGCCACGGAAACTCTGTTTACATCACTTAACCAATAGGTTCAGTGTTTTCTTTTAAATGCTACATATGTGCTGAAAATTGGTGTTAAAAGACCCCAAAATGTTCCTCAAGTGAAACTGGGTAGTAATGTATCAAGATTTGCAAGCAAACGGTGTCTGTGACCTCAAAACACATGCACTATTATTTTATACCAAACTATTTCGAACCATTTGGTGTCCTCTAAGTGTACCAGTACAAATCATTCTACAATATTCACTATTCAAAACTATGTTCTATTCCTGGATACAGTACCAATTTTGGAGCAAATATCTCAAATGGTTGTCACACAGCATCTGTGTATCTCCACCATGTGACTGTCCACATTCTGTCTTAAATTGAGCTACTACAGAACTAAGGAGAATTTTAAAAGATAATGTATTAAAAACACAAAAGTCCATAAAATCACATAACATTACCCTAAATAGTGTTATAGCTAACCATTCTACATATAAAGACTCATCACTCAAACTATACCAACATGTATGCCACTCTGGAATGGTCGACAGACAAAAGGGTACAGGAGGAAAGGAAAAACAATATTTTCTGAGTACTAGTGTATTGGTACTATATCGATATGCGAAAACAATACACTTACGCCTAATTTTGGCAAATTTTGGAACAGCGTCGCGATGTCGTGCCACTTTCCGAACTTATTTAGTTGTCCATCAAGAAGCCAATATCAATGAAAAAAAAAGAAAAACACACTATAATGACTGTTCTGGTGTATATTACTGTCACATTCCAAGCCCAATCACCTACACGTAATTTACATACACTGGGTTTTTATATTTGACAAATAAAGCTGAGAAATCAAGATTTTAGAAGATTTTGAAGCCGATAACTGTCCGTCTGCGATACAAAAAGAACAAATGTGTTGCATAGCGGAGTTCACTCGATTACTCTTGTCGCAGTAACTTTAAATTATGTTCCCAGAGACATAGCTACAAGAAACATAAACTTCCAACTTCAAATTCTACAAAAAAACATATCTCACATAGGGCCTAGGCACACTTTATATTAAGTTTTTCAAAATGAATACATTTTCAGTTTTACAATACAGAATCAATTTAAAACTGAGGATTGTGAAGTATCACAATGCATCTAATACTTGTGTGTTCAATAAAGTAATTCATCAGTAATGCATCATTGTACTCCGCACCACCGCCGAGGACACACAACAATAATCCAAGCACACAAACCGGCCATCTACATTTGGCATCCTAAAAGTTCCGATATATATCCCACAGTGGGAACAATGTGTATCACCACCACCACCAGTTTTTGTCTATGACTACAGAACACCCACGACCCCCACTTCTGTCTGTAACGCATGTAGACTTGCATGACTTAAGTTAAATGCAGACTACTAATCATGGTTCGGTGACCGACTGATCAGGTGATATACTAGTCATGGTTCAGTGTCCAACTGATCAAGTTCCAAACTAGTCCTGGTGCGATGGCCGACCGATCAAGTTCCAAACTAGTCCTGGTACGATGGCCGACTGATCAAGTTCCAAACTAGCCCTGGTGCGATGGCCGACTGATCAAGTTCCAAACTAGTTCTGGTGCGATGGCCGATTGATCAAGTTCCAAACTATTTCTGGTGCGATGGCCGACTGATCGAGTGCTATACTAGTCCTGGTGCGATGGCCGACTGATCAAGTGCTAAAATAGTCCTGGTGCGATGGCCGACTGAGCAAGTTCTAAGCTAGTCCTGGTATGATGGATGACTGATTGAGTACTATTATAGTCCTGGTGCGATGGCCGACTGATAAAGTTCTAAGCTAGTCCTGGTGAGATGGCCGACTGATCAAGTTCCAAACTAGTCCTGGTGCGATGGCCGACTGATCCAGTTTCAAACTAGTCCTGGTGCGATGGCCAACTGATCGAGTGCTAAACTAGTCCTGGTGCGATGGCCGACTGATCAAGTGCTAAACTAGTCCTGGTGTGATGGCCGACTGATCAAGTCCTAAGCTGGTCCTGGTATGATGGCCGACTGATCGAGTGCTATACTAGTCCTGGTGCGATGGCCGACTGATCAAGTTATAAACTAGACCTTGTGCGATGGCCGACTGATCAAGTGCGATACTAGCCCTGGTGTGATGGCCGACTGATCAAGTGCGAAACTAATCCTGGTGCGATGGCCAACTGATCAAGTTCTAAACTAGTCATGGTGCGATGGCCGACTGATCAAGTGTTAAACTAACCATGGTGCGATAGCTGACTGATCAGTTACTATACTAGGAAATGTGCGATGGTCGACTGATCAAGTGCTATGCTAGACATGTTGTGTTGGACGACTGATCAAGTGCTATGGTAGTCAAGGTGCGATGGTAGACTGATCAAGTTATAAACTAGTCCCGGTAAGATGACCAAGTGATCAAGTGCTAAACTAATAATGGTGCGATAGCTGACTGATCAGTTACTATACTAGGCAATGTGCGATGGCCGACTGATCAAGTTCTAAACTACTCATGGTACGATGGCCGACTGATCGAGTGTTATGTTAGTCCTGGTGCGATGGCCGACTGATCAAGTTCTAAACTAGCCCTGGTACGATGGCCGACTGATCAAGTGCGAAACTAATTATAATGCGATAGCTGACTGATCAGTTACTATACTAGGCAATGTGCGATGATCGATATACTAGTCATGGTGTTTTGGCTGACTGATCAAGTGCTATACTCGGCATGGCCGACTGATCAAGTGCTATACTAGACATGGTGTGTTGGCCGACTGATCAAGTGCTATGCTGGGCATGGCCGACTGATCAAGTGCTATACTGTGCATGGTGAGAAGGCCAACTGATTAATTGCTATACTAGTCTTGGTGCGATAGCCGACTGATCAAGTGCTGCACTAGTCATTGTGCGATGGCTGACTGATCAAGTGCTATACTGGGCATGGTGAGATAGACGGTGATCAGGTGCTATACTGGGCATCGTGCGATAGCCGGTGATCAGGTGCTATACTGGGCATCGTGCGATAGCCGGTGATCAGGTGCTATACTGGGCATGGTGCGATAGCCGGTGATCAGGTGCTATACTGGGCACTGCGTAGTTGCCGACTGATAAGATGCTGTACTATTTATGGTGCGATGGCCGACTGATCAAGTGCTATAATAGTCATTGTGCTATGGCCGATTGATCAAGTGTTATACTGGGCATGGTGAGATAGCCGGTGATCAGGTACTATACTGGACATGGTGAATTTGCCGACTGATCAAGTGCTATGCTAGTCATGGTGCGATGGCTGGCTGATCAAGTGTTGTACTGGGCATGGTGAGATAGCCGGTGATCAAGTGCTATACTGGGCATGGTGCGATAGCCGTTGATCAGATGCTATACTGGGCATGGTGTGGTGGCCGACTGAGAAGATGCTGTACTAGTCATGGTACATTGTCCGGCTGATCAAGTGCTATATTAGTCATGGTGTGATGGCCTACTGATCAAGTGCTATACTAGTCATGGTGCAATGGCCGACTGATCAAGTGCTATACTGGGCATGGTGAGATAGCCGGTGAACAGGTACTATACTGGACATGGTGCAATGGCCGACTGATCAAGTGCTATACTAGTCATGGTGCGATGGCTGACTAATCAAGTGCTAAACTAGTCCTGGTGCGATAGCCGACTGATCGAGTGCTATATTGGGCATGGTGCGATAGCCGGTGATCAGGTGCTATACTGGGCACGGCGTAGTGGCCGACTGATAAGATGCTGTACTAGTTATGGTGCGATGGCCGACTGATCAAGTGCTATAATAGTCATTGTGCAATGGCCAACTGATCAAGTGCTATACTGGGCATGGTGAGATAGCCGGTGATCAGGTACTATACTGGACATGGTGCAATGGCCGACTGATCAAGTGTTATACTGGGCTTGGTGAGATAGCCGGTGATCAGGTGCTATGCTGGGCATGGTGCGATAGCCGGTGATCAGGTGCTATACTGTGCATGGTGAGATAGCCGGTGATCATGTGCTATACTGGGCATGGTGCGATAGCCGTTGTTCAGATGCTATACTGGGCATGGTGTGGTGGCCGACTGATAAGATGCTGTACTAGTCATGGTACATTGTCCGGCTGATCAAGTGCTATATTAGTCATGGTGCGATGGCCTACTGATCAAGTGCTATACTAGTGATGGTGCGATGGCTAACTAATCAAGTGCTAAACTAGTCCTGGTGCGATGGCCGACTGATCAAGTGCTATACTGGGCATGGTGAGATAGCCGGTGATCATGTGCTATACTGGGCATGATGCGATAGCCGTTGATCAGATGCTATACTGGGCATGGTGTGGTGGCCGACTGATAAGATGCTGTACTAGTCATGGTACATTGTCCGGCTGATCAAGTGCTATATTAGTCATGGTGCGATGGCCTACTGATCAAGTGCTATACTAGTGATGGTGCGATGGCTAACTAATCAAGTGCTAAACTAGTCCTGGTGCGATGGCCGACTGATCAAGTGCTATACTGGGCATGGTGAGATAGCCGGTGATCAAGTGCTATACTGGGCATGGTGCGATAGCTGGTGATCAGGTGCTATACTGTGCATGGTGAGATAGCCGGTGATCAGGTGCTATGCTGGGCATGGTGCGATAGCCGGTGATCAGGTGCTATACTGGGCATGGTGAGATAGCCGGTGATCAGGTGCTATATTGAGCATGGTGCGATAGCCGGTGATCAGTTGCTATACTCTACAGGTTGCGATTGCCGGTGATCATGTGCTATACTGGGCATGGTGCGACAGCCGGCGATCAGATGCTATACTGGGCTTGGTGAGATAGCCGGTGATCAGGTGCTATACTGGGCATGGTGCGATATCCGGTGATCAGATGCTGTACTGGGCAGGGTGCGATAGCCGGTGATCATGTGCTATACTGGGCATGGTGAGATAGCCGGTGATCGGTGCTATACTGGGCATGGTGAGATAGCCGGTGATCATGTGCTATACTGGGCATAGTGCGATAACCGGTGACCAGGTGCTATATTGGTCATGGTGCGATAGCCGGTGATGAGATGCTATACTGGGCATTGTGAGCCGTGAGCATGTGCTATACTGGGCATGGTGCGATAGCCAGTGATCAGGTGCTATACTGGGCATGGTGCGATAGCTGTGATCAGATGCTATACTCGGAATGGTGCGATATCCGGTGATCAGGCGCTATACTGTGCATGGTGTGGTGGCCCTACTGATAAGATGCTGTACTAATCATGGTGCGATGGCCGACTGATCAAATCGCATGCCATAATAACTAGATGGCTGTGGCATGCATGTCGCACCCGCCGAAGCATTTGATAGTGCAAACAAAAACTTCTATTGCAAAAAATCTTTAGCCTCTTGACATAAAAACATGAGGCACCTGCCTAGGCTTTGATAGTATACCGAAAAACTTGAACCAAAAAAACAATTTAACCAAAAACTTTATCCTGAATGCACGCCAATGTGCCGACTATATCGCGCTGTCTGCAAACGGGCCCAACAACAACTTTAAGGGAAATGTCAAAGTAATTTGACCTTGACATTAGGCACAGGGAACGCACGCGTTGGGCATATAATGAAACTGTGGGTGATAAATGCACAGTATGTGAAATTCCGAATGAATTGGTGAAGCGGATTGAGAGATATAGTGTTCATAAGGGAACATGCCTCACTCCGTAGCCACACAATGTTCTTTATATCACGTATTGATTGGCATTATTATACATTTTATATCCGGCGTAAATTTCCACACTGATATCAGGGGCGATAACCGCGTTTCCTTAGAATGTTAACAAACATTTCTATTTATTCTCTGTACAGTAAAGTTCCGCTATTAAGACCACTTGTGGGACTGAAGAAAAGTGGTCTTATTAGCGAGTCGGTCTTAATAGCGGACCTCAGTAAAATACCACATCTTAATATGACCATGTGCTACTGGTCCTTAATATGGTCATGGAATAAAATATGGACATAATACAGTGTATAATTTAATATGTCTATTAAGAAAATTCATAATTGATATATGTTTATTCATATACCAGTTGTATGTGCACCCTGAAGGAGTGCACAATGCGAAAGCGAGAAATCCGAAACTCAAATGAAATGTCATGCAAAGCATGAACTGTATTTGGCGAAATCAATGAGGTGATTCTAATATGTTGGAGTAACAAGCTTTAGTGGAAAATATTTGAAATATTCAAAACAGCAGATGACAAAGGGTGTATTACTGCCAACATATCTGCCGGACATCAAAGGGAATAGCGGTCAATAGCCACATACCGGTATTAACCCATTTAACATGTTCAACACCACAGACTCTACAGCAATATTTGCAAACTTTATGTAGTTCCAGATAAGCCGGCTTAAGAGCCGTCTCATCAGGATCTGCACTGTATTTTCATATATATATTAAAAAAAATAAAACTCTTAATAAACGGACTAGTGTGAAAATCATTTTCTGACGAATGGATTGGCCGGAGAATTATCATGGATCAATCCCATTCACTTACACTGGAGTAAACCTAGATATTATCTACACTATTCAGTTTTAATAATACAACGCCAAAACTGTTTACAAGTTCACCCATACTGAAGAGAAAAGAAACAACTTGCAAGCTATTTCGCGCTTTCCGAAATTTAAGGGGGCGCGACAATAAAATGATCATTAAATTACAATAGCAGACAGTATTAACTAATAAGGCCTAAACAAATTAGCTGTGTTTCAGGTTATATGCTGAAAACAGGTTTGGTCGGTAGGTTGTCAATTTTTTTTAGGCAAACATAAGTGAAAACTAACTAATATTGATTTAATTTTAAATTTTAGCTATGCTTACAGTATTGGTTTAAAACACACTTTGTGCATAGCAATGACTAACTAGTTAAATATACTGTTTGCATAAAAAATATGGAAGTAACAATTTGTTTCTTTATTTTTTTTAAATGAATGAAAAAAATTACGACCACATCAAAACAACAGGGTCGGTCGGGATACCTGAAACACGGCTTATTTGTAAACGTTCTTAGGGAGAAGTACCCCACTTAAGTGTGTGTTATCCAGACATATATACTGGACAATATAGACATGGGTTCATGCCGTCACATTCCCCTTAAGGGGTTGCAATGGGGATTCTCAGATCACCAGTTGCTCATTTTTGTCAATTATGCATACAACATAGGTATTAGAGATCACAGGTATCTCAAATTATATACATCAGTTTATTATGTACACACACCGCAGTACGTTATTGTGGTACAAGCTATAGTTGTTGCATTCAGTGAAAAAGGGACTAAGACAATAAATAGGCAGATGAAAAAAAAGCACCCTGCAATATGTTTACCAGTAGTATTGAAAATAACAATGCTTGTTTAATCAGAATGGGCACCACTGGGACTCGAATCCAGGTCACTAGTATGAATACCAGTATGCTAGCCGCTGCACTACAAGGCCTGACCAAACCGATACACACAACATTATTAAATTCAATACTATGTTAAATTGTATAAAGCTTCTGTACATGTATAACACGGGTCTCTCGTGGATCCAAAATAAATATGAAAAAAAGAAGAAACGCGATGTTTGTGACAGTCATCAAAGTACAACTACCGCGCATGTCATACCGGGTTTAGAAGGTTCCTGAACCAGTTTCCACATTTAAATATAAGATAACTACCGCTTTGTGTCACCAAGTAATGTCAATGTTATGAGACATATATCCGTGTTAACACATAATTGTCGCTAATAAATGGTTGCGTGTTCGGTCGCTTTTCTCTATTTTAGCATTCTATAAATAGACTGGTGTTTGTGCGCAATCTGAAACAATACATTCAGCATTATCCGAGTATGGGATCACGTGGTCTATTGTTTACACTGCAGCCCACGATAATCATGATGTCTCGCGTAAATCGTAAATTTCATTCACCAATATGACTTGCCGTGTAAACAATAGATCACGTGACCCCACATCCTGAGATTATGCACGTATCAACAGCTAATCGTCCGCATGAATAGGCAGGACACGTGACCATTATTTATTATCAATTACTGACATGACTGTATTTAGGTCCGTTGCTAATGGAATTTCCGCAATAGTTGGTAACCGAAATGCGGATGATACCAGTACCCATGCATGTCCCGAAATTTTATAGTGCTATCGGATTCGATCGCGATTTGAAATCTTGGACCCCGACCATCGCGTTATAATGGAGCTGCAGTGTAATACACGATTTATGCAGAATTCCTTTCAGGAATGCACCGGCCCGGGGGTCGAACTCGGGACCTCTGGTTTACCGTACCATCGCCCTAACCGACTGAGCTAGCACGAATACACACTTCCACCCCACAGAAAGTTACGTACCGCGACATACTCCCCCGCCAAATTGGAATTCGTCGACGAATTCTATATTTAATTTGTCTCTGAATTCCATATTTTTGGTAGATTTTGGGTAGTATAATATATAGCAGTCACGATCCCTCGTTGGGCGCCAAATGTCACAGGGTGCCAAATGTCACAGGGTGAGAAACATGTGCACCGTTCCGGGGCTCGAACTCGGGACCTCTGGTTTACCGTACCATCGCTCTAACCGACTGAGCTAGCCGGACACGAATACACACTTCCTCCCCACTGTAAGTTACGTACCGGGACATAAGCAATTATGCATGCGGTCTGCACGTGTCTTTAACCCTTGACATTCTGAGCATTTTCCAAATATAAAATACATAAGCAAGTGTGCATGCACTCAGCATGTGTCTCTAACCCTTTACATACTGAACATTTTCCAAATATTTCCCTCTTATTTTTCCCATTGAAAGTATATGTTGTGTCCACTCATTTCAACCGTCTCAACGAGACGGTTCAAATGGTGGTTTCCACTGAGAAGTTTAATCATTTTTGTCCGGCTATTGGTACAGTCCGACTACTGGTTACTGCCAATGATATGACGAACATTTTGCAGACATTTTTTGCCAATTTCCGTCTAGAACACACTTTGTTTTCAAGACAAAAGAGAATCCCAAAGATCTACCAAAACAAATACATACAATGAGCAACAAAGTTAACTGTCACACAACACACAACTATTTAGAAGTCGCATCCCTGTGTTATCTTTGACACCACTCGGTGGTTTCAGATTACGAAGGTCAACGAAGTGGGTGGGGTAACAAAAGTCAAACACTTTACTGCAATTCTCGGGACCTGCGCATGAATCAGTACTTGCACCATGTTCCTGGAGATGATATGGCTATAGTATGATCTTTTTAACGTTTTGTGAGACTAGTAATGTCTTGGGATGTACCGATTTAAATAGTTTTAACACCTACTGATTGGAGAACAAAACGCCGAATCTTTCCAAATTACAAGCAGACGTAAATTATTGCGCATGGGCGTGTTTTGAGAAACGCAGATAAAGCTTGATCTAAATTAATTAATATTGGTTTTATTTATTAATCCTGTGCATTATTTGTATTAGTTTGTACAATTACAGAGTCTGTAGTTGAGAAATATTTTTATCAAATGTGGAACTATTTTTTACTGCGGAAAATACAAATGGTGAAGTGCCTGGCTGTTCCATTTATCGACGATAATGGCTGTTCCCATCCAAAATCGGGCACAAATTGTCCCAAAGCACGATTTTCTAACATTTGTTCCCCTTAGCTGTGCATGTCAACACGTACAGCACCAAAGTGTAGCCTTATGGTGGAAATTTCATGAAAAGTTACGTGTTGAGTTTTCCATAATAAAACCTGCCCAAATAACCACCTACTCGGCGACTTTTCCCGGCCGTTCTTCAGTGACAATAACTGTCACTAGACTAGCGTCCAGTATCCAGTAATTTCTCGCTTTCGTTCTTTATCATGTTATGCTGTACACTATATGGGTCGCCAGATGAGAAATTTGCAACCATTGTAGACCAATATCAGTTTGGACATACTTATGTTCCATATAATCCATATAATCAGGGGCTGTGCTGGTCGCTGATCAGTTATGTGGTTGTTATGTTTCTCACAAAAAAATGTAAATCCTCAATGGTATGCGGTATGCAGTTATTGGTTACTGCATCGCATCGCCGGTTTTTTGCCTTATCTTCTTTTCTGGGATTCTGCACCTCCGACTTTTAAATTTCAGATGTCATAAAGTTAGTATGTGCGAAAGATAATTCCAGAACCAAACCTTACTAAATAAAGTTATATTTTATTCCATGCCTGATATTGTCCCAAAATTGATACAATGTGTTGAGTAATTGATCGTAAATGTGTGTCAGTTGACATCGCGTCGGCATGTATCAAATGTCAGATCAGCATGACTTTGTAACCTTTGGTGTGTCACCCTCCGTACGTTACAGTCAATATTGATTACAACCGCAGGTGCATATTATGTACGACGTGATCGGAAAAACCGAGCTTATTGTATATTATGCGATTAGCGAAGACCAAAACGTGTTCAGCATTAGTAATAACAAAACGCGAGATTGCAACGTGTCCCCAACAGTACACATTGCAATCGTCTTAGGAGACGATTCTCACATGTTTATTAGTAAATAAATAAATTTGACAAAACATGAGAGGCAGGGGGGTGTGGGTAGCACTAATCGTACCGACTACTTCGGGCCGACAGTTATGTCCGGACCGATTGGCATTCTGAAATTGTAGAAGCCCTGATGTGTAATATATGTACATGTACTTGTGTATTTATTGTATGTGTAGCTGTACAATCTCAATTCCTATACTTTTATTGAATACCTGTTAATTCGTAACATATTTCGATTTCTGCATTATAATCGGTAAAGCTGCGATACTAACATTGCTCCACACTGCGGACACACATGACTGAGTAATGGTCCCATCCATATTTCGAGCACAAATTGCCGCTCATTGTTCGGTGTAAATATTGAAGCCCTGACGAATATAGTCATAACAAACAATAGCATAGACTTTATACATGTATTAAGTTTTTGATGTGCAATGATCATACTTTATAACCTTTCGAAAATATTATTTTTTCAGGTCACACATTTAAAGGTACATGCCCACTCAGTAGACACAAAATGTTTGCTATATCGGAGACATCATCTGAGACAGTTCTGGCCAAAATAAACAATAATTCACCATTAATACACGTATTTATTGTCATTAGTATACATTTTATATCAGGCGTAAATTTCCACACTAATATCAGGGTCGATAACCGTGTTTCCTTAAAATGGTAACGAACATTGAGCACTATTTATTATTTGTATTAAATGTTTGATGTGCAATGATCATACTTTATAATCTGTCGAAAATATTGTTTTCTCAGCGGACACATTTAATGAGTAGAAGTAATTAAAAAATATCATGCCCCATTTGTCTATGCAAATAGTCTGATACCACCATCGGAGACATCATCTGAGACATTTTCGGGCAAAATAGACATTAATTCACCATTAATACACGTATTTATTCGCATTATTATTCATTTTAAATCAGGCGTAAATTTCCACACTAATATCAGGGGCGATAACCTCGTTTCCTTAAATGTTACCGGAATTTACAATTTATTTGTCTGTATTTATTTTTTGATGTGCAATGATCAAACTTAATAATCTGTCGAAAATATTATTTTCTCAGCGGACACATTTAATGAGAAGTAATTAAAAAATATCATGCCCCATTTGCCTATGAAAATAGTCTGATACCACCGCGCGTCACTATCAGTGAAATAAACATTACTATTAAAATGATTATATGCATTCGTAATGTTTAGAAATGGTGACATTGTGACAACATTTTGTGCTTACTGAGTGGGCATGTACCTTTAATCAGTGTAAATAATATAAAAAATGTCATGCCTCATTTGCATATGAAAATAGCTTGATACCACCGCGAGTCACTATCAGTAACATAAATGTTACTAAATAATTATCTGTATAGCGGGTAAATAAAAACCAAACGGCCGCGGCCAGCATGTCAGCAAACGGCCGCGGCCAGCAATTGATAGTCTCGGAGTATATTTATTTGAAGTTTGAATTAAGGTATGTAAAAGCTTTAACGCAAATTTGAAAGTCATTTGACCTTGAATTTGGGCATGTGGGTCTCATGGGTGGGCTATAGAATGAAAATACGGATGATAATGAAGAATTATTTGACGTTTGAAGCAAATCTGAGTAAGTGTTGTGGAGATATAATAAGGTATACCTGTACAAACTTTAACACAAAGTAATTTGACCTTGGGGCACAGGGGCCGCATGAGTGGGACACACGTACGGATGGATGTCGGACGTGATTGTGATCACTATGTCTCGCTTTCTGCAAGCAGGCTTGGCACAAACACTATGGATGGACGTCAATTTGCAGACTATATCGCGTTGTCCGCGAGCGGACGCGACACAAATTGTCCAACCTCTTTTTAACGGTGCTTGCCCACTCAAAAAGTTCTTTATGGGAATTAAGCAAGTGTATAATTGTGTCACTATTCCACTAGTTCTACAAATTATAGTGCCCGCTATACAGATATAATCATTTGGTAATATTTATTTTGCTGATTGTGACGCGCGGTGGTATCAGGATATTTTCATATGAAAATGAGGCATGATATTTTTTAACTTTTTATACATGTACTAAATAAATTAAATGTGTCACATGAACACTTTATATTTTCGACAGATTATAAAGTATGAGCATTGCATGTATCAACAAATAAATACCGAGAATAAATATTAATGTCCATTAACATTTTAAGGAAACACGGTTGTTGCCCCTGATATCCGTGTGGAAATGTTCTTCCGATATAAAATGCCAAACAATACGTGGGTAATGGTGAATGAATGTTCTGAATGCCAGAAAATGTATCCGATGATGTCTCTGATATAAAGAACATTTTGTGCCTACTCGTCAGAGTGGGCGTGTACCTTTAACGCTAGCTCCGCACTGTTCCGTGAGACATATGCATGGGTTAAGTTTCATAAAAATATTGCAAAGGGTGTTCGAGTTATAAATGCTGCGGAAAAATCCGTGCGCGCCTGTACGTCATTGTGATCACTGTTGAGTTGTCTGCAAGCGGACTCTCTACTAAAACAATATTGGCATGCCCCGGCATATACAAGTAACATACCTTAATTCATCAGTTACACATCAAACGCTGGATGAACTTTCATTCTCACTACACCACTTGTAGAATATTAAAGTTATTCATTATGTTCAATAGTGCTGCTTTGACACGACGTGGAATTATAACATGCATGACATGATCTGGAAGAATAACCACAGACCAAGCACGCATATTCAGAATCACGTCTGTCGGTTCTTATCCAGCTCCGATTTCCGTCACCTATCCGCCAAATCCAGAATCCAACAATGTCGCAAATTTAATCCTCTATGTTAGTCTATTAAAAAAATGTCACTTAGTAATCCAATGCGGGTTTTAATCTCTTGTTTCTCTAACTAAATATGTCCAACAATCCCTGTAGCTGCTATCGTGATCCAAAATGTTAAAGGTTCTGCCAACGCCTCACATATTGATCTTACTCTCCACCATTTTGATTGCAAGTACCAGAATAATGAAGTTTTGCATGCGCCGTCGTAGTGTTATCTGTCAAATTCCGTTGTTTATTTGATCAAATTGATGGACAAATTTATGTCCACTAATGTCGCCAAGAGCATAATCTGTGATGTCGACTTTAATAATTTGGCATAACTTCTAGCTTGTGAATTTTTGGTTGAATGAAGTGATCACTATGGTGAAGAAGTGTGTATCTGTGCCCGGTTTGCTCAGTAGGTAGAGCGATGGTGTGGTAAACCAGTGGTCCCCGGTTCGATTCCGGGCTGGTGGGCATCTTTCTCACACTGTGATATTTAGCGCCCAACGTAGTTGCGGGAAGTAACTCTGCAGAATACTCCTGTAGAGGTATGGTGCTCTCCGTAGGTTTCCCCTGCAATGTACCAAATCATATCTGATTCGCACATCAGCTGTTAATTGAGACATATTTTCTGTATTTTTCAATTGAAAGAAATGTCAGTATTATACTGACATTCATTTCTGTGGAATAAGTACAGAAAAATATGTCACAATTAACAGCTAAAGCGACAATGAGATCCGATTCGGTACACTGCAGGAGAAACCTATGGAGCAACGTAACTCTGGGTACGGACGATAAGTGAGTATTCTGCAGAGTTACTTGCCGCAACTACTCCCAACGTGGAGTCGTCACTGATGAATATTCTCCAAAATGTTCCACAAATATGGAATTCAGGGTGGACATTTTTCTCGGCAGTGACAATTGGGGTCCCGGGTCGTTTCGCCCATAATCCCGTTCGCACACCGGGTCGTTTCACCCTTATTCCCTTTCGCCCCTGTCGTTTCGCCTCTATATATATATAATGTATAGAAATATTGTAATACATTAACAAATATAATTCAGTGACACAGAAATATATAGTTACAAATTAGTATTACTCAGATACAGTATACCCTGTCACGCTAGCCACGATTTCATATAAGGAGAAATTATTATATTAAATCGTGTTACCAGCTGGCACCGCGTGGAGGTGTGACAGGTATGATGCACATACAATAAGCATAAACTTGTCATAAATATTGTATTATATAATATGTTATGAGCATCATATAAGCCAGCCAAAAGTATTGGCCCTGGAAAGGGCCGTTAAATATCAGATTGGACAAATAAGACCATTCGATATGTCATTAAAGGTACATGCCCACTCTGCAGGCATAACATAATGTTTATATGAATTAAATAAGTCTATAACTGTGTCACTATTCCACCGTTCTAACTATTACGTGTGCCCTCTATACAACTATAATTATTTAGTAATATTTATTTTACTGATAGTGACGCGCGGTGGTATCAGGCTATTTTCATATGCAAATGAGGCATGACATTTTTTAATTACTTCTGCTCATTAAATGTGTCCGCTGAGAAAATAATATTTTCGACAGATTATTAAGTTATTAAATTATTTATATTAATTAAATGCGTCAACTGAAAAAATAATATTTTCGACATAAAACGTATGATCATTGCACATACAAACTAAATACAGAGAATACATAGTAATGACAATTATTTATAATGTATAAGATAAATGGTCCACTGCATACTGGCATACTAATTCATATAGAGACGGGACCACAATTTAAAGTCCCAAGTTACCTGATGAACTGGTGCGTCGTCTTTCGCTCCCGTCTTTCGCTCAAATTAGTTCCAACGTTAGCTTACCTCGAGTGTTTCCTCATCACGAATAGACGGTTCAAGGATGGGTGGCTCGTTGAATTCCGTGTCGTCGTCGCTGTACAGGATGGTAGACGGCTCTTCAGGTTCCTACATCAACAATGCATGTATTGATTGTATAACATGTCTACCCTACCAGTGGGTACAAGTTGTCCACACAGGTTCTATCATTTTGATGTATTGATTGACACACTGAATTACGGATCTGACATACGTTCATGCATGCATAGAGAGAAGTGTGCTGCAATCAGATTTTGGAGTACTATTTATTGGTGCTTTTGTTTGTCAATTACTTCCTAATTGCATGTTAGTTGTACGTTTTCCAGGGTTGTCGTCCGTAATTAACTAATTAATATTATACGTCATCGACGTATTGACCAGCCTAGTTCATCAGTTTTTCGAATAGTTATCACTGTATTGTTTTATTTTCCCAATAGAATCATCATTTATTCGAAATGTACATACTGGCGACCATTGCAGATCGCAGTCATACTTTTAGCGGACAGTGAGAATATCATGATCATATTTATCATAACTGGTCGCACACGAAATAGACATCATTTTCCGAACTACATCTCAACAATCACTTCACACCAGTGATGGTAATCCTTACTAATATAGCTTAATTGGGGCGGCGATATTCTTTCACATGATACTGAAGCCAGAAATTAGGGCGGCGATATTCTTTCCTATCAAACTGAAGCCATTAAGGGAGTAACGCCTTTATGCTAAGAGATACCTTACCAGCGTGGTGAACAGTGTATTTAACAAGTATCGAACCAGCGTAGTTCCTGCTCAATACAGCAACGATCAGTAACGGTCACTTTATGTTGTGTATGGTGGGCCAAGGGGCAGGTTGGGGTTCAATAAAAGAACACTAAGCAAGCAGGGGTTCAATAAAATAACACATCCTCATGCCACTAAGCTCACTTGTGTAACAAAATACATATTCACAATTTTATTTCATCATCGGTCATATAATATTCATACATGCTGTGTGGAAATATACAATGAAATATCTCCAAGCTATTATCTAAATACTATATACATGTACAAACAAATACATATATGAATTCAATCTTCTCGGGACTTGTCTAGATCCTTGGATTGAAGAACCGTGTGAATCTGAAATGAAAAACATGTCGTTAAAATTTGAACATTAATACTATCAATCACTAAATTAATACTATCAATGACTAATACACATCATACTATCATATATCATGTATTATCATACTATATATAGAATTCGCCTACTCATTATATCATAATGCAGTGCCGTAGCCAGAGGTTCGAAATAGCCGAGGCCAACATAAGCGGCGGAAGACGATAATTATTGGGGGTGGAAGTGTGGAGGGCCCGAAGGGCCCGAGTTTGCTAGGCGGGTCCGGGGGCATGCCCACCCTGAACATTTTGAAATCAAAGTGGTCTGAAACGCCATTTCCTGCATTCTCAGCAAAATCTGAGCACATACTATGACTCCCATTTTTCCTATATTGGAATAAAAAAAAAACAACAAAAAAACAACAAAAAAATCGTGAAAAAACGGACGAGGCCATGGCCTCGTCTGGCCTCAACGTGGCTACGGCACTGTAATGTACATATTTACCGTTTTCGATTTCACCTTCTCATTATATCATACTGTAGCATATTATGTACATTTCCCGTTTTCAAACAGGGACGAATCGACCCGACCAGACCATACATATACCATGTAACATGGGCGAAACAACCCGACACCGACAATTGGTGACCAACGAAGGACCGTCACTGATAAATACTCCTGAAAGTATCAATATATTTGTCACAACATTTGATTCAGACCAATAGAAGTCAACACGACAACAGAGCAGAAATGTTGCTGTAATAATTATGAAATAAATGTTATCAATATCATTCAATCATTCAATCATTGTAGATCTGGAAAAATAAATAATGCTTTTCTTTTAAATTTTCTTCAATATTGTCACCCTGTTATTATATTATGAATGATTAAATTGCAATCACAGGCTCCTTGCAGCTTGCGATTGAAAGATACACGAGTTGAAACTGTTCTCAGAAAGTGTCCTGTCGACTATAGGATCGCGTCGAAATAACGTTAACGGAATAGGAACACTTAATTTGATACCGACGAAAACGGAAAAAAACGCTAACTTGGTGCTTAGTTTTGGCCTATTATACCGTATACCACATATATTAATTATATTCAAAATAAGTATGAGTATGCTGGTGTATATTTGTTCTTGATGTCTGGAAAGTGGAACCTTGTCAGTGACGACATTTTTTTGTCCGAGAAATTGTGAAGCCTCAATGTCACGACTGTGTTTGTCGCGCAATAACCCGCTGCATTTTATTTGCGCATCATATTATGAGAAGAATAAAACAAATCATCAATACAGTTGACCGTCGAGTCAGTTTGAATTAAATATGGGATACAATCTAATACATTGTGACACATTTGGTTTTGAACGCGGATACGTCTTTGCCGTTGTTATATTTATTGACACAGGATGAATTTTCCGTGGTAATTCACACGACTACCCTCATCTCATTGGTCAATATACATATTGGATGGTGCTGCTGTGATGCGGCACCATATTAGTGTCGTGTAACACGACACTTCTATCTTTTTTATAATCACACCAATGCCGTGTAACACAATACTACTGTGGTGTAACACCACCAGACACGACACGAGTGTCGTGTAACACGACACGAGTGTCGTGTAACACGACACGAGTGTTGTGTAACACATTTGATTGGTCAAGACAATCGTGCGTCCAAATTATTGCATATCGTGTGGCATTTGGTGTCGTGTGCGTGCCGTGTGGAGACGGTGTCGTGTTCCGTATTTAGGCTCTGACTGGTGTGTCTTGTTATTGGTGCACACGCTTGAGGAAACCTAACCTAACCTAATGAGATTTGCTTAACCCACATATCGGCCCGGTGTCCGGTCGGTTTGTCTGAGATGTTACCTTTTATTGAGACTATGAAAAACCCGCTGTCGTCCGGGTCGAGTTGTGTGTTTGTTCGTTGCATTTCCCATTATATCGTATTTAGGCTCTTGCTGGTGTGTCCTGTTATCGGAACACACGCTTTAGAAACCCTAAGCATATAATAAGATTTGCTCAACCCACATATCGGCCCGGCGTCCGGTCGGTTTGTCTGAGATGTTACCTTTTATTGAGACTATGGAAAACCCGCTGTCGTCCGGGTCAGGTTGTGTGTTTTTTCGTTGCATTTCCCATTATATCTTATTTAGGCTCTGACTGGTGTGTCCTGTTATCGGTACACACGCTTTCGAAACCCTAAACTTATGAGATTAACTTAACCCACATATCGGCCCGGCGTCCGGCCGGTTTGTCTGGGCTGTTACGCTTTTTGTTTCAGATCATGTTACCTTTTATTGAGACTATGGAAAACTCCCTGTCGTCCGGGTCAAGTTGTGTGGCCCGGCGACAGTTTTGGTTGTGTTGACATGCGAGCATGTGATTGTGTGTTCATACATGGTTTGTTTTATATTGAGGTTATGTACAATGTCTAGCCTGTGTTCTGTAGTCAGATGCTTTAGTAAGCATTGTATGTTACTTTTCTAGACTGTATTGCTACAACATACTTTCTATTTACAGATTGATCTCCCTTAGATCTCGCGGCTAATTGTGCCTTGCTTTGCATCACTCCCCATCTTGCGCTAGGGTGAGCTTACAGAGTCTTATAGGACTTTTTTTATTCTCCCGGGGTCTGGCTGGGTTTATTGTATATATTATATATTATTATTATTATATTGCTAATGTATTATATATTACTCCAGTATCCTGTATCTTTTATATATTTTAATAGGGTCTGGTATGATTCTGCTTCCAGTTCTGGTGGTGGAAATAGCAAGGTGTATATGCTGTCTTCTAGATCTATTTTTTGTAATGTTGAAGCTAGCTCATTTCTATGTTCTGTTAGCGCGAGACAGTGGTATATATAGTGAATTAGTGTTTATATGTCATCACTGTCGTTGCATGCTCTGCATGTGGGGGTTTGTTCGTTTTCCTTTGTAAAGTGATTGGCTCCCAGCCCATTTTGACCTAATCTAAGCCTTGTTAGTATCACATCTGATCGTCGGTCCATAACATATTGTTTAAATTTAGTGGGGAGTGTAGTGAAGTTACCTCGGAATTGGTTGGATAGCAGTATAGCGTTCCAAGCTTCCTGCCATCGTTCCTTGCGTATTTGGGTTAACTTTGTCTATAGTTACACATGTGTTGGTTTTGTATTGTCGATGGTGCCTAGCGTGTGAGCACTGTTGCTGCTTTGTCTGCTAGTTAATTTCCTGCTATTCCTATGTCAGATGGTACCCATTCTACGCTTATCGTTTTGCCCATTGTCCTGTATTGGCTTATTACATGTTTTATTATATGTATCTTGTCTGGTCTGGTTTTTGATTTACCTGAATTTATTGCTTGAATGGAACTGAGCGAATCAGTCAGTATGAACGTGTTGTGATTTTGCTCCTGTTTAATGTTCCACTCAAGTGATGTTTCTATGGCTATCAGTTCTGATGTAAATACTGTTAGATTGTCATTGAGCTTGTACATTTATTTATATTCTACGGCTGGCACTACAAATGCGCAGGCTGTGCTTCCATCTCCTGGGCTTTTGCTGCCATCTGAATATATTTGTAGGTGGTCGTTGTATCTGCTGTTGATAATATTTGTTGTATTATTATTCTAGATTTTCAGCCGGGTTTATTGTTTTATCTGCTATTATTTCTTTAAGGGACAAGGGTTGTTTTGCATTCTATTTCATGGGGGTAATATGGGATATGATATAGGAATGGTTTAATTTCAATATCGGATATATTATATTGTTCGGATAGAGCATCGGCTGTCATTGCATAACAAGTGTTTATGCCAGGGTCTATTGGGGAATAAGTTGGGACTTTGTATGGACGTTGCAAGCGTGTTCTTTTTTCTGCTGCCTTGGCTTGTTTCTTACTATTTCGTGCTATCTGTCTCTTATGGTATATACCTGGTTTTATTAGTTTGTTTATAGGTAATTTATCTCCATGAGGCTTGGAGCGGGCCCACTATTTTAGGGTATTACTTTCTCTTCTGAGTGCTAGCGGGGGTACTAAAGTTTCTACTTGCAGTGCCGCTATTCTGGTACTTTTATATGCTCCTGTACCTATGCGCAGAGTTGTTATATGGGGTACCCATGTCAGTCTGTAGTCGAGTGTCATCCAAAGAAATTTAGCTGCTGGCGCATATGGCATAGGGGTGTTGTTAACAGTTGATTGTGGGATTGCTCTGTTTTCCCGCTGATTTGTATCTTTATGATATATAGCTTGCGAGTTGCTGAAGATGACTGCCTCGGTTTTTAGCGGTGATATTTTAAAACCCCATTTATTTTGCCAGGCCGTTATGGTATTTAGTCTTTCTTGTATGTGTTCTATTGAGTTACGAATTTGTCTATGTACATGCCAGATTGCGCCATCGTCTGCGAATTGGGATAGTAATAGGGCGGGGTTATTGGATGTTAGTTCGTCATATAATGTATATATTATTATATTGAATAGGATAGGGCTGAGGGCGCTCCCTTGATGACTTCCAATTTCTACTGTATGGTATGCGGAGTGTGATTGGCCTAGTCGGACTCTCATTTTTCTATCGGTTAGAAAGTTGTCTATCTATTTAAGCATTCTGTTAGTTATTCCTTTCGTCAGTAGTTTTTATATTACACCTTTATTCCACATTAGGTCGAAAGCTTTCTCCAGATCTAAAAATACGGCGACTACCGATTGTTTTGACATGAATGTTGTTTTCATAGTTGTTTCTAAACGGGCCAGTTGGTCCATTGTGGATCTGTTATTTCGGAAGCCCACTTGTGTGCTGCTGATTGCATTGTTAGATTCAATATGGAACTTCAGTCTGTTTGCGACCATAGTTTCCATTATTTTGAACAGCGCTGACGTTAGAGAGTTGGGCCGGTATGCTGCCGCGCTTGTGGTGTCTTTGTTTGGCTTTAGTATAGGTATTATTGTTGCTTCCTTCCAGGTGTCAGGGAGGGTGCCCTCAGCCCATGATTTGTTATATAATTCTAGTATTTTTATTTTTGAACTTAGCGGGAGTTTCTTAATTATATTATAATGTATCTGATCCGCTCCCGGTGCAATACTTTTCTTTTTAGATAACGTTGCTCCGAACTCGGACAAGATGAATGGTCTGTTCATTTCACTCTGAATGTTGGGATGTTTTTCTACGTCTATATTATTATCGATGACGGACGATATCACACGTTCCATTTTTATTTTGTGGTTCTTAAATTCCGGGTCGAGGTTGCTATCACTAGATACGTGTCTGTAGTGGTTGGTCAGTATCTCTGCTTTTTGTTCATTGTCGTGTATGGGCTCATCACCGTTTTTTATTGGAGGTGATGGATTTGCTTTTTTTCCTCTGAATTTGTCCCAGACTTCCTTGCTGCTGGTGTTATGTGTTATTTGTCAGATAAACGTTTTCCAACCTTCTTGTCTAGCATTTTCTAGTGTTTGACTTGTTTTTATTTTGGCATTTGCATATTCTTCTTTGCGTTTTTCTTTTGTTTGGGGGTGCTCGTCGCTGACCTGGCGCCAGCGACGAAGGCAGATGGCTCTATGTTTTACTGCCTCGGTGCATTGCAAAGTCAACCAGGGGTTGGTGGGTCTATTGTGCATTTTGCCACTTGTGCGGGGTATGAATTCTGAGCTGATTTCCTGTACCGTGGTCGTTATTTGTTCATTTATGGAATTTAAGTCATTCGGGAGTGAAAAATCAATGGGGTTATTCGGGTTAAGTTTTAAATCGGCCATATTAGTAAAGAGTTCCCAATTGGCTTATCAAATTTCCATTTGGGCATAGTTTCAGCATCTGCTTTGTGTAGCTGGGTAGAAATAACAATTTGTATTGGGTAGTGGTCACTGCTGAATGTGGTTTCCAGTGGGTCCCATATAGTTTGCGGGGCTACGATTGGGCTTCCAATTGATATATCAGGCGTGGTGCCTATTTTGGTTGAGTTATTTTAAGAGGAACAGTCGTACGTGTATCATCCGTCATTGAGCATTGTGTAGTTAGTTTGGTCTAAGAGTTTTACTAGACTATACAAGTTTGTTTCCCCGTGTGCAATTGCGTACCCAGCCAGGGTCCCATAGATTATTGTGGGCGTTCCTCTATTTCTTGAAATAACTCTGCCTTAGTACTGGTTGTGAATCCCTGACATTTCCATTGTAGGACCGTCAGGGTTTCAGGTTTGTTCGTTTTGTTTCTACCCATTGTTAAGTTTTGGATTTATTGTTTGTTTGTTACGTTACCTCGGCGGGCTTTTTCCTCCATTGAATCGCGATCTATTCTCTCATTTTTAAGTTTCATATTTGGGTTAGTGATGGATGACAGTGGTCTCACTATGGGGGATATTTTAGGACAATTTTCCGATGTTTTGTCCGGTGACTCCGCGATGATGAGGGGGTTTGGTGAGGCAACGTCATAGTACGTATACGTATGTCAATGGATTCCGTTTCACTATGGACGTCGTTAACGTGATGTTGCACGGTGTTTTTAGTTTTCAACGTCGTTTGCGCATGCGACGTCGGTGGTGACGTCAATATCAATAATGACGTCATTGTTTCGGCTGACGTCGGTGATGACGTCGACGTCGCTATTGTCTTCGGATTGATTGTTTATTACATCCATGTCCGTGTCCGATATTGTTTCGGTCGATGACCGGCCAAGGGTGGTGCCGTGTGTCATTCAGCTTCGCTTCATCTCCATATTTGGAAATTATGAAAGTTTTCTTGATTTTTATTTCGTGACATGATGTGATTTTTATTTTTTGGGTATGGTAATATTTGTGTCATTATCCTGATTGTGTTGTGCCTCCGTCTGTCTACGTACAGCAGTTACAGTAGTGGTTTTATGGTCGTTCGACGTTGTTGACGTCACCGTGTGATTTGCTGCATTGGCTTCGCGCTGTGCTGTTGCAATGTTATTCTGGATTTCGATTTCGCTAGTGAAATCCCTGTAGATTGGGCAATTGCGGTTATAGACTGCGTGATTTCTGTAGTTTTTTTTTTGTGTTTCATAGCAAATACCACAAAATGGTGCAATGTTATTTTTTCGGTCCTTACATTGGACGAATTTATGCCCAGTTCTGCAACAGAATGCACATACGGGAGTTGCTTCTCTGCATGCCGTAGTTTTATGGCCGTGGCGTTGGCAGTTGTTGCATATTATCGGACGTCGCGGTGAGATGCCCACTGTTCTCCGGCATTGACGTAGCTGGCCGGTGTTATAGTGTAGGGTAGGTAGTCACATTGTACCAGAATTTTGTGAGATTTAATTGTATCACCCGCATATTGAGCGTATTGAGCTGAAGCAATATTATTTTCTTTAGCGTTGAGGGCGGACATGAGTTCACGTTCGTTAAGGTTAAATGAAATGATGTGGTGAAAGACAATTCCGTAGTGCGCATAGAGTCCGTTTGACGTTTGTTTCCAAAGCTGAACTGGCCTAGTTTGAGCACATTGCCTAGGTGCACGATTAGTGCCGTCGCGAACAATTGGGCTTTGATCATGCCCGTCGTTGTGTAATATATAGTTTCCGCTTTCTGTTTCTCAGACTGCGGAGACTGGCTCATATGTAGCCGCTTCCGTGTATTGGAGCCGACTTTGTTGTTTGCCGTTGGCGATTCTGCCCTTGCCATTTTGGGCGTGGCGGCTTGGGCCTTTACCGGCGTGTTACGAATTCCCTGGCCCATAGGCACAGGAAATATTTCGTTTGGGCCTCTGCTGACATTGTGCGGGGTGGACTGCCCCTTGTTTGTTTTCGGTCGTGGAGCCTGAATTTATGTGACAGCGGCGTAACTCATTGGTCTCGGCATTCCTGTGCCTGTTGCCATCTTTTTAGGTGAGTGTTTGTTAATTCGCTATATCCGTGTTATATACATGATGTGTTTACGATATCTAGAACCGTGCGCTATTGTGTTGACGGGATGAAATATAATTGAGATACGCACCTGGTGAGATGATCAGAAAATGGTGGTCACTCTATGGTCCGCGTCCTAATTGTTCTTGCTTTTGCTTATGGCGAACGACGCCGGTGCGCGGTATGGAAAATTGTATTTTCTTTATTGCTCGCGTTAGATAAATGTTTAGCTAAAATAAAAAATATCTCCGTTATTTATTACAAATTGGTTTGTTTTCATTTGATTGCTTGCGTGTATTTATATTATATTTGCTAAATCCGCGGCAGATAAATGAGTTTCGTTTTAAATCAAAATTGTATCGTTGGGTCAGTTTGCAACATAACTATTTTCACTTGTTTGCAGTAATCAAACAATTATAATCGGTCAGGTTTTAACACGCAATCAGACAATTAATCAATTTGCGAAGTATTCACGGCTGTGAAGTGGTCACCCCGATGCCCAGGTGTGAACTGAAAATGAGTTATGTCACAAATAGCTATACAGACTGAGGCAGTTTGCTGTTTTTATGTTTTATCTTAATTTCTTTCATGTGTTATTATATATTCATCGTTGCGGTTTGCGATATTTAGAACGCTACTGTGTTCATGAGATTAAATATAGTGTTTATGGCGCAGGTGCGCGATAAGGAAATTGGTGCTTTCCTTATTGCTCGCGTTAGAGAATTTTTTAGCTAAACAAATCCTCTGTTATTTATTACAATTGTTATCAACTACCTATTTGGAATATATAAATCTCTTACCGTCTTGTCCCTCGTCGCGATCCTATAATATTTCCGTGAGATAATCACAAGTACACTGATATGGACACATAAATAAGTCCAGATTCACTTACACACACTGTGTCACAGATATAACACAGTAAAACACGGAATAACACGGTTATTTACCTAGTATATTGTACTTATTAACACAATTTGTATGAAGCTGCTAACTCTTGGGTTTCCCTAATACCATGTATCATGTAGATACAGGCATTACAGTGGATGTGTCTAATGACGGAGATCGACTGGGCCGATACAAAGCCTTCGGAATCCACAATAGATATTAGACAGAGTGCACAGTTTGTTAGTTTTGCTTTATCCAGACAGTTTTTAAATTTTACAATCTGGCAGATAAATAATTCGCAGTCAGGCATTTAGTGACGAGACTTGTTTGTGATGTTAAAACCTCGGTGTTAGCGAGTCGGAAAATTAATGAAATGATACCAGGGTTTAGGCTCAATGTATGGTTTTCATTGGACGAATGGTGCTCAATGTCTAGTTTTGATTGGCTGACAGAAATTCCTTCCCGCTGGAAGCGTAGTTATCATTGGTCGGATGATTCAGAAAGTCGGGTTTTCATTAGCTGACGCGTTTTCGAGCGTCTGCAACAACAATTGAATGCTGAAATGGTGACAAAAATTAACAAAGGATATTTTAATAATTGCGAAAATAATGTTGTCTTATCATAAGACGAATGTGAACATGTTTTCTTACTCTCTTGCCTATCATAATCAGCATATTTTCCCAATTATGAACAGTAGCTGCATACTATAGGTGCGAAACTGTGACGTCAGTTAAGAATAGTGCAGACCTACTCATAATAATTATTATACTTTTACATTCAGCAGATTGTTACTAATAAACATAAAAAATGCTGTATTGACTCAATTACCACCAGTGTATGGCCTGATCAGACAGCCGGGAAGCGCAGTGTGATATTGGGCTATACTGGTGGGCTATATCGTAAGGTACTTGCTGTATAATCACCAATTGACAATAAACATCCGGGTATCACACCTTGATGCAAACAATGGATTAAAATGTCATGAACGAAGTAATTATCAATACACGCTGATCAGAATATCTACAATCGGTAGATCAGTATAGTCCCTGATCAACTTGCATATATACACAGGCTGCTGAGAATATCACCAAATTGTAGACCAGTGTAGTGCCTGGTCAGCACGCTCATCAGCTTGGGACGACCACACTATCGCTAATATGTACAACAGTGTAGTCCCTGAGAAGCCGGCATATCTAGCTAGGTTGATCAGACTATCTGTACACCGGTGCAGTCCCTGATCAGGCGACATATCTAGCTAAGTTGTTCACACTATCCGTAATATGTACACCAGTGTAGTCCCTGGGCAGCCGGCATATCTAGCTAGGTTGATCAGACTATCAGTAATCTGTACACCGGTGTAGTCCCTGAGCAGCTGGCATAACTAGCTAGGTTGATCAGACTATCGGTAATCCGTATACCAGTGTACTCCCTGAGCAGCTGGCATAACAAGCAAGGTTGATAAGACTATTACTAATCTGTACACCAGTGTTGTCCCTGATCAGCCGGCATATCTAGCTGGGTTTATCAGACTATTAGTAATCTGTACACCGGTGTAGTCCCTGAACAGCCGGCATATCTAGCTGGTGTTCAGATTATCAGTAATCTGTACACCAGTGTAGTCCCTGATCAGGCGGCATATCGAGCTAAGTTGTTCAGACTATCGGTAATCTATACACCAGTGTGGTCCCTGAGCAGCCGGCATATCTGGCTAGGTTGATCAGACTATCAGTAATCTGTACACCGGTGTAGTCCCTGAGCAGCCGGCATATCTAGCTGTTGTTCAGCCTATTAGTAATCTGTACACTAGTGTAGTCCCAGAGCAGCCCCCATATCAAGTTGGGTTGATCAGACAATCAGTAATCTGTACACCAGTGTAGTCACAGAGCAGCCGGCATATCTAGTTGGGTTGATCAGACTATCAGCAATCTGTACACCAGTGTAGTCCTTGAGCAACCGGCATATCCAGTTGGGTTGATCAGACTATCAGTAATCTGTACACTAGTGTAGTCCCAGAGCAACCGGCATATCCAGTTGGGTTGATCAGACTATCAGTAATCTATACACCGGTGTAGTCCCTGAGCAGCCGGCATATCTAGTTAGGTTGATCAGATTATCAGTAATCTGTACACCGGTGTAGTCCCTGAACAGCCGGCATATCTAGCTGGTGTTCAGATTATCAGTAATCTGTACACCAGTGTAGTCCCTGATCAGGCGGCATATCGAGCTAAGTTGTTCAGACTATCGGTAATCTATACACCAGTGTGGTCCCTGAGCAGCCGGCATATCTAGCTAGGTTGATCAGACTATCAGTAATCTGTACACCGGTGTAGTCCCTGAGCAGCCGGCATATCTAGCTGTTGTTCAGCCTATTAGTAATCTGTACACTAGTGTAGTCACAGAGCAGCCGCCATATCAAGTTGGGTTGATCAGACAATCAGTAGTCTGTACACCGGTGTAGTCCCTGAGCAGCTGGCATAGCTACCTAGGTTGATAAGACTATACATAATCTTTACACCAGTGTAGTGCCTGTTCAGCCGGCATAACTAGCAAGGTTGATAAGACTATAAATAATCTGTACACCAGTATAGTCCCTGATCAGCACGGCATATCTAGCTAGTTCATCAGACTATCAGTAATTTGTACACCAGTGTAGTTCCAGAGCAGCCGGCATATCTAGTTGCGTTGATACGACTATCAGTATCTGTACACCAGTGTAGTCCCTGAGCAACCGGCAGATCCAGCGAGGTTGATCAGACTATCAGTACTCTGTACACCAGTATAGTCCAAGACCAGCCGGCATATCAAGTTGGGTTGAATATCAGTAATCTGTACACCGTTGTAGTCCCTGAGCAGCCGGCATATCTAGCTAGGTTGATCAGACTATCAATAATCTGTACACCAGGGTAGTCCCAGAGCAGCCGGCATATTCAGTTGGGTTGATCAGACTGTCAGTAATCTGTTTCACCGGTGTAGTCCCTGAGCAGCCGGCATATCTAGCTGTTGTTCAGCCTATTAGTAATCTGTACACTAGTGTAGTCACAGAGCAGCCGCCATATCAAGTTGGGTTGATCAGACAATCAGTAGTCTGTACACCGGTGTAGTCCCTGAGCAGCTGGCATAGCTACCTAGGTTGATAAGACTATACATAATCTTTACACCAGTGTAGTGCCTGTTCAGCCGGCATAACTAGCAAGGTTGATAAGACTATAAATAATCTGTACACCAGTATAGTCCCTGATCAGCCGGCATATCTAGCTAGGTTCATCAGACTATCAGTAATTTGTACACCAGTGTAGTTCCAGAGCAGCCGGCATATCTAGTTGCGTTGATACGACTATCAGTAATCTGTACACCAGTGTAGTCCCTGAGCAACCGGCAGATCCAGCGAGGTTGATCAGACTATCAGTACTCTGTACACCAGTATAGTCCCAGAGCAGCCGGCATATCAAGTTGGGTTGAATATCAGTAATCTGTACACCGTTGTAGTCCCTGAGCAGCCGGCATATCTAGCTAGGTTGATCAGACTATCAATAATCTGTACACCAGGGTAGTCCCAGAGCAGCCGACATATTCAGTTGGGTTGATCAGACTGTCAGTAATCTGTTTCACCGGTGTAGTAACAGAGCAGCCGGCATATCTAGCTAGGTTGATCAGTCTATCGGTAATCCGTACACCGGTGTAGTCCCTGATCAGGTGCCATATCTAGCTAGGTTTATCAGGCTACCGACACTACATATTAGTCAATATATGAATAAGTGTTTGTTGTATATTATGATTTTTTTTAAATTTTATTAAAATAATATCATCAATAATAATAAACAGCAAACACATGTTTATTCATCCCGGGGAGTACTTGGAAAATGGGCCGACTAGCCATTTTAAAAGTACTCCCGTCAGTGTATCGAGGGGAGTACTTTGAAAATGGGCCGACTAGCCACATTAATTACCATCGGACAAAATAATTTCGTTTTACGCCATGTATGATACATATGTAGCCTATAACATACATGTACCACGTAGAGGCGAACATGTGAAGCATTAGAGAACTGAACGTAATTAGTATAATCCGTGTTTGAACTAATAGAAAATGGTTCCTCAAAATGTTTAGAGATTGGGCGGGCGGGCACCTTTCCTCTCACATGATATATGTTCACAGTTTTGATGAGTCACGGTGGTTATCACATTGTGTCTAATACAATTCCTTCGTTACTGAGACATGCAAGAGTTTACCAAATACGAAATTGTATTCACTAAATGCAATCTGACACACATAAATGAAATTAAATCAGAAACAGATACGCGTATAAAGCAAGGAAACGCTATGTAACATGTACTGTAACGTTTACGACTATATGTACGTTTTACACACTTTCACACTAGCATTAACTAGCATTTTATCCATATAATATCACATATCTACTGTACAGACTTGTATGTAAAATCTTGGTAAACGATATACTAACACAACACGAAAAACATTTCTCTTGTCCATACGAGAACTGGGCTGCCGACACCACCAGCTCAGACGGTACTCAACATTACTCGCTTCTGAACATTTATTTTCATAACAACCCCGAGAACGTTCATTTATATTTTAACATAAAATGGTAATTAAAATAGTCAATGGTCTACATACAATTGGTTTGTTTCGCTACTGGTACACCGAGTAGCACACGATAATATACTTATATCGTCTGTCATTACCAGCTGTCAACAACGACGTCAGCTATGTCAAAAGCGTAATTATAATGCACCTTAATGAAATTGTCGAAATCTGATTGGCTGATCGATCAATTACCAGCAAGTAAATCCACGATTAACATGTAGGTAGCATGTCATGTGATCACATTTACATACTTAGATGTATTCTTCCTGCGCGCCGTTTCACCCTGTGATTCGGAATTTAAACAATGGCGTAGCTAGATCTTTTCGGGAGTTTCGGGAGTGATGGATGAAATAATATTCGAAGAGATGCAGGAAAGTGACGATGAACTCTGCCAATTCATGGACACTATTGATGAGCAGGTGGATGATGGAAACACGACACTAGAAGAGCGTGAACTCCCGGCTGAGAGTCAGACGCCAGCAGTTGATGTGAAGAAAACCCAGCGTTTCGGGGCTGAAACTGAAAGATTTGCAACCGTGTCAGCACAAGAAATTGATGATCTACTGGCCGGCGCCTCCAGCAATGGCACTAAGAGAATGACGAAATGGGGAATTTCCCAATTTAAATGAATATGCATTGATCATTACCCAAAATCAATAAGATATTGCAAAGAAAATAATACCCCACCCACCACTTTTCCCCTCTTTTTTCATGGCAAACTTTTAAATGTCAACCAAAAGAAAACCATGGTCTGATATGTTTGGCATATGAATATTCAATATTCAAATTTATGCCATGGTAATGAAAATCCTAATAAATTCAAAAATATCTGTAGTTAAATGCAAAGATTAGGATAAAATTCTAAATTTCAAAACAAACACATCATCGGTGTTAAGAGAAAATGACTAAGCTCAAATTTGCACAAAATTATTTTATTTGTGTTCAGGAGAAAAATAGGTTTCACAAGTAAACACAACTCGTCCTTTTGATTGATTTTTATGTTAATTCAAGACATGGTAATGTGCAAGTTATCATACAGCAATCCAAATCAAAATTGGTGAAATAGATGCAACATTTTTGTATGATATTTCAGTCTAGATTCGAAATGAGTAGTTGCGAGCAGTAGTTGCGAACTCTTGCAATGTACTCGCATACCGTCCTTAGCCAGAGTTGCGATTCCACTCATAGGCTTCCTCTGCAGAATAGCGAATCCGATCTGAATCGCACTTTCGCAGTTAATTGTGAAAGTTTTTCTATATTTTTTAACTAAAATAAAATGTCAATAGTATGAATTAACATATTGCAGTATTTTGACATAGATTTACATATGTAGATGACCGGATATTTTTAAAAGATGGAAAATATGTCACAATTAACTGCGGAAGTGTGAATCAGATCTGATTACCGGTAGCTATTCTGCAGAGGAAGCATAGCTATGAGTGGAATCGTAACTCTGGCTACGGATGATCAGGGAGTAGATTGCAAGAGCTACTGTTCTCAAGTAAGCAACGAGGTACAACATTTTAACTGTGAGATACGACATTTGTGCACAAAAAGGTATCAAATGAAAATTAAGCAATCTAATAGCAAAAAGGTTGCATCTTAAGGCGAATTGCATTAATGCGATTGGATACAAGGTCGTAAACGATGCGTGAAAGCGCAGACAATAATTAAGATAAGAAAAAATGCATTTGCGCACATAAATTGAGCTTCGTCATTTCCGACAATATAAATAACGCAACAAAAATAGTAAGCACATTGTAATGTATTTACAGAATGGCTGTCTACAAGAGGCGAAAATGAAACATCGAGGAATGTAATGCTGAGGAACTGGACAAGAACCTGGAGAAATTATGTGCTGAAGTTCGAAACCAGGATGGAAAATCGTACGGAAAGTCGACATTTGTAGGCATAAGATCTTCAATTAACAGGCATATTCGAGGACCGCCTTTCAACAAAGATATTTGCTTAATGAAGGACAAAGATTTTCACAAATCTAACCAAGTTTTCCTTGAGGTGTTAAATAAACTGAAACGAGAGGGTCTTGACCAAACTCATCAATATCCGCCAATAGCGGAAGATGATCTTAAACAAATTAGGTAATCACTTAAAACAACCGAGGCAAAATCTCTGCAACGCAAAGTTTGGTTCGACATCACATTATCTTTTGCGAGGCGCGGACGTGAAAATGTTGAGAAAATAAAAAAAGATGCGTTTGCATTCAAAATAGACGATACCGGCCTAGTATATGTCGAAATGAACTACAATGAAGCCAAAAAAAATCACCCAGGAAATGAAAATGACACCAACCATGAATCCAAGACGCGAATGTATGCAACAAATCAAACAGACTGTCCTGTGCAATCTTTGAAGTTTCAACAAACCGCGACGGAAACACTGCTACAATGACGATGATTGGTATACAACCCGTCCAGTAGGTCCAAGGACATTAAACGACATGATGAAAAATAGTTCAATAGATGCAAAACTTAGCAAAGACTATACCAACATTATCGTCCGTGCAACAACAGTCACCCTACTTTCTCATGCTGGAGTAGACACTAGATCTATAATGCAAATTTCAAAGCACAAACATGAAAGTTCTGTGAAGTCATACAATAGAGATTGTTCGGACAACCAGAAACGTCAGTATTCGGCTATTCCCCAAAATGCCGGAGCTAATGAAGAAAACGAGAGCCCTCCCAAGTCTGTATCAACTCAACAGCTGTTACCTGTCCAGCATCAAGGTCATAACGTCAACACTGGCTACTTCCACAATCACCAGCAAAGTGTGGAAAATCAACCCTTGTACAGTCTACGACCCCAGCCGTTTTACAACATCCATCGCCATATAGTTTTCAAAATTGCACTGTAAATATACACAACCATAACTATTACAATCATTAATTCTAATGTACATAAAACTGTAAAATGTCAAGCTCGACAAGCAAGCATCAGCAATGTTGGCCATTTTGTTCTAACTTTGAATGGGAATTCCCATCAATGTAGGTCATTGGACAGTTATTCTAATATTCAATGTAGTGTTGAACCATAGATGAAATAGTCATTAGTGGATGATAAAGAATATTGTAAATTGTAACACAATTCTTCATTATTTTACGTATTTGTTTCGCACTATTTATTTTCGTGTTTATGTTTATGGCAGTTGTCACTGTTGCAGACAAGGTGTAAATCGGCCAATATAGTGAGGGTTGTAATAGGGAGGCCCATATGGGTTGGTATTTTGTTCAGACATCAGGAAAATGAGTGAAAAATGATGGTCGTACATTAGAATAGAGGTAACCGTATTGACATTTGTAATTTAGGGAGATACTCGGTGGATTTACGGTTGGAAATGGAAGCGATGTTTCCGTCCTCATTTACTCGATAACGTCATTTTCGTACGACGCGGCTCATATCATGTTTGAAGAGGTAAGCCGATGTTTACACTGGTAGTCCACGTGTGAGGGTATATTTGTGGCATATTTGTGGGGAATTTTAGTAAAATATACACGTATCCCAAAAATGGCGGACTATAATAAAGATCAGGGTATACACTGATACATAAAATAGGTTATACAAATTCTGATAACGTAAGGAGAGCATACACTGATATGTTTGAGGGTGTATTTGTGGCATATTTATATATATTAAACTATATTTGCATGTATTTGCCATATGATTGGTAATTCAATGTGCATTAATCGAACATATGGCCAATTTAACAGATTTATTTAACTACATATGTCAATTATATGATGTGTTTTGTGTCAATATATGCTTTACACTACTATCTGACACTATCTAGGGGGTATTTGTGGTATATTTATATGTATTTATACTATATTTGGGTGGAGTTGGGTGCTTCGTGTAACCGTGCCCCTGACGCCCTAGCATTCTCACGAACTTTGCTCGTTCGACTGTATGCGCGCGCCACTTTTCAATAACCTCCTACGCCGCTGACACATATCACGTGTACTAGACGCAATTGGTTTTGGGTCAATCTTTTAAATCAATAAAGAAAAGAAAAGATGGATGGATGGAAGTGCACTCACCTAGCTACGATTTTTCCCCATTACGCCGCATTTTCACCTTTATCCAAATAATAGACCATTACGCCATTTGGTGACGCCGTGCATTTCCATGCCTCCGATAACCGTAGGCTAAATCAATTAGCCAATGATAACTAGGCTTTTTGATCACTTAACCAATCGTAACTCGGGTTGTGACGGGTAGCATAAACTACCGTTTAGGCCGATAACCGGGACCGACTTTTTAAGTCCCCATCTGATAGGACTAGCCTAGCATGAAGTTGTCTTGCGCAAGGACACGCCGAATCGACCATTCGCAGCGGCAGCGGCATTGTAATTTTGAAATTTGCGGCCCTATAATGAAATCATGCTACTCAGTCTATATTCTACAATAGATGTGCAACACAATAGTTTTGTTATCAAATACAGAAAAAGGAAATACGTAACTAATGTCAAGGACGGTGCTTATGCGGCTTTTCGTGGCCTTTATCATTATCGCATTGCTATGGATACTCAGTATCGCTTCTCTACTTGACATTTTCCATATAAGGAATACGATTGAATGGTCGGACGAACGAAAGGACAGGACACGAGAACCTGACGAACTGAACGAGCTGCTACGAACATACCGGTAAGTAGCGCTGTGGGTGCGAAGATGTGCTGGGACGAAGGGTAGCCTCTGTACACAATCGGACTTCGTTCCCATCATATCGTGGCCTGTGACAGTGTGTGTGAAAATACAACAGAGCAATATCCAAGTATAACTCACTTGAACGTAGGAAATTTCCCACAATTAAACCTAAAAAATAATTCATTTAGGTTAGTCGCAATTGTTTTACAATCAAGTCAGAAACCGATCGTAGGAAATGTCCTACGTTTGATTCAAGTGATTTACATTTGTCTAGGATATATTGCCGATGTTCTCGAAGTTAATAAATTTCAACACTGAAATTCAAAACATACAACTTTGACAATATCCAAATGTACATCACTTGAATTGAACGTAGGAAATTTCCCACAATTATAAACTAGAAAATAATTCATTGTAGATCAGTCATATTTGTTTCACAGAAAAGTCAGAAACTGATCGTAGGAAATTTCCTACGTTCGATTCAAGTGATTTAAAGTATCTAGGATATATTGACAAAGTTATCTATGTTAATGAATTTCAATAATTAAAAACACAACTTCGACAATATCCAAGTATAACTCACTTGAATTGAACGTAGTCAATTTCCCACAATTAAACCTAAACAATAATTCATTTTAGATTAGTCGTATTTCTTTTACAGACAAGTCAGAAACCAATCGTAGGAAAATTCCTACGTTCAATTCAAGGATTTACATTTGTCTAGGATGTATTGCCGAAGTTCTCGAAGTTAATAAATTTCAACATTGAAATTCAAAACATATAACTTTGACAATATCCAAATGTACATCACATGAATTAAACGTAGGAAATGTCCAAACAATTAAACCTAAACAATTATTCATTTTATATCAGTCGTATTTCTTTTACAGAAAGTCAGAAACCAATCGTAGGAAATTTCCTACGTTCGATTCAAGTGTTTTACTTTTGTCTAGGATATATTGACGAAGTTCTTTAAGTTAATCAATTTAACACTGAAATTCTAAACATACAACTTTAACAATATCCAAAAGTAAATCACTTGAATGGAACGTAGGAAATTTCCCACAATCAAACCTAAAACATAATTAATTTTATATCAGTCATATTTATTTTACAGAAAAATCAAAAACCAGTCGTAGGAAATTTCCTACGTTCGATTCAAGTGATTTACTTTTGTCCAAGATATATTGACGCAGTTCTGTAAGTTAATAAATTTAACACGGAAATTTAACACATACAACTTTGACAATATCCAAATGTAATCAGCTAAATGGAACGTACATGTAGGAAATTTCCCACAATTAAACCTAAAAAATCATTCATTTTAGATCAGTCATATTTGTTTTACAGAAAAGTCAGAAACGGATCATAGGAAATTTCCTACGTTTAATTAAAGAAATCATTCATTTTAGATCAGTCGTATTTGTTTTACAGAAAAGTCAGAAACCAATCGTAGGAAATTTCCTGCGTTCGATTCAAGTGACTTACTTTTGTCTAGGATATCTGTCAAGAAATCCGTCAAGTAATATTAAAGTTATACCATGATGAAGAAGCTCCGCAAAAATATGAAGGTGAAACAGGTCATAGTCATGTTATTGGTGGTATGAGTGTGTTCCCAATGCTCACATGCATCTAGTCTCCAAATATTGAAGCAATCTGTCAAGTAATATTAAAGGCATACCATGATATGATGACGAACCTTGTAAAAACTTTTTGATATTTCGGACGACGACGACGGAAAAAGCGGCGACTTCTGCTAAAGCAGGCGAGACAAAAACTGATTATGGGAAATTATCTACACCTGAACAATGAAAATACACACAATACAAATTTCAGATGATACGTTATGGCTAGATTAATAACAATAAAGCAGTGCTTTCATTAACAATGATTTTCAGGCATTGTTTATTTTATTTTTAAGAACATTTCAGGATGTTTTATACACATATAGATCAAGAAGGAAATCTGCCAATTTGAGGATTTTTACGGAGTAATTTAAATCCAATTTCAGTTAATGAAAGCACTGCTGATGACGTAGATAAACTTTTCCTGTTGATCAAATACATGCACATGATTGTGAGATATTTACTACAACTAAGGACATACAAGTTTGTCAATATACATAGCAAAGCCATAATAAATATATGTTGTTTACATGGAGAAATATGCAGATGAGGAATAACAATTTATTTATTTACTGGTGTTTAATGGCCTGTCAGAAGCTACATGTAAGGTCATCCAAGGCCATGGTAACTGGGTAAAGTCCCATATTTCACCTGTGTAGATGGGGGTACCGCCAATGGAAATCCAATGGCAAACATATGGAGTTATATGTATGTAATACGACATCTGGAGTGATGTGTCTCACACGTGATGCAACACATACTTTCACATTTGTCTTAGAAGTGTTGGCACGCAGGATCTTACAAATGATGTGACGCAGTATCTCGGTAATGCACAAGTAATGTGATCATGGTGACGCTCAGGAATGATGTAACGCAGGATCTCTGCAACTCACGAGTGATGTGACGCGGGATCTCATATGTGATGTGACGCATAATTTCACATTTGGTGTGACGCAGGATCTCAGTAGTGTTGTCACACAGGATCTGACAAGTGATGTGATCATGGTGACGCTGCGGATCTCAGAAATGATGTAACAAAGTATCTCAGCAACTCGTGAGTAATGTGACACAGGATGCCACAAGTGACATGGTGCAGGATGTCACAGATACTTTAGCACAGTATTTCACAAGTATTGTGACACATGCAGGTTTTCACACATGATGTGATGCAGGTTTTATCGCTATGCGATACAGGATATCACAAATGTTGTGATGAAAGATTTCACACTCGATGTCAGATATTTGCATGCCACAGAGTTTCTGTGATTGAGTTTGACTGTGTCGAAAGTGTTCCAACAATGTGATGACATTGATGCACAGTGGCAGGTCATACTGAAGATATTCATTGTCTGGGTTCAACAAAACATCTACGTCAAACTGAAACAAATATAGAAACGTATACAGTATTATGTTTTATCAAATTCAGTAGCGAACAGTGTATGCCCTGAACAGACTACAAACGCACAGGTTTATCAGGGACTACACTGGTTGCAAACTCATTAGGTGATGGTGTCTTTTAAGGGATGTCTGCAATGCAAAATAATGGTCTCCCGCTTTTAATGAATGTATGTAGTGAATAACCGCCATTTGCTGGAAGGAAATATTATATGTTTCTTAAAACTGTAATGACTGTGCCTCAGATACAACGGTAATATCCAATAATTCCAATGCATGCGCAGTAAATGACATATATGTGGCTGTGACTGGAGAAATTTGGTTTATGGGTTTTGCAACCAATGTAGATCCAGACCGGCCTGCGCATCTGCAGTCCGATCAGGATCTACACTGCTCGCCATTCCATCAATGAAGCACCCGTCATGCTTCTAACAAGTAATATAGATCATTATCAGGCTACACGAGTGTGAAGAAGTTACACTGGTCACAAATCCCATAAGCCCCATTTTCCAAGTCACAGCCACATATTATCAATCAATCACACCATTTTATTTCATCATATTCCCCAAAACATGCGCTACATTCAAGTACATGCCTTCAGAACCTGTGATAAGCAGGGCAGATAATTTGGTATGGCATAATTTGGCATTTTTGCTATACATGATGTACCAGTACGTTCTGAAATGATAATACTATACCACATTTAGAAAATAGTTCCCAGTATGGACGCTAGTGTGATTAATTTAGAAATGAATCAATTTAGTAACATTCAATTGTAAAACAGCTATAATACTGAAAACTACTGTACTGTAAAATTTGTTTCGGAACTATTTGTTTGTACTTTTCGTATTATTTTTATAATATTAAATTATTTTTTTCAGATGTAAAATATATAAAATATGTCAGTGAGTCACATATAACTACTAAAGTGCAAATTAGATCAGATTCGCTATTCTGCAGACTGAGAGGAAGTATTGAGTGGAATAGTAACTCTGACTGCGAACGGTAAGTACATTGCAAGAGTGACAGTTTGCAACTATGCTGCTTCAAGCTTAGTACCAATTTTTGCTATGCTGATGTGTTATCCAGTATGCTGTCCATTTTTGTTTACACTCGAGATGCTCAGAATTATCAGAAATAAACATGTTGCAAACACATAGGTGACATCATACATCACAATACATTTATGTCATTTACTGACGTCCGAATGTTATGAGATTTTTAACATGCAGACTTCTTTGAACTGCCTCGGCTTGTATGCTGCTGGAATGTGGACTAAATATGTGAATGCTACTGACATATAAACTTGTTTTGAAAGCATTAGGTTGCCAGAATTAGCAGACACTGGCATTGTCTTTCCAATTTTGTGTTTGAATAGTTCTTTGTCCTACTTCATAGATAGGTACAATGGTGTCAGCTAATTGTGCTTTCCAAACAAATGTATATGTCATTAACATCCCCATATTCAGTCAAAGTTTCACGAATATTCAACGCAGTTCAAAGACGTCTGTGCAGGTAAAATGTCATAACATTCTGACGTCAGTAAGCCACGTCACATTTGCGCATCTGGTAGTGTAAACAAAATGGCGAACAGTATGCTGGATCAGTATAGCAGAGTTGGCATTAAACTTGAAGCGGAACTATCCAGTGACATCATGACAGGGTAGTTTCTTAGTTAAACAGTTAATTTAGTAAATAAGACAGCTATTCCAACAGTAGTGTCTAAGGATTTTACACATTTTCACTATATTCGGAATAACCTTTTACCAAACAATCGGAATGACTAAAAATTGTGCTACAGTGTTGCAATTACCATATATGGCAAGAAAACATGGCAGATTCCCTGGTAGGTATGTTAGTCTACATAGTCTACATGGTCTACACATACCAGAACTGCCTATAATGTTAACCAATATTGGTGGTATATATTCAAATGTGTGCATTTGTGTGTTTTAGCAATATTTAGCTAAAATGTTGAACTAAATGTTTATGTTTGCTTAATATTAGTATTACACAATTATTTTTTAAAAAAATATGAAAAAAGTGTAGCAAGTAAAATAATATAATATACTAAGGTCAGTAAGGTCAAAGGTATTTTATCTTTGTTCATTATTTTTATATTTAATTTTCAGTGTGATTTATGGCTTAAACATTGCCCATTTCCACCGTTATGCATTATTTTCTTTACACCAGCCTAGAACAATAACACTTGATGTTGTTTTGTGAAATTTTGTTCAACAAGCTACTAATATTATGGTGAAAATATAATTGACAGTCAGCATGGTCAGTGAATATCATGATCAAACTACACAAATTGATCAGGGTATAGATTGTAGTTTGTTCTGGTGTTATGCTGGGTGCTGTTTGGTGGTATTTATTCTGCAATTGGCAATTTAGTCATAAAGTTCAGGTTCTGTTGGATATGTTGTCAGGTTGCCATGGCTATAGGACCTGGGGGATGGTGTAAGGTCATTTCATGAGAAATTGGATTAGGTTACATTTATAATTATTCGAAAAAGTATTATTTTACATTGTTTATATAGCCATGCAATTTGTGCTGGTTTTGTGAAACAGACAGTAACGTCAAAGATTGGGATTTTACTGATGGTGATTGAATTTTGAAGTGTGGCAGTGTGAATCAGGTGGGTAATAGGTTTCTGGAAAGAGACAATGGGCTGTGTTTGCTTTAGGGAAGTGGTGGCTGGAAGTTGGGTGGATGACAGAAATGTATGATAGGTTTGAGTAATATATTTAGCAACGTTGTCAAAAATGGATTACTGTGGACGTATGGAGGGACTGATGTGCGTACGCATTGACGAATATTGACCTGCTTTGCCCGATCCGGTTTGCCCGACCTTCTACATTGCCATCAATGTCATCGGGAACAGAAACGTGACACTACAAATCACATACCATACACTGTTACTGGGATAGCATCTATTAAGAAATTTAATGCGTTGTATTCATTATACATTGTAAGTAAATACATCAAAACCGATGCATTGGTGAAATTAGAAACTGAAACATGAAACCGGTTGACTGCTTTTTTGTATATCACAGTATTTTCAGTCATATGCCATATTAAATGAACTCACGTGACATAGTCTCGTGATGTAATACAATAAGCCCTTGATAAATCAGGTGACGATGGAATTACCGACGTGACTCACTGTGGCTGGGTACAATATAACCCGTATTGTCTGGGCGGCTACGTGTATCGAGTCTAGAACATATATATGGCCACATCTCTAACTACATGAAGAGCTCACGCACAGTGAGGCAGGTAACTGTAAGCCTCAATTTTGTTACATCCTGATATCAATAAATATAATTTGCTCGTAGCCGCAAGATTTTGATGATATATCAAAATTTAAGATATTACCTTGGGCATGTGGGCAGCATGGATGTTGCGCACAGTGAATATTTGGAGGATGGTAAACATGCATATGAAGTTTCAAGTCAATGAGTGAAGTGGTTGTAGACGGCCCGCCCAGGTCAATAAAAGGCCTCCAATAAAGTTTTGAGGGCATTTTTTGTTACAAATGGGTACCCATGCTGATCGACTTCTATGATATGTAACCTGTTGGATAGGGGTGGGTACCCCCACAGATTTGACCTTTAGGGGTCATTTTTTAGGTCATTTAGAGGTCATATTGATCAAAAATTTCTCATTGACATGGGTGTATGAATGCCCGTATATGATTTATAACAGCATTGATAGCCGTCTGATGATGCACTATTTTGGTAGCTATATAAATAGGGATTCGGAAAATGCCGGATTAATGAGGAAAAATCATGTCTGAAATTAAAGATGGCCGCCAATTTGCCTAAGAAACAAGAAAATATGTTGTACGTCATATCTTTGGTGATAGTTAGTTAAGCTATTTCAATAGCGATACTGATAATAAGTATATTTTTTGACGGAGAAATTATTTAAAAACATACTGATACCAGTTTTCTCAAAATTCCTTTTCGTGAATCCAAGATGTCCACCAAAACAGTACGTGTCATTAAATTCGTCCACATTTAGCATATTGCTGACAATGAAGAGAGTTCCCATTAGCATGTCATTTTCATGGAATTTGTGACTAATATTATCCTTCAGTTTGTATTATTGATTAAACTAACAGAACGTATTTTAAAATTGTGACAATTGGAGTTACATTCAAAATGGCCGCCAACTCAATTTGAAAAGTATAAAATGAAATATCTCTGTAACCCGACGAACAAAAACTAAAATTAAGATGTCTTTTTACAGTTTTCGGTAGTTTTCGGTACAACATACTCATTGAAACGCGTATATTTTGGTCTAGGCCTTCAAATTCAAGATCCTCTATATTGGAAACTGAGAAAAGAAACAATGTTTCTGTAGTCGGATAATGTCAAAATGTAGATTGTATGAGGTTTCCTTGCTAAATGTTACATGGTATGTGGCAATTCAGAGTTGAGTTAATGATAATTTTAAAATCAAAGATGGCTGACATGTACAATATTGATAAACATATAATAATATATGTATGCGGAAATAGAGAACACACGATGTGTTACCACTAATTTCAGCATGACAATCCTTATAAATGGTAATGTGTTCTCTCCAGGCTCCCAAATCATAAACTTTTGCTATATCGTGTAAAGCATCTACTGATTGAGTGTTGTATATAACGGCCTATCAACAGCTAAGGTCGTTTAAGGCCAGACCAACGGGGTCCATCCCGTATTTAACCTATATATGTACTAACTATTTACATGAAGAAAATGTATACTCAGCCGTAAAATTTGACCTTATGTCCATACCACACCCTAGTCACTTAATTCCAACAAAAAAGTAATCATATTAGCACTAATTATATTGTATTTTAATGGGATATGACGGGATTTCCACCTCATGTACTAGAACGCCGAGCATCTAAATGAGATCTAAACGATGTCGACAATCCTGTGAAGAGAAACACTTATCGTTACATTATCGATCGCGTGCTCGCAACCAACCACACACCAAACGTATATAATATACAATATAATTAGATAGCGCGTATTTGTATGGACTATTATTCCATTGGAAGAAAGCAAAGCATGTAGGCATTTGGCAGGATGACCATTTGATTGAACTTTTACATTTCACCATGGTGTAATGGAACAAACAGTAGGACAATACTTTCCAGTTTATACAAATTGTAACTTGACAGCACAAATCGAATGCATAATTGGCACACGTCACGGACACTCAAGGGCCAGCATCTCTGATCCTTAAGATAGATCAGAATCTATAATATGGATTATGAACTAGATGAAGGCGACTATATATGAGCCGCGCCGAGCGAAAACCTGGCTTAAAGACAACATTTTCAGTTTTTACTTTTTCGCGTATTCTGAATTGTACATCTTTTAAAAGCTATATGCCGCCAAAATTATCAATGTATCCCAATTATATTTCATTTTAGAAGTAGTTTTATGACGCGTGGTAAAAACTTAAATTTAAATCATTGACGTCGAAAGTACGACGTTTTTATCAACGGCGTATACAAGGGGTGTTCATCCGGACAAGTCCTATATATTTGTCATCTTTTATCGCATGTCAACCAAATTTGGATATCTCGTAGCCTGGCCAAGTGTCTCCCATTAGGTCAATAGAAAGTATGAAAATAATGTGTATGGCTCGTGTTTCAGTTGCTAATGTAACGTCATGTTTTGCATTGCGGCCCAAGTAACGTAATTTCGCATGAATAATTTTCAAATAAGGCAGAGTGAGGCGTTTCCCTGTTGTTTGCTGCTGTCTGAAATAATTTTGGGGAATAATAGCGACATCATTTAACATTTCGTATGCGACGACATATTTTAAAGCAGGCAGTAAGCCGCTTATAACATTAACTTTGTGACAAAACAGGTTACCGGGAAGATTTGGTAGCGTGATACCTTATAATTGTCGCCGTGTGTCTTTCTTGAGGATCGCATTACCATCGTCTGATATACATTATTATGCAGTCAAGTGATGAACTGATGATTTGATACTGCACAAGCACTTTCGACTACAAAAGCAAGTTTATGACAATCACATTTCCAATTAATTTGTTGATGCATTTATTTTAAATTCAATACAAACCCCGGATATTTATGTCATTATATAGCTGCGTGTCTACCTCATTTATGATACAATGAGTGGCATTAAATGGCATATCATTCGCTAAGTACTGGATAGAATTGTTCAAAAGTCTCAATTTACCAATATAATAGATGGTAATATCGTTGGCATACACTACGTTGTTCATATTTAAAATTATTTAGGAATGAAAGTGCAGTGTAAGCGAAGACTTCGCTGATATATAGCCAGCTAAATAATGCGTTCACCATTTTGAATTCATAAGGACAACCGACGAAAAAGAGTAAAAATGTCAAAGAACGACAGTTAGGCGACAATGTACAGCGCCTGAAGCATTTCTAAGTCATTGATGCTGCGAGGAACTCGTGTAAGTATTCCTGCTATAATATGTTGTCACGACACCATGGCCATAACGTCAAACATGTATTCAAGTTCAATGACGTCACAAGTACGTGACGTCAAGTCATGACGTCATAATATGTTTACCGAGGTACAAGGTATCGCGTCTTATATTAGTGAAAGTTTCAGTAAGTTATCATTTTCCGTTTTCTGTTCACACTTAATGTTAACTGACACCAGTAAACGTAAATGGGAGGGCAAACTGTGAACTTTTACGGCGACGCTAGACAATTTGAAACGTCGTTTTTCCGACGTCGTTTACCGCTTTTGATGACGTTGTCATTAAGCCCGGTTTTCGTATGGCGCGGCCCATATATAGTATTCGATGAGGGACAATCACAGAAATTTCTGACGATTTATTTTGGCTTAATTCAGAAATAAGATTTGTTGAAAGCGTAGAATGAAATAACGCAAAGTATGAAATATTTCTGTATCAAAATCAGCAATGAAGAAACACATGCGGTCTCTTATATTTTATTGTGGACTAAGTGATCAGCAGAATTGATCTTCTTCAATAAGATGCTTCAGATTCTCCAGATATCTGTAGATAACAATATCACTATGACAACTGTAATGCATTGCATTATCAACATTACAAAATGTTGTTATTGTATTATTTGTCAGTTTATATACGATTCCGTTTTTTGGTGGGACTGTATACCGCTTTACCCGTTGTCATGGTTCTCTATGTATCATTTGTTGTGTTTTTGTGTTGCTGTCTCTGTTGGCATTACGAAGGTCTATGTAGCTCTTTACATTCTGCAAATAAACGTACAGTACTTGTAGTTATAGTTGACCAGCCACTGTAAAATACAACAAATTCACTATTGAAAATAAATTCCCTTGCATATATAAATGTTTATGTGTTACTTGAAACATATTGTTTCAACTCCTAGAAGTCAATGTCAGACACCTTTAAAATGCAGGACTGGTATGTGTTTTGGTACAGTGTGGTTTCTTGGACATAATAGCACAGGATTATGATGAATGGTGAATGATACATCGTAATAGGCAACGTCGCATCTGGTCATACATGTATGTAGCTCTCAATAAAATATTTCTGGGGATTAGTTGAAATAACAAAGTGTTAGGATCATTTTAGCAGTGTGTATTACTAGTAAAAGTATTTCAATCACTATAGAGATAGCTTGTTGTCGCTAGTTCAGAGCTATGCGGAATCCAGAATTGTCTGGAGTTTTATTCACATGATGATTTTAGGTCACATTTGAGAGTAAATAGTGAAGTATGAAACCTAATTTCCTTATCTGATAGTACTTTACATAAACAATTGTATTTCTACTAGACAGTATGCACACAATGCCATTCTCCCATGGATGGTCATATAATTATCACACATACTATGCCCGGTGAAAATTGTCTTCTTCTCTTCAATGCATGAAGTGGCCGCGACGGCTTCCACTTATCATGCACAGTTCATGTTAGGGAATTCTCTAGTCGAATGAAACACTAAGCTGTAATATCAGGTACACGTAAACTACAATACAGTAAGGCTAAACCATGTATGTAATTTACATTATTTGCATCACACCGACTGATACAACTGGCAATGTATCACGCTCGCTCATAAATCCTTGAATTGCATACGCAAAGCGAGAAACAAGCAATATCTACACGTAAGAATGACTCCATCAGCACGTAACATTGAAAATGCTACTGTTAATCAATATGTTTAAATGATTCATTAGCTTGAATATCACAATGCAGTAATTTACAGATAATTCAGCATGATCTTTGTTTTGATATTGAAAACATTATTATGTTCTTTGTTGGGAATAATTGTGTGAGGTATAATTGTAATATTCTCTGCTAAATGAACATGACTTCATTTTAATCATAACTTGATGTTTGTTGGACAGTGCATTTATTGTAAAGAATGAGAATTAACCGACATGCGAACAGTATAAGCCATGGTGAGAGTACATCGTTGAACAAACCCACATGGTAATGTATTTACCACCTATTGTTACTAGCAAATTATTCAACGATTTTTTTCACAATTCTGGTCTGACAACCATATGCATTTTTCCAACCATAGCTGTGAAAATGACTCACTGTGTTTGCTTCTTTAAAAATCAAATGAAATGTAGCCTCGGGTACTACCTCATGGGCAAATTTACTGATCAAACACAATGACCCATATTGTCTCATTTCATTTTGTATGTACATGTACATCCCAGGAAATATCACAATCAAACATTTAACCATTTGAACACTGTGAATTTGTGTTTAACGGCAGCCATTTTTTATTTAAAATTAGTAAATGGCATGTCATTGTATAATAATAAATGACATATTTTCCCATACATAAATGGTATAAAATACATAAATAACATATTTAGAAGTGGTTATTCTACGTAGTGAAATTACTTTTCACATTTTATTGTATATATTGCAGTTTGACTGCCATCTTGAATATTTATTTCTGCATTACCTGGCTGATTTACTAAGTATATAGTATAGCCAATTTATAACAGGTCATGCTCGACACTTTTTTCACATATGGTGTATGAGTTATGTATGTCTTCAATAGCAAAAGGCAGAAAACTGAGATTTTTATCTTGATTTGACCCATGAATGACATTCGAACTGCCCCCAAATAGTTCAACTTGTGTGTCCATCTAGACGCATATTTTTGAAAGGTATAACCCACTTTGAGCACCCGTTTGTACAATAAATGTTTAAATGATAATACCCGAGTCTGGAGTGATGTTGTGACAGTTTGCAAATTAAGTCGCCAACAATTTATTGTCGGCCATCTTGGAATTTAAGTTAGTAAATTATCTAATATGCAATTTTATTAAATGTCGTACCATGATACAAATTGATTTTGTGAAGACATTCAGTAACACACTCATACACAGAGCTAGTTTATGTTGCATATGTACGAAAATGTCGGTGTTTCCATGTAGTGTCACTATTTTGAGTTTTATTCTTTATTTTCCATTATTGAAAATAATAGCATTTAACTTGTTGCCATCTTCAACATTGATTTTATGAGTGATGGCAAACATTACGACACCTATGATTTTTCTTAATTTGACCCCATATATATAGAAACTGGGGGTTTTGGACCAATTTTACAAACTTGTGTTCTCAATCCCTGAGGCTAGCAATTTTATATATATTTATGTACGTTTGTACATAAATATATAGTAGTTTTGTACGTTGATATGAACATGTAAAACCATTTTACTGTTTTAGGCTTCTCAGCCCCTGTGGCTAGGAATTTGGTACAAAAGTACAACGTAAAAACACTAGCAGCTGAACTATAATGGTCCAAAACTCTGATCAATATGGCGCAACGAAAAATAGCAAAAGCCTCCACTCGTGCACACACCCAGCGGCTGGGTAGATTTCTTAGCCAGCACCCAGCCACTGGGGTGTTGGGATATTTCTTAAGCCCACGCACCTGTTGGCTCGCAGCCTAGTTTTACAGGTCGCCTTTAACCCCATTGCCAATTCCTCTGTTCTGAGAAACCAGCGAAGTAAGGCGAGCCTATTACCAATTTCATACTTCCCCGTCAATACACCGAAGTTTGATCGAAATTTGACCGAAATAATGCGGGCGTAAATCTGGATCATACATTTCCTTTATGTATATTGATGAGATACCAGCCACATGGCATCCTTTGTTCTGGTAGTATGTGCATAGTTATGAAAGGGGTTTTGCATGCATACATGGATATAAATTAAGTATCTTTTCATATGCTTTTACAAAACTAAGATACGTAAAGTTTAATATTATAGAACGCTTAATGTAGAGAATTTATAGCAGGGGGCGAATTAACTTGCGAGCTGCACCACCGCCCAAAAGTTTGTATGCTTCGTAAGGTAGCGCCGTCGGCCCTCTGTCTGTCGCTCTGTCTCTATATGTCTCTGCATGTTTGGCTCTGTATGCCCCTCTCTCTATGTGTGTCTCTCTCTCTCTCTCAGTATTTATGTCTCTCTCTCTCTCTCTCTCTCTCTCTCTCTCTCTCTCTCTCTCTCTCTCTCTCTCTCTCTCTCTCTCTCTCTCTCTCTCTCTCTCTCTCTCTCTCTCTCTCTCTCTCTCTCTCTCTCTCTCTCTCTCTCTCTCTCTCTCTGTATATGTCTATGCCTCTCTCCTCCATGGCGAGTTCTTTTTTTTTACCTCGTCATCTCCCAAAACCTGTGGGTGGGCATTGGCGCCAACATTATAATAAAGCCAATATATACGCAATGAACCCAATAACCGCCATGCCGCCAACTATAAACACAATTTATCTGTCCTTTTGACTCTGTAAAGGTGTACACAAATCACTCAATACTGGCTCGGTATCAAACGACTTTAATCGTTGTGCACCTGTCACCGGAGTAGTAACAGCATTATATTCTCTTATAGCTTCGTCCACATCCTCAAACGTATTAGCAGCGTGATTTTGCTTCCTAATTACATTATTAATCCAGTCTAATCGCTCTGTTCTTTTTTCTGTCCATTGAGCTTGAGCTTTTTGTAAATGTTCTACAGCTTCATCATGACATTTGCGTTCATCATTTGCCGAACCATTCCACAATGAACTAAATAAGAAATTACTCCCCGTAAACTCTAATGCATTCACTAAAGCACCACCAACCATCATTGATGCCATTTTATTTTATATAATACTTTTATTCTTCAAAATATTATCTGTAATTATACCTTGTTTAACAAGCATATCTCTCGTAGCAATAGCAAGACCAGTATCCAACATTAACATAGCCATATTATAACCATCAACTGCCTGTTTCATAATTGTATTTGTTATCTGCACATATCCTATTTCAAGTGCCGTTATTACAGCAGCATGATAAGCAAGATTTAATTAATTGTTTACTCAATAAAATGTGGATTGTGTTTTACATCACCAACACTAGACATTTCAGGTTCCCTTGTTACAATCTTATTTCGATTGAATAATTTCCAGCCAAACACAACACCGGCAGCTAGACCCATTCCAGCTATAAAATATGTTATATTTGATGTAGTTTTATTAACTTTCACTATGACTGGTTCTTCAGGTGTATGTCTACTTTTTTCTTATGTACTATATGTAATAGACTTTCTAGTTTGGCTTTCGTAGCAGCAGCACCCTTTTTGCCAGCTTTTACCCGTTTCGGATTATTTGTTGTTACTTGTTTAATCTCCTCTTTTCGTTATGGAATTTCTTCTTCAGGAATCTGTTGTGTGTTCTCCGTCTCCATTATTTTAGTTGCATCATTTATATTTTTAAATTGACAATATTTCTATGTTGTTATCATTGTAGTAATATGTGCCAGAAATACAACAAACCTAAAATATAACTCACAACAAGTACTAGTCAATGCATTCTTACCTAAATATTGGACAACTTTCCCGCCTGAAATAATCGCAGATAACCGTTATTTTAAGTAGTCATTATTTACTGCACGTACACCATTATCATTGTATACTTTATCATCACTTAGTTGTTCTATAAGTTCTTCACATTCCATTTTTATTTTACATAATATAAATTTAATTTTTAAATAAACCCAAACAGAACCAAATATAATAATCAATAATTGTATGAATATCAATATGTCAACATTTCACATATTACTACTATTATTTAAGTTAAATTTGCTTAGAACTGCTCAACAATGCTAAGCAATACCTATTTACGAAGCAATTCTTAACATTGGTTATCTATGAATTGCTTAGTTAAATCAAGTTAAATTCAAGTTAAACCAAGTTAAAATCCAGTAAAATAAGTAAAATAAGTAAAATAAGTAATACTAAGTAATACTAAACATTACTTAAGCAACGTATAACCAGTGGGTTGGTCAGTTCAAATCAACAACTTATTTTGTTTCCTTCCTCCAGGGTTGGAATAACATCATTTTCTCTCAAACAGTCCTCAAAACTATCTCTATCTTTCGTCTTCTCTTAAGTCTTTTAACACTGAATTATACCTCTGTGATATAACCCAAACGCTTTGCTCCGCATGTCGCCCAGAGAATGCGAGCTGTGACAGCATATCTTTTTTCATAGTTAATTGCTTTGTAGCAGAACATTCATCAATGATATATAATGTTGGACCTCCAGCATATTTATTAAAAACTAATCTTAACAGTTCTTGCAGCTTCTCTTCGCCATTACGATTAACTAGATTAACAATATTTATTTTTTTGTCGATTGGGTGGTGTAAATCACCAATCCAACTTCTGTTTGTATAAGCCTTGTTCCATGCTATAGTTGGACAATGTATAACTATATTCTCAAATACTCCAGCATATCCACCTTGTTGCTGTGAAAGCTCAAGTTGGTCAAGGATAAATTCCGTTTTACCACATCCGGTTTCACAACAGATAATAGCACTATGTGCATACTTTGGCAAATCAATATAACGCCGATACAAATCTTCCATTTTCTATATTTAGTTGGGCGTCTTGAATTATAAATAAATATATATGTATTGCACCTGCAGATTCAGCTGCTTTAGAAATCTGAATTGTAATGCCTTCACTCGCATTTTCTATTCTCCGTCCATTCCCATGTAAACTATTATCATCTGTTGTTCTTAAGTCAAGCCAGAGTGTATATTGTTTTGTAATATATTTGCCAATTGTCACACTGGCCACATGAAATTATTTACTGACAACGTTCACTATCGGATCATTAATATCTCTGCCGGCAAAGCGTTTGCGTATTTATTTCATCCCACATATTATATGCTTTCATCCCTTGACTGTATAGTTGATTAGGCACGCCCTCAATTGTGACTTCATCTCTTGCAAAAGGTGCTGATTGCTCTTCAAATAACATTAAAATTCCCTTCATGGATCTAGCAGGCGTGTTTAAATTTATATTTCATATAAAATCGCTTTCATTTCTAGTTATCTTTCTGTAACGAAGAATTCTATCATATAATATTGACATTTGTCCCATATATTGATTGTTTACCATTGTCGCTAAATTAGGCTATGTGACCATATCAAATTCTAAACTTATATTATTAATTTCCTAATTAGCAGTCAAATCACCTGGGGCTATTATTACCCTTGAATAATCATTAAATGTAAGTTCATATTCAAGTCTGTCACCCAACCCGGATTGATAATATGGCATATGAGCTTCAAGAAGTTCAAAGTATAATGGTATATAGAATCGATTACCAAATGTATCTGAAATAGCTTTATCTACAGCGTTTGTAGAACTAGCATTTGCTGCTCCAGTTCTTAATTTGGTTACATTTGAACCTGTACTGGTATATATACCTTCATAAACCATCTTACCTCGCTCTGGAGGTGTTTTCCATAGATCGCGATAGATGTAATACACATCTGAATTTTCAACTGACATAATTTCATTACCAGATATTTTAACAGTTGTTTTCTAGACTATCGCACGTCCAAGGTTTTGAACCACTCTGCGATCGTCATCAGTGGATGTTAATGCAATTGTAAGAGTTAAACGGACTGTCCCAGGAACAATCAAGTCGTTTGGTCCTAAATTTGGAAACCGCACTAAAAGCTGCCGATTTTGATTAACTGTAGATGGATTATTTGTTATTGTAATTGATTGTCTTATTCCTTTCACTCCGAGGTGTTCTCTTAAATACCTGTAGGGGTTAAGTTTTCTTCCGTATGTTGTCATTTTTATTATTTTATTTATGAATTACATACTTTAAAATAATAATAAAAAAAATAATGGCTGAAGGTGGAGAAGGAGGCTTTATGCATTATGATAATGATACTTATTACCCTGATATTGACACAGGCGCCAGTGAAACTATTGTAGACCCGTCAACGGTTCAAATGGAACAATCAACCCGTGAGGGGAGTGTGTCGAATTACCAGGGGGTTATAGAGTTATTTAGAAAACAATTCAAAACATTGTTTAACATTCCAGACAAGGATTTTGATTTAATGAAGCCAGAATTAAATATCAGAGACAGAACAATGTACTGGAATGATGTGCAACTATCTCGAAAATGACAATCATGTGTATTCTTAAAAATAATTACGGGTAAAGGAGCGCAGAATTTAACAGGTTAATTAGTCTGACCAAGTTGCCAATAGAAGCAGTCGCTAAAATACAAATTATAGAAAATGAAATTCCAAATGTCGAACATATATAAATGTCCAACATACCAAATACAGCTAATGAAGCAGAAACATCAGTAAAATAAATTATTGGCACATTAGCAAAAGAAACATCAAATGCAATAACTGATGATTTTTAAACTCTTCCATTAAGAGAAATTAAAGCTTTAAGCAAAGCATTACAACCAACAAAAGGTTATCTCGCTAATAATATTACAAAGCTAGGCGAACGTAATGCAAAAGCTCTCCAATTAAAATTGTCCGCTGCAATATCATTTGATGCCGACAATCCAGAGGCTGAAAAAATAGAACAAATCGCAAAGAATGCGTCTGCGCGTGAAGCTCGTCTTGAAGTTATTTCAAACCTCGACTTGGTATAAACAAAAAATATCCATTAATTTTGTGATTTTAATAATTTTTCACTGTCCCAAAATAAATTGCATTACATTTTGGATCTTTTAGAATAAGCAAGCTAACCTTTTGTACAGCAAACATTTTTTTTCATGAATTTGGAATAATTAATGTCCTCCATGTGATAATAACACTGTTCGAACTGCGCCTGTGTCTATCACGACCAGAATTCACTGGCCATGCACAGTAGCCTTCGGCGTCTATTTATTAAATTAGTATTTTTTATTTGATTTGAATTCCGCGTGAGCGCTGAATTTTGTGTCAACACATTTACGGAAAATATTGGTGATTTTCTAAACTAATATCGGCGAAATCCGGCGATATATTTTGTGTCAATTTTCAACACCATTTATGGAAAATATTACTGATTTTCTAAAAACATATCGGCGAAGGTGTCCTGAACAACTTAAAATATGTCCACGCTTTTAATATTCCGGACTCCGAAAATCGATATTATTTTAAATAACCAGCCGTCTAATAGATCTGCGTATAATCGAGAGAGTATTGTCTCACACAACGAGGTATGGGCACACCTGAAAGCAACAACGCGTCAATTTCAAAACATTGCCTAAGGGTGAAAATGTACAGCTGTGTGATGAGTCGTCACACTGTTACGCGTTATCGATTATTTCCACACAAAGCCACACGTGTATTTATAATTAGATGTTGGGGTACATATTATCATGATTAGCACACCGTCTCACTAAGCGGGGGCTATTCAGGGAATGGGATCACGTGGTCTATTGTTTACACTGGATTAATGACGGCCCCCATGAGGTCTTGGGAAAATCTTATTGTTCATCAATACGACTGTGGTTTCTTGCGTTTAATGATGACCATGTTCCGACCGTTAACACTTATTTAGCAGCATTACCTAAGTAGTTAGTCTCAACATTCTGCAGAGATATTTGAATCGGACGGAATCGAACGTTGTTTAAACTTGGTCCGGTGCATATGCACAAGTCAAAATATGAACTGAGAATGGCGCTTTGTGTGACAGAAATCCGTACGAATAACACAAATATTTTGTTATAAATATCACATATAGCGAAACAGCGATTGCATCTATAGTTTTAATAATATGCATACATATTGTAATTCATGTTTAATAGCGATATACATGATATACTTATGAATAATATACTATAATAGTGTTTATACTCCAGCACTATGTTTTAAGGCTGTGTCATTTGACTCAAAATAAGCTGGATCAGTTAATACTTATATTCATATGCTTCATGAGAACATCAACACATTTAAAATATACAAATGTAACTTAAAGGAGTACCGATATGATAGATTTTAATAATAAAAATATTGAAAATACACATTACAATCGCTTACAACATATTTTATTGATCTAAAATAGTCACTGCATCGTGGCCAATTTGACAGCATTACCTATTGCGCGGGTACCTCAGTAGACTCCCTGTTTATGTAGGTAACTGGGGGTATAGTGGAGTACGCTCGCTAACACAATGTTTGGGTAATGTATTTTCTTTCTCCACCGCTTTCATCTTTGAAGAATTTTACAGAAATGCCGATTGAAAACTTTATACCATTACATTATTTTTGGTCTTGATTGATTTGATTTATTATAGTTGACTTTTTATCGTCAAACATAATATTAGGGTCTTTTTATTTATGAGCATCTATTTCATATGGCTTGAAATAATCGCACAATGGCCTGTCGACCAATCTTAATTCTGTTTTTCTTTTATCTTTGGGGCCTTGCTTGGGTTCATTTATAACATATTTTTTTAGTTCAACGTATGCCTGTTTTTGCCGCCTCCTTGCCTTTTTCCTACGGCGTCTTTCATGCAGATTTTCTAATACAGATTGGTTGGCTTCGACCTAAGGCTCTACCTTCGTGTCTGAAACCTTCAGAGCATCAACCATATTTCGCAATTGCTCATCATTAACAATTCCATCACGATGCAGCTTCAGAATATATTGTATATCTGTAGCACTCATTTTCTTTTTAAGTTCGTACTTTTTATAATATTTTTATTTATTTAATAGAAATAATTAATTATATAAATACAAAATGGAAGAAATAAACGTAAAGCCAGTGAAAAACTCGATATAATGTGCAGTACATAAATTTAGAGTAAAAAGGAATAGCCCAGTGAAACCATGCTTATTATGTGGAAGGTGTACTTGTGCTATGTACCAAGTGTGTCTAAATGCAGTGCTATATAATCAGTCAGGGGTGTAACTGATTTCAATTATGTTCGTAATAACGTGATAGAGATATGTTTGCAGGTCATGCATAATTATCTCCCTTTGCGAATAACGTGTGTCAGTTATGTTGGCTGAATGGAATTTTACGCTAAAAACAGGTTTACAAGTTAGATTCTACTCATGATTCGCATTGGTTCGTGCTATAGACCAGTGTGTATATTCCATTAATATGTACTGTAACTATGTATTGACATTCACTGGCACGAGTGGCACGGAAATTGCCAAGTCTATGCACATTTCGCGCACTTTTTTGTATAATAAAGGGTATCTTTACAGGTGGTTTGTGAAGCTCTGAAAGTTTTCCCGAGTGATTGTATAGTTTTCTAGTAGATACCAACACCTTGCAAGCACGTGTAAACAGGTTTCTTCGTTGCGCATCGTAGATTAGCGTTGCGCAAAGCCTTCAAAGTTTACAGGTAATTCCCGGGATAACGTGTTTCAGTTATTATTTTTGGCGCCAAGTTTTATCTACGCTTGCTGCAAGACAACTCTGTAGGGCTTGTCCCGATAAGACGGTTAGTCAGTGCTTGCCTGCTCTTTGATCGTGGGTTGTGAATATGGTGTTTCGAAGTCTGATTATGGTCATATGCTGATAAGATACGCCCCGTCGTTTTGCCACCAGTCTACATGTCCACACAGCATTATAATATAGATATATAACTATAAGTGTGTGTAGCGTAGTCTGTTGGCGCTATACAATGACGCCGGTGTAAGCAGCATTAGACAATCATCATGATCATGACAATGCTATAAGATACGTGTATTCGTATTTTGCGTACTCCTATTCACGTAACAGACATGCAATATCCGCGGCACTTGAGCACCTGTATGCACCGTAAAGTACACATGGTAGGCGTGATTGATAATTGATAAAAGTCGTACATTTCGTGGAAATTTATGTATTTTGTTTACATCAACTAATTTTAATAATAACCTAAATGGGCATTTGTATGCAACTATCAATTAGCGACCTGTCTATCTCCTGATTAGCCATCACGCACCTACATCTTGACCTATTGACAGGGATATATACTGCTTGCTGGAGGCAGGGTCAATGCATGGTTCGTGTTTCACTGATTAATAAACATGGTAGGTTCTGATCAGACTGCGCATATACATCATGTGTATAGTCGCATGGTTAGCTTTCAAACCAGTTTCCGCGCAGTGTGATCAGGATCTACACAGCCGTATGATTGATCTAACACGCAAGAGAATCAAAATCTGGAAACTGTTCCAACTGCAGTATTGTCCAAGTTCTTATCCGTATACCCCGTATGTGACCCGATCTGATAAAACCGGGCTGGCTAATTGGCTGATCGAATTGCGAACATTCAAGCTGGTGATGTGTATAGATAGACTGGCCGGTGGCACTGTCTGGTCTCGGTCTACACATGAATAACTCCAATGTGTCGGATCGTACATATATCGTGGTAGACACCATGCTATGGTCACGGTTATAAAGCTAGACTAAGTTTGACATTTTAATCGTTCCCCAGGGTTACGAAGGCTGGAGGCGGGATAGGACAGCTCTCGTATTTTACAGACTCCCTACACCAGTATAGACTCGCTTTCCATGTTCAATAGTGATACATGTATATATACAAGTTGTAGTAGTAGTATCTTATGTGGCTCTACTGGCAAAATGGATCTTACAATAAATATATTTTCAATAAATAAGTCGTGTAAATCATGCGCATTCGACATATTCCTACGCTAAATCACTGGTCAATAATATGCATTATGTTCCACCTTGTTATAAATCGATAGTATCCGTATTCGTGCGTGTTTGTTAATTATAGCGTTCATAACACGAGATTGACGGTATCTGATGTTTAACTCGCAGATTATGCTTTAACTATTCGGAAATTGAATACACAGTCGTGATTTTTCGTTTCGCATAATCATAGATACCCTGTTTATGAACCTAAGTTTACGAGGTCTTCACACGCAAAATTTCATTTTTAGTGATAATTCAACTCGGTGTTTCCGAGTTGGTTACGCGCAATACAATAGGATTACATTTGACATACATACCAAATGAATTCACCAGGGTCATGTGGCATGTATCTCAAATGCAAATTGCAAATGAATGGCGTAGATCCCGATGAGCCGGCTCATCGGGATCTACAGTTTGGACAAAGGTACGTCTGCCATCCGCAATCCAAAATTATACAATCAGCATTATGATTCGTCTAGAGCTGTCGTTTCGCAATGTTTCCGTCTTACGAAAACATGCGAATCGTCTCCTAAAGATATGAGAATCGACTTGCATTTTCGCCATCTCGCCTTCCGCTTTTGGAAATATAGTTTGGTGTAACCCGAATTATAAAGCGCAGGTAGCGCAGGGCGACTTACCTTGTGTTACAGACAGAACATTCGGGTTAGTTTTGCTCATGCGTGTTGATGCAGATAGCGAAGCAAAAAACGCGCGATCTTCCACCTGTGGGCGAGGCTGCGAAAAAGCAAGATTGAATATGATAGAATCGCGCGTGTTCGTCTCGCGATCATACTTCGTAATCTCGCGATCAACCTATGCTCGAAATCGCGAGATTGTAAAATGTCCCTAACAGGACACGTACAAATAGTCTTAGGAGACGAGTCTCATGTGCTGCTGAAACATGCTTTTATTAAGAAGTAGAACAAATGTGGACAAACACCAATAAATCTTGACAAAAAACGACAACATAGTTTGACAAAAACATGATAATCGTCGTCTTAGGAGAATATTCTTATGTGCTACCAATACATGTCTATTGTGTGGGGGAGCGAACATATTTCGATATATCTTATTGGTTACTGCATTGCATCGCCGGTTTTTGCCTTAACTTTTTTCGGGGTTTCTGCACATCCTATTTTTAAATTTCGATGTCATAAAGTTATGGAATAATTATGTGCGAAAGATAATTCCAGAGCCAAATCTTACTAAATAAAGTTCCATTTTATTCCATGCGTGATGGTGTCACGAAATGGATACATATGTGTTGAGTAATTGATCGTAAATGTCTCTGTTGACATCGCGTCGGCGTGTATCAAAGGTCAGATCGGCACGACCTTGTAACCTTTGATGTCTGGCCCTCCACTCGTCACAATCACCCCTCCCCCCTACCCAGCACGGTGGCAGAATGGAGAAACTCATGCAAAATGCTTAACCGGACGCACGGATGGACACACATTCCAAACAATATAGTACCTCCCGACTCTAACATGAGACCGGGGAGGGCGGGGGCGTAAAACAAACGATTCCGTATTCATTTTTGTATTAAAATATATCAATTGCTGTCACAAATCCAATAATTGCACTAAGGGGCGCACTTATATTGCGCCTGAAATAAATACTCCAATACTCACAAATCTAAGAGTTTTTCGAAGTTTTCCGGCCGCCCCATTGCGTCAGTAATCTGATAATAAAACCTACGTCATTTTATCTAATTTTGTTTTGTCCCACCCCTTTAGCACGTTCAAATATATTTTATCCCCATCTTAAATTCCCATATAATTTTATTTTCACAATAAAATCATTATTTCATTGATATACTTACTATATTTCATGATATACTATCTCGGTATCATCAACAGACCTTGCTATACGTCAACGGCGTTGTTTTATTGTGATAACGTTAAAAAATATTGTTCGATTTTAAAGGTACATGCCCACTCAGTAGGCACAAAATGCTCTTTATATCAGACATCATATGAGACATTTTCTGGCAAAATAAACATTCATTCAACATTACCCCACGTATGGATTGACATTATTATACATTTTATATTTATGCCGAAAATGTCCACACTGATATCAAAGGCGATAACCGTGTTTCCTTAAAATGTTAACGGACACTACTATTTATTCTCTGTATTTATTTTTTTGATATGCAATATCATACTTTATAATATGTCGCAAATATAATTATGTTCGGGTAACGAATTTAATTAGTATAAATAATTAAAAAATATCATGCCCCATTTGCATAGGAAAATAACCTGATACCACCGCGCGTCACTATCAGTAAAATACATATTACTTTACGATTATATCTGTATATAGGGCATTCTTATTTTTTAGAACTGTTGTAATAGCTATATACTTATTTAATTCCTATAAAGAACAGTTTATGCCTACTGAGTGGGCATGTACCTTTAATCTACATGCCAAGTACTAGTATTTATTCAATTACCCGCCAATTACCATTGTCCTTCTGTATTTATGTTCAGCTAGAGTAATGAGTATTTTACTGTGCAAACTGATCGGGGCTTACTAGTCGCTGCATCACGTGTATGACCTCGTGTGACCTCTTGTAATCCAACCTCGGGCATATGTGTATTGCATGGAATATCATGCCGCTCTAATGATCATGATGATTGTGATGCTTGTATTTTAACACTGTCACACCTACCTAAGTAACTTGAATCGACTCAGAATTTGTGAATAAAGATCAAACAATCCACCATGTCCACAGTGCAGATACTGATGACACGATACATATGGTGGTTATATATTTGACATCGAGATATCGAGATATCGAGATGTTGACATAATTTATCCGTCGCAAGTATGTCGACTTAAATATCATTACATGTCGACATAATGTGAAACTATGTGGACATGTTGAGACTCATTACGTTTTAATATATAGATCATTCGTTTCGCTTTGTCAGTTACCCTACGCCATCGGCCGTATTGTGAACAGTGTAGGCCATATTCATAAATACTGACCTTGTTTAGGGTAATGTTACCCGACATGCAAAGTCATCGAGCCAGTGCCGTCGTTAAATCAAAGTATTGTAGCGTAATACTTTTACCCTCCGTAACTCAGCCCTTGTTGGACTGAATTGGTCGGCTGATGATCCCCTTTTGTCAGGATTGAACTGTTTCGCTGTCACCAGACCTTTCGGTCAACTAGAAAACGAGTGACGTCAGTTGCTGATTTCTCCACCTCAATGTGATAATAATTGTCTGTCGCAACGTCAGATGAAAGAATATTACAATTCTTTGTAGTACCAATTGGAAACTCAAATTGTAGAGAAGGCGTTCGTTCAGGAGTACATATTTTTAATGTGGTTAATAAAGTAAATATACAAATCCAAGTCACGCATGAAGTAGTTCAGAAACACAAGCTACTACTTACACTTCCCCCCCCCCCCCCACCCCCGTCAGGGAGTTGGCTCGACGGCCTTCCCTGGCAAACACCCCAGTAAAAATAAGTAACAGTTGCAATTTGCTTAAAAGTTAATAATTCCGTCCTTGAATTTAGATCACAGTAATTCCGAAACTAAAGTAGGTTATTTAATTTATCCAAAGGAGCCAAAACAGAATGCTCTTAAAACCCAAAACTGGCACTCTCCTTGGATCGGGAAATCTCAGCCTTTATACATCTCGGTGATTCAGGTACCTTTAATGGTGACATTGAGTAAGGTCTACCTTTAAGTGGTTACCTTTTATATTAAGGTTAACCTTTAATTGAATTAAAGGTTATGGTGAATCAGGCAAGAAAGTGTCTTGTCAAATATTCCCTCCCAAGATAATGGTAATGCACTATATGTATGTCTACAACAATATTCATATTAGCATGACAATTTAGACATTATAGTACACAAGACAGGTCACAAGAGATTGACTGGCTACTTAATATAATAGAGTCCTTCTACATCTTTTTGTAATGCCGCTGGCTAGAATCAGTCAGTCAGTTCATGCCTTAATGAGATTAAGCATTAACACTATAATGTTTTCATATTTATAAGTGAGACCCATGCCCAATTGAACAATGTTGTAGTAAAATACAAGAAATATGGTGTACGATTGTTATTGTATCCCCCGGACTCCGTCGGGGGATACTATGGATTTGACAGCGCGCCGCGTCCTCGTCCGCGTCCGCGTCCGCGTCCGCGTCCGCGTCCGCCGCAGACACTTCTTGTCCGGAGCATAACTCGAACACCCTTTGGAATATTTTCATGAAACTTCACACATGCATAGACCACGACCCGTAGGTGTGTTGTGCACAAGAATGACAACTCTTGCATTGCTAATTTTTTAGTTATCTCCCTTTTTTGTTTCTCACACTGATTTCGTGTCCGGAGCATAACTCCACCACCCTTTGGGATATTTTCATGAAACTTCACACATGCATAGACCACGACCCGAAGGTGTGTCGCGCACAAGAATGACAACTCTTGCATATCGAATTTTTGAGTTATCCTCCCTGAACTTTTTGGTTTCTTTCGCCGCCATGGATTGGACCCATAATAACTCGGGACCCACCCCTTTGGAATATTTTTTATGGAAAACTTAAACACCTTTTCAATCCTTTAGGGGGACCATGGATCAAACCGAAGGTTTGGTGTTGTTCGCGGGGCAACCAAAGGAAATGACAATAAAACTCTATTGCAATAAGCTTTAATTTTTTTTTGAGTTATCTCCCTTTTTTGTTTCTTTCACACTGATTTCTTTGTTGTCCGGGAAGGCATAAAAAAAACTCCCACCCACCCCTTTTGGAATATTTTTTCATGAAACTTCTCACATGCATAGACCACGACCCGAAGGTGTGTCGCGCACAAGAATGACAACTCTTGCATAGCTAATTTTTTAGTTATCTCCCTTTTTTGTTTCGCGCACTGATGACCATAACTCGACCACCCTTTGGAATATTTTTATGAAACTTAACACATTCAATTAGACCACGAACCGAAGGTGTGTTTTGCACAAGAATGACAACTCTTGCATAGCTAATTTTTGAGTTATCTCCCTTTTTTGTTTTCGCGCACTGATTTCCTGTCCGGAGCATAACTCGACCACCCTTTGGAATATTTTCATGAAACTTCACACATGCATAGACCACGACCCGGAGGTGTGTCGCGCACAAGAATGACAGCTCTTGCGTAGCTAATTTTTGAGTTATCTCCCTTTTTTGTTTTGCGCACTCTACAAACTGGACAATAATGCATGAAGACCCGTTTTCTCGTCTGCTCTGTACACCTTTTCTCGTGTGCTCTGTACACCTTACCTGTAGAGAGAACAATAGAGACTAGGAGAACCATGTGCTAGCATGGGCTTGCATGTGCAAATGTCCAGTGCTTGACCACTGCTGACCACAGGTAATTTATACAGTTAAATTACTACATTGGGTACTGTGTTGAAAATATTGTGGCATTATGTGGACCTGTGCAGATATTTGTAGATAAACATAGGACTATTAAAAAAAAATCTGGGCTCCAGTAGCAAGCATTAATTATATTTAAACTTTTTTTTTCCATTTTTTTTTTCGTTATTTTTTTTCCATTGTTTCTTATTTTCCTTTTTTTTTTTCCTTTTTTTTTTTTTTTTTTCCTTTTTTTTTTTTTCCTTTTTTTTTTTTTTTTTTTTTTTTTTCCTTTTTTTTTTTTTTTCCTTTTTTTTTTTCAAATTATTTTTCAATTTTTGTCTAGTAGCATAAGGTCGTAAGTGCTATATACAGACTATTCACCTGTGCATGTGCTAGCATGTGCAACTGACCACTGACCACTTACAGGTAATTTATACAGGTAAATGATTATATTACATTTCCGTAAACTGTGTTGAAAATATTGTGGCAATATGTGGACCTGTATATATATGATACGTAGATAAATATAGGACTATTAAAAAACATTCTGGGCTCCAGTAGGGAGCATTATTCTTTTATTTTTTTTAAATTTAATTTTTTTTTCAATTTTTTTTTAAATCCTTTTTCAATTTTTTAACTGACCACTAACTTATTACATGTAATTTATACAGGTACGTCATTACATTTCCGTAATTATTAACAAAAATTCTGGGCTCCAGTAGCGAGCATTATTATTTATTTTTTTTGTTGTATATTACATTTCCGTAAACTGTGTTGAAAATATTGTGGCATTATTATTTTCAATTTTTTTGTTTTCAAATTCTTTTTCAATTTTTGTCTAGTAGCATAAGGTCGTAAGTGCTATATACAGACTATTATCATATAATAAAACAATTATTGACTAGTGAGCCAAAGGATATAATCTGATATTCTATGGCTCACTAGTCAATAATTGTATAATATATTCGGGCCAGTGAAAATTGCTTTCGGGCCCAGGCTCGAGGTCAAGGCGGGACAAGGCGAGGCATCTGATTCCGCGGAATTCTTGTTTACTTATCTCCCTTTGTTGTTTCGTGCTCTGATTTTGTATCCAGAGCATAACTCGAACACCCTTTGGAATATTTTTATGCCCCACCACGATAGTGGAGGGGGCATTTAGTGTTACCCTCGTCCGTCCGTCCGTCCGTCCGTCCGTCCGTCCGTCCGTCCGTCCGTCCGTCCGGGCCAGCATCGGGGGTTTAGGAGCTTAGGGTAAGGGTTAGTAACAAAGGATTCCTTTATTATAGTCGGTAAGCTCGTAATTCCATTGATCTTTAGGAGCTAATCCTTTGATCTTTTAAATAACAAAAAGCTCATAACTCCCAAATGTTTGAACGTCCGTCCGTCCGTCCGCACACACGAATGGGTACTTGTTGTAAGCGTACGGGGATCTTATTGGGTAGGGTTAGGATAGTGTTGGGTACTCTTGTTGGGTATTTTTATACAGTAAAAACCCAACAAGTATTCATTCGTAGGAACGTGCGTCCCATCCTCCCGTCCGTCCGTCCGTCCGTCACAAAACTTTAACACTCGGGTAAATGTCTCATAATTTCTTCATCCTTCGACCGATCTGCTTCATATTTCATATACACATTGCTCTGATGGTTCACTACCGCCCTGTGCCAAATCCACGTTCGTCCTGCTCCCAGCAAGCCCAGGGTCAAGGTCACATACTTGGTGCTTCAACAACTTTAACGCTCGGGTTAATATCTTATAATTTCTGTTTTCTTTCACGGATCAGCTTCATAATTCATATACGCATTGCTCTAATGGTCCTCTACCGCCCTGTGCCAAATCCACGTTCGTTCTGCCCCCGCCAAGCCCAGGGTCAAGGTCACATACTTAGTGCTTCAAAAACTTTAACGCTCGGGTAAATATCTTATACATTCTGTTTTCTTTCATGGATCATCTTCATATTTCATATACGCATTGCTCTAATGCATGCTAATGGTCCTCTACCGCCCTGTGGCAAATGGGGGGGGCCACGTTCGTCCTGCCCCACCCCCGCCAATCCCAGGGTCAAGGTCACATCCAATTGGTGCTTCAATCAAAAATTTTAACGCTCAGGTAAATATCTTATAATTGTTCTTTCCATTCACGGATCAACTTCATATTTCATATATGCGTTGCTCTAATGGTCCTCTACCGCCCTGTGCCAAATCCACGTTCGTACTGCCCCCGCCAAGCCCAGGGTTAACATCACATACTTAGTGCTTCAAAAACTTAAACGCTCAGGTAAATATCTTATAATTTCTGTTTTCTTTCACGGATCAGCTTCATATTTCATATATGCATTGCTCTAATGGTCCTCTACCGCCCTGTGCCAAATCCACGTTTGTCCTGCCCCCGCCAAGCCCAGGGTCAAGGTCACATACTTGATGCTTCAAAAACTTTAGCTCTCAGGAAAAATAAAATTTTGAAAATTTTGACTTGGAATTTGGCCTCATTTATTATCAAAGCGATATGTGGGACATCCGTGTTCTATGAACACATTTTCTAGTTTATTAAACTTCACACATGCATAGAAGACGTCCCAAAGGTGTGTCGCACGTAAGGATGACAACTCTTGCGTCGTTAATTTCTTAGTTATCTCCCTTTGTTGTTTCGTGCACTGATTTCGTGTCTGGAGCATAACTCGAACACCCTTTGGAATATTTTCATGAAACTTCACACATGCATAGACCACAACCCTAAAGGTGTGTCACGCAAGAATGACAACTCTTGCATCACTAATTTTTAAGTTATCTCCGTTTGTTTTTTCTGTCACTGATTTTGTCTCCGGAGCATAACTCGAACACCCTTTTTTCAAACTACTTGTGTAACTGGGGAGGGAGATACACATGCGCTTGTCGACAAGCGTCCATTTCCAGTTTTAACCCATTTTATACAGAGAACATACCCTTCCACCAGCCCATAACGGTATGTTATTCTCGTCTCCCCACGGGAATACTACATCTTAGGTGACCACACTTGAATCTTCTCATAGAGCCGGTTCAATGTGTGATCATAGTTTGTTAGTGGAGAAACAAGACGAACACACAGTTTACCCCCTTTTACCACGAGGTATTCACTGTCTCAATCGTCTCGTAGAGACGGGTCAAATGAGTGGTCGTTAGATATACCTATTATGCCACAAAGCTAGGAGCTATTATGTCTGGTAACTGCTCATTTACCAACAAGACTGGGCAATGTTTATCAACTTCGCTTTTCTCAAATCATATCAACTGGAGGAGTACTGTTGCTAAATATAGATGACCTAAAAAAAGGTCTACCTTACGCTTGGCAGTGAGCCAGCCTATGTCTGCACAAGGTTCCACAGTGATGTAGTCGGTATTGTGATAAGGCTCCTAATTGGTTTGAACCGGTTTAAGGTCTACCTTTAGCGTGGCAGTGTGCCAAGATTAAGGTCACTATGAAAAGGTCAATAGGGTTCACATGCAGTTGTAATAGCTACCCCATGCATCTGAGAGAAGACCGGCTTTACAGCCCATCACACAAAGACTGTTAATTGACTAGTGGTTAATTTAGGGTAACAACATATTTCCCATTGCAGCAAATAATTAATTAAGACGTGTATATAACTGGGAAAAGTTTGCCACAGTATTTACATTTAGGGGAATAGTGTGGAGGGGAAATAATACACAATAGTCCTCTCAACAAAGGGCGGTATTTAATTTATTATACCGAATAATATTAATTATGAACCTGATTAACGTCGGTATTTCAGAATCCCCTCTAATATTGTCCGCTGCGTTGTGAATTGCGCGCTGCGTTGTGAAGCGGACGACTCTGTAGACTATTTTTTATTACGTGATATGAAATTGACCAATGCAACACCTAGGAATTGCAATTAGGTATAATAATATACTATATAAATGTCACAATCTACCAGATTAAAGGTACATGCCCACTCAGTAGGCACAAAATGTTCTTTATATCAGAGACCTCATCTGAGACAAAATAAACATACATTCACTATTACCATGATTAACCCACGTATTGATTGGCATTAGCATGCATTTTATATCACACGTAACTTTCCACACTGGTATCAGTTATTTTTTGATGTGCAATTATCACACTTTATAATCTCTCGAAACTATTATTTGTTCAGGCAACGCGTTTAATTAGTATAAATAATTAAAAGATACCATGCCTCATTTGCATGTGAAAATAGCCTGATACAACAACGTGCGTCACTATCAGTAAACTAAATATTTTAAATAATTATATCTGTATAGCGGGATACGGACAAAATCCCCCCCCCCGGACATAATCCCCCCCCCCCCATGATTTTTGACACAGGAGGACAAACTCCCCCCACACCCCCGTCTAAAATGCAGGTAGGACAAAATCCCCCCCGTCCAAAATCACAGGTAGGACATAATCCCCCCCCCCCCCCCCCCCCCATCAAAATAAAAAAAAAACAATATGGTTTGGGACCGACATCAGTATACAAATGTACAAACGATACATTACATACATATTCTTGTTTGACGTTTATTGTGCAACTGAAACTACTTCATTAGATGTGCTTGTTTGATTGTGCAACTGAAAATACTTTATTAAATGTGCTTGATGTTTGATGTTTATTGTGCAAATAAAAGTATTGAATATGATTTAACTTGATTCTGGACGGGGGGATTTTGTCCTACCTTGAATTTTGATGGTGGGGGGCGGGGAGATTATGTCAGACCTGTGATTTTAGACGGGGGGATTTTGTACTCCAGTGTCACAAATCATGGGGGGGGGGGGCGGCGGGGGGGGGGGTATGTCCGGGGGGATTTTGTCATACACTCCTGTATAGCGGGCACTCGTACATTTTAGACCTGGTGGAATAGTGAAACAATTATACACTGATTTAATTCATGATAAACATGATAAAGAATATTTTATGCCTACTGAGTGGACATATCATACATTTAAATAGCCAATAAAACATACAGACATGCCGTGTGCTACGTGCCTTCAAGACTGGTCACATATAAACATTGAGCTACTGCGACGATTATCACGGATCTTGAACGTTTAACTGAGACGATATACCACTCCGGATGTCAGGTCTACACTGGGTGTAAGAGCATTGTTTCTCGGACGCCCATTAGACGTGGCACTTCAGTCTGGTGGGACCTATTTATCATGTTTATTCGAACTAACTGCTATGATTCTAACTGTTTTACATCAGCAGTATCAGATTAATTAATATGACTGTTCCGAGTTGAAGTGTTTCGGGGAACTGGCCGGAATAACTCGGAAGAGGCCAGCAGTCGAAGATTTTACACACTTTTGCGCGGTCCGTGCGCTTTATTTCCTCGAAATCGGTGGAATAATAATAAATTGTGATAAAAAATAATATGAGTACTGATATCAGCTGCTTTTGCTGTTCATATATCCGAACAACAAACGTGGCCTGTCGGCACACGAATGCGCCTGGCGGCAGATTGGATAAACTGTGGCAAAGTTTAATAACCAAAGTGATAAGTATTCACAAGCATATGTATGAATGTCAGAATTTCAAGGTCATATTACGGGCAGTGTTGATGTGTGGCATTTGTCTAGAAGTATGATGTATTGAAATATTAAAGTAATCCATCAAGGGATATAGAAGATATGACAGAAATGAGAAGCTTTGGCGAACGTCTTAATGCGGGTAAAAGTTCAAAGTTGTCATAATCAAAAGGTCAAGGTCATATTAAGGGCAGCATGGATGTGTGGCATTTGTCCACAAGTATACTGTGTTGAAATATTTAAGTAATCCTTCAAGGGATATAAAAGTTATAACATAATTTTGAAACTCCGGCGAACTTCTTAATGTGCCGGACACACGACACACAGTCTAAACACTATATGCCTCCGGCTCTAACGATACAGGGGGCAACAAACGTCCACCGAACACGTCGATTCCCCTCCGTGTAACAAATACTCCCAGTTTCGCACAATAACCAGTGTGTACTGATATCAAGGGAACGGTTGCCAAACATGCCATCAGTTCAGTATATCATCATGATCACGGTCCCGTGGAATTACCAGGGGATATGTCAGTTCAAACCGCCAGTTGTGTCATCATCTGGGCCAGTAGAAGAGAGAGCGAGAGAGAGAGAGAAACCAAGTGGTAACTCGTGATACCTGACCAAGGTGTGACCAGACTTGATCCTGTTCAGACTACACCACGCATACGGCTTTTGATATGGGGGTACACTGTTCATAATGTTGCTCCTGATCACTACGAGCGTGTTCATTTACGGATCTGGAGCTTCACTGGCCTTACGTACAGACATCATCCCCTTTTTTTCTGCGGAGTCGTAATAATTATTAATCTGGTAAATAATCCCTCATCGTCGATATAGTCAATAACCTGTCTAACGTACACATGAGTTACTGTGCCTTTGCAGACCGTAACCGCCGGTCAGTCTCGATATTATAATCCACTCCCGTACATCAGTACGTGACCTGAGAGAATGAACGATTATTATTATGATGACAATTAACCATTTCATCCTACAAAACTTACATGGATTCGTCCATGATGAATTTTAGATGATTCCATATATTGAACAGGTTGTGGCTGGGCTCCAACAACATAAAACAAAAATATGTTTTAATATAGGGATACCTATTTGTGTTCGTCCATTCTTTAGATATGATTTGTTCGGGCAAAATGAACATTAATTTACCATTAACGGACGTGTTAATTGACATTATCATACTGTTGATACGCAACTTGAATTGCCACTTTGATACCATGAGCAATAACCGTGTTTCCTTAAAATGTTAACGAAAACACATATTTATTCTCTCTATTTATCTGTTGTGTACAATTGTGGTTTCGACATACGTTAAACGGATGATTCAAATATATTTATATATTTATCTTATATGTAATGATGATTCAAATAAGTGGCGGAGTTTTATATAGAAACCAAAGCTTAGTCAGATGATTATGTACGGTCCCTAAATTATGTTCGCTCATTTATAAATGCACGCACGCATGGTACGGCTGTACTCAAATACACACACTACATAGTAGATATCCATCGATATTTCTTTCATGCGTACCGACAATAGCGCATGCCAGCGACGTTACCGCTGTTTATTTGATGTCGATAGCAATATCAGTGAAATACGGCGATGTCATAAATAGAGAATAGTAAGTTAGTGCCGTGAATGGGAAAATATCTGGCAAGGCTTAGGAAACGGGATGGGCAAGGCTCTGCCGAGCACATCCCGTTTCCGTGCCGCGTCAGATAGTTTTCCCATTCACGGCACTAACCTACTATTCTATTTATCCCGTCAACACCTACAAATGGCTTTAAAATGCAAAAAAAGTAACCACAATCACCGCATATATTCATACGTGGTGATTAGGTCGTATTGACAGGTTATTAAAAATGTTTCACGGCACCGTGTTTCACGGCACATACGCACTGTGTTGAGGGGATAAACATGATAAATACGACAACTTCCATATCGCTGATATGTACCTGTCATACATTTTGCTGTAAATAATTGTATTGTAACATGATTGCGGACTATATTTTTGTCGAGTTATATAACGGAAAACTCGCGCGTTTGTTTGTGTGTGCTTCTGTCCATCAGAAAATTTGGTTTGTATTGTTTACCCGTTTGGCGGGTTAATCAATGGCTGTGGCCAACAAATTTGAGTTTATTTCGCACGTGTGTAATTTTAATAAACTCGCGGGTTTGTATGTTTATGTAGCTACGCTGGATGCACACTTTAACCGTTGTAGATTCAGAAGACAATAACAATTTATGTTCAGGAGCCACAGAGCATGTTGAGAAGGTGAATCAGCTTGTTGGTGTTCATTAATTTTAGGTGTACCAAATCTCTTCGCAACCTCTACCTTCTACTCGGCTCTTACGAGCAACAGGGTATGCCATTCACATCGATGAATACTTACAAACAGAATGAATATTGCACACTAAAATTTACCAACCTCACATACACGACGCTTTTATTGACCAACCGTAAAGAAAAAGCAAACACATTTGCATTCTTCAATATATTGCGCAGACCGTCAATATCGCCCACAAACGGTCAATTTTATTGAGGGGAAAATTATGGAATATTACATGCTACCCAGTGGTTTACTGTGATTCTAGAGGGATTTATTTCCTTGAAGGATTTTCGCGAGAAGTAATTGACGTCATGTGTTGACGTCATTTCCGGCGAAGAAACAATTCATACGCTTACGTCAAAAGTGTCAATTGTGACAACGTTATAAGCTGGTCTAAGAGCAAATTTCACATTTTTTCGAGGAGCATGTAATACATGTATACAATTTATTCCGCTACCATTTTGAAATACCGGATTTATTTCCCCTGGCCTCCTTGTTTCTTCATCGGATGTCTCGGGAAATAAATCCCGTATTTTAAAATGGTAGTGGAATAAATTATATTTATCTCCCCGAGGAAGCAATATCTCCCGAGGTAATCCGCAATATTTTCCTCAACCAAGGGAGGTATTTGTTTTATTTAATTATGCCGAAAACAAATATGATAACATCCTCATCGGCCAGGAACAAATGTCAACTTATGCAATGAAAATGAACTTCGAAACCACCGATGTTCAAGTAACTTATTATTAAATTGCTTTGGCGTTCAGTAATTCAATAAGTTTTGCAACATTTCGTATTTTTTAGTTAGCAAATAGCCAACTATAATTTAAAAACTTATGCACCCGGTGCGATTAGAAACCGCGATCACGACGACGGCAACGTTGTGTAACGCAAATATCGTCGGCATTACCACTGGGCCACGACGTTTCGGGAATGTTCGGCTAACGCGAGGTTGATATTGTAATTTATCTCAACACAGTGCCTATGTTTCGTGAAACACGGTGCCGTGAGACATATTTGATATGTCAGTAAGACATAATCGCGGTCACAAAAATGTGTAGTGTTGACCAATGGCAGTGCTGGTTGATCAGACTGGTGAACATGGGATTCTTCACAGTGTGCCGGCTAAATTTCGCAAATAAAAACGTTATCGCCGGAAAATAGAATTATTAAAATTAAATTTTCTGGATGTCAAATCAATTTCCATTAAGACCCTCAATATCTAATCGTTTGCTCTGTACCCCATTATGTGCGTCATTCAGACATGACTGACGTCATAATTATAAGTACATCAATAAGTCTACGCCATTTAAAATAAAAAATGGCTGCTCCCAGTGATTCCAGTCAGGTGTAAACGAATAAAATTGTTGTTTGTCGTGTTGATTATTATCCTTGCAGAACATGCTCCGCATGAAAATGGATGGGTCCGGTGAATTTGGAGAGTATATTTCGTTGAAAAGAAGCTGTAATTTCACATTGTCGGTGACAAAATATAAACCATTCTTTATCGAACTATGTTCTGAGCGCCAAAGTGTGTTTGATGCAATTCGGTTCTAATTTATCTCCTTTTGAAGGCTAAATGAATTAAGTTGATTTAAATGCTGTTTTACAATTTTTACGGGATAATTAGAATATGGTTGAGACGCTAGTTTTTGGGTTAGTGGGCGATTTCGGGGTATTCACATATTTTGTAATGTATAGACATGTGTGCAGCCGCTATGTGCGTTACGTCAGGTGATTAAAATAGCATGTCTTTACTACGTACATTAAGTCCTTTAACAATGTCTGAGTCCGCCATTTAATCTGCTCTTTAATATTGTTAAAATCATAAACATGATAAACAATAGAAAGGTTTCGAGTTTTCCTTCACTGTGTCTCATTCATCTGCGAGATGATCAACAGCCAATGAAAACTCGGGACGAATTCGCAGATTTATTACACTTTCGGAACATACCTCGAAAACTCCAACCATAAATAAAGGATCTCAAACGAGTTTCCATTTGATATGAGATTTATGAAACGAGTCACGCACCGAGCATTTATGCACCGAGCATTTATGCACCGAGCCTCTGGCGAAACCAACATTACTATCCTACTCAAGAATGAGCCGAACAATCAACGGCTGAATCTAATCCGCAGTAACTGTTGCTCCCTCAATACACGACCTCAATACACAACATCTGTGTGTCAGGTGTGGTGTGTGTCCGACCACAGGTGAAGTGACGGACCATGGTTTATAAATACATTAAATATACAAAACGAGGATGGCCGCGGCCCGCATGTCGAGCCCGCCGAGGCATTTTATGATCGAAGAGTGTATTTATTTGAAGTTTGATGCCCACTAAACATACAAAGTTTCAAGCAAATCTGACTTACGGTTACAGAGATAGTAGATATGTGAAAACTTTAACGCAAATTTTGACAGAAACTTTAACTCAAACATTTGACCTACACCTTGAACTTTTGGCTACTACAAACATTAAATCTAAAACAAGATTTATATGCAAGAACTTTTTCATCAAAAAGTTACCCTCCCCATTTCTTGTATTTCAAGAAATTCCATGAAACATTGATTTGATAGGAAAATTAAATTTTTCTATGGGATATTACAATGGGGGCTAAAATAGATTTTTTTTAAATATTTTGGAATTTGTTGACCGATATTCCCCAGATATATAGTAGGCAGGTTTCTGATTAAATTGTTCGTTTATTTCACTCGCCCCCCCCCCACATCCTCGACACCAACTCCCCCCCCCCCCCCCCCCCGCCAACGTCTTATTAAATTCCCATAGGAACATTGTATTCGCAATAAAAATAAAATCATCATATATATATATATATATACATATATATATATATATATATATATATATATATATATATGGGCCGCGCTCTGTGAAAACCGGCCTTAATTACAACATTTTCGATTTGCACTTTTTTACATTTTTGGATGCGGACTCCTTTCACAAACACTATGCTGAAAAGAAAATGCAAACATGTTTCATAGTTTTTGTTTTATCTCACTTTTTGTAGCACCATGTCAATCACGCCAGGAAAAATAAGTAACGTCATCGAGAAAATGACGTTATTGAAACGCTGACGTTTGTACAATGCAACACAACAGCCTACAGTAGAAATGCGTGTTCATAGACTCATTGACTGTGCTTGCTGTAAACTGTATTTGCTGATAAGTTGCACAAAATGTATCTACAAGTGTTAGTATGAATACTATCAAACATTGAACAGAATAAAACTATGATAAGTACATGTAGTGAACAAACCAAACGCACCACTATCAATGTTAAATCTATAATCAGCCGACATATGCATGTGACTTCGTAATTTGCTGCTATCGCCAACTATCACATATTGTGCATATACGTGTACCGTCAGAAAGATACATTGTAATTATTTGAGAATTTAGTTCAGAATCTAATTGACGTTATTTACGTAACAGTTAATTGTGACGTCATTTATTGATGTAGACATTACGTCACTCACCAAGGACCAAACACAAACAACTAAACGACGTTCCTGGTGTTTGAAATTGAAACAATCTGTGATCGAAACAAATGCACTATTTTCTGTAGAAATGAATGGCCTGAATTTGGTTAGAATTTGGATAGGCCTATGGCTGACCATACCAATGAGTTCAGCGCCCGATGGTGTATAGAGGGTAGTTCGACACCCCCGGGGAGTTTTTTAAAAACACATTATAAATCGACTGTCCGGCCTACCCGACTCTCGGAATTAAATTTACATTTCCGAAAGCGGGAGGAATGTTTTCCTGTGTAGCCAATATGACTGACGGACGGTCTTGTGTACATGTACCTCGTACTAGCAGGTCTATAGGGAAATCCTGCACTGACCCCCACTCCCTCGGCTGCCCACCGCCGCGCCACTGCCCCCACACCGAGAGGGCAGATATTGTTAGGTGTGTCCGCTTAAAAAAGTTATTGTATGGGCTACCCGTCTCGATCCTGTCTATGAATTTACTGCCGGTACTGATTTTTTATATAAGTTTCTTCAAATTTTATAAGTGTACTCACTTATCAACCGTACTTTGTAGATTCCTTTATATGTTTTTATTTGCGTGACTGATGCCCGCGCGACAGCATGCGTATTTATTTAGTAAGTGGAATGTATAGTTGTTAAAATCAAAAGTGGCCAACAGAACATTCCGGGCAAAATTATCCATTACTGTATATTTTTAAATGTGTGTCGGTTTGAATTTTTGAAAACAAATATATATACAACTACATAAACCTGTCAATGTCCGGAAAATGTGTCGATATGACATACATGATTGTATAATTGTTATAAAATGTTCTGATAAAAATACTGGCAGTAAGCATAATAGTACTGGTGCAAGTATATGTATACACTGTATCCTCTCGTCGGGAACAATTAATTTGAAATTGAAATTTGCAATTTAATTGTGTTGCGTTTCAGAAAAAGTACATTCAACGCCTTTGTAAACAAAGAAATGAGTGGCCAACCAAGCCATGCTAAAAAGCACCGTGGCGTACGTATATGCATTTTGAATTCATGTCTGCACGCTATATAATCAAGTTAGTTATTTACACACTAAATTTGTACCGACCACAAAATTGCGACATTTGTTTGAAGCGTCTCGTTTGAATTTAGACGCGTTGAATCTGCAAATATAGAAGTTGTGTATTCCAGGGCGGATTCACGTAAGGGAAAACCCGGCGCGCGCCCCCTAACATTTTGCGAGTAAAGATATGTTTGCTCTAAAATGCGTTATAACGCAGCAAAATGGGGTACATGTATAGATATCAACAATATTCAGGAGGGCATACCGCTGGACCCACCTAGCAGTCTCCCGAGCTCCGCTTGGTCGACGAACAAACGGTGCTAGTTCGAAAATATAGTAAACTGTTTCAATTAAGAAGTCCCCCCCCCCTAACCTGAAATCCTGGATCCGCTCCTGGTATTTGCTTTATATTATTTACACGCCTCCGACTAGAACGTACCTTTGATAAAAAAAAGAAATGAAGCACGCAGACATCCAGTGTTTAGTAGTAAGTAAATTAACAACGATCTAAAGTAGGATTTCTTAAATGTGTAAATGTTGGAGACCTGTGCATTTGCGGCAAACGGCAATCGTACGGCTGATGTAATGTGATATTTTGAAAGTCGCCAAAAATTACGTGACATTAGAAGGTACATGGTTGCAGATACAGATACAAATCAGTAGGCTACGTCCCTGGGCCCGTTTCACTAAACTTCGTAAGACTAAAATGTTCGTAAGTACAAACTTAAGATAGTCTGTAAATTCCACATTAACAACATTTTCCTGTAAACAATTATTGGATTTACATTTATTGAGCAGCCTATGCTCAATAAATGTAAATCAATCAATTGAAATTTCCAGACGATCCTAGATTTGCACTTACGGAACATTTTAGTCGTACGAATTTAGTGAAACGGGCCCCCCGGTGGCTACAATTATGTTCGCACTAAATATGCCTGTGACACAATACCAACACACTAAATACTAAATAATAAAACATGTTTGGCCCAGTGTCAACATGATGCATGCGATATGCGAGGAGCCGCTTAATTATCACTACCATATTAAATCGTTTTCCATAGAACGACATCTGTAAACCAAGACCTTTTCATAAATATGATCATGCAATATGAAGATCTACGTAGACACACAATTAAGTCATGCATACATGAATAAATCTTACCCGAGGTTGTCTACATATTTCGAAAATCGGTTGTCACGTTCAAATGAAGGTTAGCGTTACTCATCAACATGCGTAATGCAGTGTAATCTATAAATAAATCCCAAAATCGGAACTGGGTTTGTACAGCGTGCACGGTTCCGTCTTAGACGCCGGGCCGAAAATACACGACCCCGCTCTAATCTGAACGGGACCGTATAGCATAATTAGTAAATAGCGCACACATGCGCCCCGGGGTCGATCTTAAAGTTGTAAGTACATGTATAGCTGATGGTGGTCGCCAGACAGGATAAGTTTGTTTTCTATGAGTATTCAGGTTTCAACCCAAATTAAGAAACATGCAGACGCCTCCATCTACGCCGACTACAATTGTTCTCGCGTTTGTAATTGTTATATAAATATATAAATAAAGTTTAAAATAAATATTAGCAGTCGTCCAAATAATATATTATAAAAATCATAAATGCAATATGCCCATTTGTATAAAAAATAATCGACAAAATTACTACGTATTTCTTTGAAGGAAACCGAAGAAAACCGCAAAGCTTACGGCTATAAATAGGACAACTTATTGCAATGACGCAACAATTCCAAGTGACAAAATCCGAAATGACGTTGGTAAATTTATGCGTAACTTTGCGACGTCATTTTCAGCCTTTCGTGACGTTGTCATTAAGGCTGGTTTTCACAGAGCGCGGCCCATATATATTCGGACTTAATGAAATAAGATAATGGAAAGGTGACCTTTTTGTTATATATTTTTTAGATTTATTGCATTTAATATTCAAATGTTCGTCGGCAGAAACATGTGGAACAGACAGTAATCCAGGAATCCGCTTCATCACGCTTTGCGCATATCTGAGACCTAATGACTTGAAGGACCCCACTTACAGGTAATACACATCGATATCCATGATATATAATCATGGTGTGTTAGCACCACTCATTTGAATTATTTCACTGAGATGGTTCAAATGAATGGTACCATCATACGTTATACTTCTATTTTGAAATAAACAGGATATAACACTATTTTTCATGAAAATGTATCCTAAATAAACTGCAATTGAATATACAGTAGACCCTCTCCAAACCGGACACCCAAACAAATTTGTATTCTTAATTATGGTGGCTTCAATTTAGAGTTATCTATTATATTAATCTCTGTTCTTGTTCTCAAATCACACCTCATTTCTTGGAGTGCTTAATTGTTTTACACCATTTGCTCGCAATACATACATGTACAACTGTGAAACCACATGGGTTGTTGCTAGATGTCAGATAGCTATAGCTGCTCAACTGACCAATGGTCAGATCATATGATCTAAAAGCCACTTTGTAATCAGATTATATACATCATGATTTGATTGGGATAATTAAACAGTTATAAAACTACAATCTTTCAGATCTCCGGAGAGAATCACGTTAGCCCTTTATTAACGTTATTAAATGCACTGGGTCTCAGTTGTGCATAGACAGGGATACAACAGAATAGGAAACTAGTTTAATTGTAATGTCTGTCTGTTTATGTTTTGAAAGTTGTGTAAGAGTTTCTCAAATCACCTATAATTTCTGTTTGCCTACAGCTAATATCTTCATATTGCACACATGCATTACTTAGTAACGAAACACCATTCCGCATGGCCATATCACATTTGTTTTCATTCGGACTCTTGATATATATGCTTAACAGGTGCCATAATACATAAGACCAACTAATACATGCATGTATGATGTACATGAATCTTGATATGATATCATATGAGTAAATAACACATTCATTGCTAAAAGAAAATCGAGTGCGCCCAATTACGTCATTGTTCTATAAATACAATACATTCTATAAATACGGTGTTTTCCAAGAAACGAAGGGTGACTGATTTTTCTACAGAAATACACAATGCTGTTTACACTGGTTTACACGCGATAACATTATGATTTCAACGTGAGAATAGAAGTTATAAGACGATTAGTCTATATGTTTGTCCGGATAACTGATTGTCGATGTTAATTTTGGGGCAATCTTACGACTGATGATCTGACCCGATTTTAAGCGAGAAATATGGCACTGTTTGCTAAATAGTTTACATGCGTTGAGAAAGCAAGAACCGACGATTGCTCAGTGAAAAGTTTATGCCCGTAGCTGCTATTTTAAGAAAAATATCGTTAAAAAACTTCCATTTGTGTCCGATATTCTGGAGGATCCCTGTGCATGTATTATGACAATAATGTTCATTCATTTTTAGCTCGACTATTCGAAGAATAAGTAGAGCTTATGTTGTCACCCCGGCGTCGGCGTCGCGTCGGCGTCGGCGTCACCGTCACGCCTTGGTTAAGGTTTTTAGTCAAGTTTGTATATGGAATACTACTGGCCCTACACCCACCATACTTGGAAAACTTCATCTCCTAGTGATGTACATCAATAACCCCTGATCTATATTTGACCTTGACCTACATTTCCTCTTGAATTACTTGGTTAATTCCCCTTGGTTAAGATTTTAGTCAACCTTGGTTAAGGTTTTTAGTCAAGCTTGTATATGCAATACTACTGGCCCTAGACCCACCATACTTGGACAACTTCATCTCCTAGTGATGCACATCAATAACCCCTCATCTATATTTGACCTTGACCTACATTTCCTCTTGAATTACTTACTTAATTCCCCTTGGTTAGGTTTTTTAGTCAACCTTGGTTAAGGTTTTTTTTTCAAGCTTGTACATTGAATAATATTGTGCATCCATACGCCATACTTCGACAACCTTTTCTCATATGTATGTACATCAATAACCCCTGATCTATATTTGACCTTGACCTACATTTCCTCTTCAATTACTTACTTAATTCCTTTAGTCAACCTTCTATATGGAATAATACTGGCCCTACACCCACCATACTTGGACAACTTCATCTCCTAGTGATGTAAATCACCAATCCCTGATCTATATTTGATCTTGACCTACATTTCCTCTTGAATTACTTACTTACTTCTCTTTGGTTAAGGTTTTTAGTCAAGCTTGTACATAGAATACTCATGGCCCTACACCAACCATACTTGGACAACTTCATCTCCTAGTGATGTACATCAACAACCCCTGACCTATATTTGACCTTGACCTACATTTAACCTTAAATTACTTACTTAATTCCCCTTGGTTAAGGTTTTTACTCAACCTTGGTTAAGGTTTTTAGTCAAGCTTGTAGATGGAATACTATTGTGCATACAGACACCATACTTGGATAACTTTTCTCATAGGGATGTACATAAATAACCCCTGACCTTTATTTTACCTTCACCTACATTTAACCTTGAATTACTTGCTTAATGTTTATAGTCAAGCTTGTATATGGAATACTTCTGGGCCTACATCAACCATACTTGGACAAAAACATCTCCTAGTGATGTACATCAACAATCCCTAACCTATATTTGACCTTGACCTACTTTTATCCTTGGATTACTTAGTTATCTCCCCTTGGTTACGGTTTTTAATCAAGCTTGTATATGGAATACTCCTGGGCCTACAGCAACCATACATGGAAAACTTTATCTCCTAGTGATGTACATCAATAACCCCTGACCTATATCTGACATTGACCTACATTTAACCTTGAATTACTTACTTAATTTCCCTTGGTTAATGTTTTTAGTCAACCTTGGTTAAGGTTTTTATGCAGGCCGCAGCCACCTTCTTTGTCAAGCTATGTGTACATCGACAACCATCGTAGTCGAGCTATACTGTTCTCCTACAGCTCTTGTTAGATAGTCTTATGACCACTACGAAAGTATGATTTAATTATAGGCACTCACTGATTTACCCGTTATTTAACCGTTATTACCAGCTGGGACATTTTATACATATACTTTTCAAACTGACAGTTTACTTTTCTTCTGCAGTTTGTTTATTATGTTATCACATTAATATTGCATGCTATGCAGATTTAATTAATGATTATTTCTGTATTATTTCATCTATAAACTATAACATTATCTGGCGGCGCTTTCAAATCGCTGTTCAGTTTATTACAACACGCGCCATGGCATCTAAAACAATAGAAACGTTTAATATGACTGATCACTAGCAGCAGACGCCGCTCAGCGGAAGTTGCTGGTTATATACTATAATTTCTACTACACTATTGCACAAAACATTTTAACATTTGAATTGCGCCGCTGCCTCTTTACTATGGATACGGTCATGAATACACGTATATAATGTGCACCGATGTCAATGTCACTGGGGACTTGTGTTCTAATATCAAGCTGAATATATTACAGTTTTATGTAGATATTCAGCTCTCATTTGGGGTTTTCTCCATACCCTACAGGTTAAAAATTAAAAATTAATAGGGGTTCGAACCCGTTGCTTGGCTTATTATCACGACTATACACTTCTGTGCTCTTGTACACCGTATGCGGCTAAATATTTCTGATGATAAACTTTTTTTTTTTATTTTTTTTTATAAACGATAAATGATGACTGATCATCTTTTTGTTTTAAACTGTACAAGTGTAGTATTAGAATTGGTAAACTTTGGAACATTCAGCCTTCCGCCTTCAATACAGCGGTAAACCCTATCAATTGCCGTAGCTAATGCCTCTTCCGGAATAGATTATCGGTGTATAAAGTATCCGATTGTGAAATTAGCACCGTGCCACTTGCCGCTGCTTGCAAACTGACCATACTGTTTTCAGCTGTGCTCAGTAATTATTTGTTTCAAATGGACAAACGGCTAACGTTTCACTTTCATCTGCAATAATACACTACGTGCCCCAAATTCGTGTAATGCGACAATACCTGCTGTACAGGGGAACCTCCATAAACCGGATACATATGCAGTGATTTGTTTACCAGCGCATCGCGCGGCTAGTACACACAATAGTTGACACACCAACATTCGGAAATATTATTATTATTTCCATAGGACGACATACCATTTTATCAGAAGGGACCTCAACCTTTAAAAGTGTCAGACTATAGACTACCTATGTATTGAATTACCAGTATGTTCGGCTTAGATAGACTTAATTATAAGATACGCAACCTGATCAGGGTCTACACTGGTCACAAAAGTAGATTGTAAATATAAAATCGATAACAGTAACATGATGGCAGTAAACATTTCATTAAAACGAGAGCAGAAATCAAAAAGTTACAAAACATATGTCGCTTCTGCGAACAAACCTATAATAACAAAAATGACGTAGTACGCAATAATAGTTAGGCACTGCATGGATCTCAGATTTCACAGAAAGCAATTCTAGTTATTTTTAAATATTATAGACACGTTTTTCAATCGATGGTTACTCTTAATTTAGTTAAATTAAATGTAATTACTCTAGCGTCTATAATGGAAACTTCTTTCTAAATGGTGTATAATAAATATGATCATTTCACAACAAAATATAGACATTTTACAATTGTCCTTACTGGTATGCCTACACGTACACCACCGCCTGCGCTAAACTGGTCAATATTTGTAAATTCTTCTTATTTCAAAATACCTGATAGTGTACTTGAAATCAAATAGCTTGATGGGTGTAAAGGCCGAGGCTGAAAATACTCAATAAATGCAGGGTGGTTCAAAATATGTCCCCATATTAAATATAGATAACTAGTGTTCTAAGCAAGATAATCATTCAAACTAAAGTGTATTACAAAGTAATATATTGTAGAATTTTACTCATTATATATACTTACTAATTACGTCACTACTTGCATGGTATGACGTCACAATATTAAATGTATGATATTACAGATATTTCAAAGAATTCATGGAAATTGGTCGGAAACGGTTACGTATGTTGAAACGCGATCGATAGCATCGGAAAATGATAATGCAATGTTACGGCTGACTGTTTAAACCATTAACATTATACAACGGTAATAGTATGGCCTTGGTCGTTCGCACTTTGGAAGACGTAAGTCACATACAATAATCTCATTAAATTCAGCTCAGGTCAGTTATACAAACAACCATGCTCCCCAGACAATATTATGACACACAATTGGATAAATATCCAGGTTGCTGGTAGTCCTGCCACACACCAGAGATAACAGCAGTATCATGGCACATATAGAGGGGTTACACATCACAATAGCTCCCGACTCCTCTGTGCCCACTGCTTGTGATTCTCCGGAGTATTGCCTTCATATGACTATCAGTGGCGAAAATTGGATACAAAAGCCGTCCGTCCGTCTGTCCATCTTTAACCAGGTATATTTGTGCGAACAAGAGATAATTGTGCAACATTTTTTTCTTGTGCAGACTATTTACAGGTGCACAAGTAAGTGTGTTTGCAAGCATACCGCAGTGTGTACGTCTGTCCGTCCGGGCCAACGTCTGGGGGTTTGAGAGCTTAGGGGCGGGGTTAGGAACAAAAGATTCCTTTGTAATATTCCGTAAGCTCATAAACTCTATTGTTGCTTAGGGGCTTTTTCATTGTTCTTCAAACAATGGAAGTACCCCATAAATCCAAAATGTTGGAACGTCCGTCCGTCCGTCCGTCCGTCCATCCGCCTGTCCGTCCGTCACGTTTTCCATTCGCCTATAACTTATGTACTGTATGACCTATTGGATCGATACTTCGTGTATATGTTCATTATCATCCATACTTTCATTCCCTGCCCTTTCCATGCCCAAGTTCAAGGTCAAATAACTTATAAATTTACGCCCAGTCGATGCGTGCGCGTTTCTCCATTCTCCTATAACTTGTTTGATATAATACCAATTGGATTGAAACTTCATGTGCATGTTTGTTATCATCCATATTTCCATTCGCCACCACACCCATGCTCTTCCCATGCCCAAATGTCAAGGTCAAATAAAATAGAAATTCACGTCCTGTAGATGCGTGTGCCTTTTTCTATTCTCAAGTAACGTGTTTACTGTCATCCATATTTCCATTCCCCACCACACCCTTGCACTCCACGTGTTCAATGTCAATGTCAAATAAAATAGAAATTTGCGCCCAGTAGATGGGTGCATGTTTCTCCATTCTCTTATAACTTCTTTATTGTACAACTATTTGGCTTAAATTAAAACTTCATGTGTACGTTTATTATCATCCATATTTTCATTTCACAACCCAGCATGCTCCCTCCCCCTGGGCATCGGTCAATGTCATATAACTCTGAAATTCCCACTTCAGTACATTCATTCTGCTACAAGCTCTTTACTAAATGAGTGATTCACTTGAAACTTCATATGCATCTTTGTCCTTATTCATACTATCTTTCAATAGATGCATGCGCATTCCCCTATTCTCCTATAACTCCTATATCTTACCGTAGTAATGTGCATGTTTGTGATCCAGCCACCACGGCGATGGGATACGTGCCGTTGGTGTCGTTCTTGTCATTAGATTTGCATTATGAACTAATGGCAAATAAATACTATTTGTAAGATCCATTTTTGTCAAACAGCCGTCCACTTGCATGTACATGTATATGTACAAAGTACATGTATTCGTATGCGATATGTATATGTGCATTGGATCCGAACTCACGGTAATCGAAAACACTGCAATGGCATTCGCGTGACAATTACCTACTTTTCGCAAACTATGGGTCAATTCCAATGATTTGAGATCTAACAGTATAGCCACTATGCAGCACAATAGCCTGAGTCAGTGATCAGAAACGAATGACCTTCCATTAGCACGACCTTGCTCTTTTTGACTGTCGCAAGATCGCTGAAACACTTGGCCATCTATTTACATTGAAACGTTCGTAAGAATTTATCCATTTAACCCTTTCAACCCCACAGGCCTGTATAGGTGTATTGGCAAAACGTGTAGATCCAGATGAGCCGTCTCATCAGGGTCTGCACTTTTTGCAAGTAATTTTCATATTTTTGACAACAAAAACACCCCCTTTTCATAAATGGACTATTCTGAAAATAATTTTGTGACAATTGGATTAGTTGCAAAATTAACATATCAAAAAACATTCCAGTTACTTAGGGGTGAAATACAAACATAATCTCCATAGTTTGGCCTGGTAATTTCATGGTGCGTGTATTATATAATAAGTATGTAGTTATATAAACTTAACAGCATTAACCCATTACATTGCTGAATTAATTTTTGTTGTCTGCTGTTTATTTTCTAATTTTCATATGTCTCCTCAAAAACATTCTTTGGCAGTACTTGGGAATCATTTTCAATGTAAACTAGATTTGGCTGTAAGCGATGCTTACGGAATACCCCGGCATGGGCCCAGGTGCCCCTAAATGTGATTTGTAGTATGTGGGTCTGTGACCTTGACCCTGGGCTTAGCGGGGGCGACACGGTCATGGATTTGTCATAGCATGATTTCTCCGATGTTAAGGTTTAGAGGAATGCATGTGTGAATTATTAAGAATTTTCGATGAAGGAAATAAAGGTTATAACAGATTGCACCGATGTTAAGTTTTGTGAAGAGACAAAGTATGTGACCTTGACCTTAGGATCAGCAGGAGTTGGACGGTCGTGCATTTGTAGACCCTTAGAGGAATGCATGCATGAAATATTAAGAATGTTCTATGAAGGAAATGGAAGTTAGAATATATTTCTCTGATGTTAAGTTTAGTGACGGACGGACGGACATACAGACAACCTGAATCCAGCCCCCTCCCACCCCCACATACACAGCTTGTTGCGGAGGTATAATGATTCTAAAGTGCTGAAAAACCATGGTTTTACTGATAAAGAAGAAAATATATAGAACAGCAGCAGACGACAATTTTCGTTTCCTACATTTGAATGGTTAAAGCAATGCAAATACATGGCTTTTGACTTTTATTCCTGCATATATTATGATAATACTGAAATACTTGAAACAACATTATGTCAGAGAGCCAGAAATGGCAAACACAAAAACCCTGCCACCTCTCTGCTAGAGTATGCAGATCTACTAGCGAAACAGAGATTGGTCTATACTGGCAGCATTAGAACACAGACACGAGCAACAATACCCCTCCCCCCCCCACCACCCCCACCCCAAATGCCTATGCTTTAGGGCATTTGACTACATTGATCTGTTCATTTGATTGGTATGGAATATATTCAAGCCAATTTCCATTGTTAAATATTTGATGGTATAATACAGTGGAACCTCCCTAAACCGGACACCCTGGGATGTCCCCAGCGTGTCCGGCTTAGAGGGGTTTCACTATAAATCGGGCATTTGATCATTCTGAGCCATAGTTGCGTGCTATGCGATCACGAACAGACATTATCATCTCAGATAAATTACAAAAAAAATCATAAAAACTAAGATCACATGTGGTTCTTGGTGTCCGGTTTAGAGAGGTTCCACTGTGCTCTGGTGCAATATTAAACGTTTTATGTGCTGGCTATCAGAAGAATGGCTTGCTTGGTACAGCCACAAACCAGATGGCTTTTCAGATAGCCATTACAGGTGGCATGTCCAGTCTGTTGGGGTCCATTCACACTAATTAACTACCAGTATAACGGTTTACCTAAGGAGTGTCAGATCGTAATCACCCCACGTCCTGCATTTAAACCCATGCATGCTGATAATGTTCCCTAAATGTTTCAGCAGTGCTGTTTAATTCAAGAATAATGATGCCCCACGATATGTATTGAGCATTTTCAGCCACGGCTTATGGTATAATACAGTGGAACCTCTCTAAACCGGACACAACTTGTGCATAATTAGCAAAACTAACCGAACTGAATGTTATCGCTGGCGTAGCCGATGATGTAGTTTTCAATCATGTGACCACAATCGCGAGGTCATGCGCGGGAAATGGGACTGCTATATTTAGCAAAACTGGCTTTGCAACGCTATTTATTTTTTTCAATAATATTTTTTTTATTATTATTTTAAAACAAATCTACCTCACAGTTCATTCACCCAGGGCTTTTAACAATTACAATGATGAATGAAATGTTGTCTGCTGATCATTATTTTGTTTTCCTCATCAAAAGCATGCTCTCACAGCACTTTATAATTATTTCCATTGAATTGCTGCCTGGTCGGATGACACTTCAAACCGAGATCCCGTCCCTACATGACCATAGCTGTTGCTGGGACATATAACCTACCGACTTTTACTTCCTCAGTTTCTGAAATTCTGCCATGGTTTATTGACAGAAAACAACCTATGTAACAATGCAACAGCAGACGATAATTTTGGTTCCCTGATTCTAAGGGTTAAACTATGACTTGTATACACTAGGTTCCATGCAAATTTGAATAAAAGTATCAAAGAGGCTGGATCTCAAGTACGCATCAGCTGTTTCAAGTGAATAAAACTGCGGATATTTCCCTGTTTACCAGGCGAAATTCACTTCCTAGACCACAATAGGGTGACCTTTTGTTGATAAACCATGATAATTAACTTGGTAAAGAATCCCTTGACCAGTTTATAGCGCACGCCTGTTAATGATACATAACAAACCTGTTCCAAAAAAAGTTTATACAGAGTAATTGGCCGCCAGCGTGAGCCCTGTCAGGGGCGATAACCGTGTTCCCTTAAATGTTAACGGACATTACTATTTATTCTCTGTATTTAACTTTTGATGTGCAAAGATCATACTTTATAATCTGTCGAAAATATGATTTTTTTCAGGCGACACATTTAATTATTATAAACAAATAAAAAATATAATACCTCATTTGCATATGAAAATAGCCGGATACCACCGTGTGTCACTATCAGCAAAATAAATATTACTAAATTATTTTATCTGTATAGCGGGCACTGGTAATTTTTAAAACTGGTTGAATAGTGACACAAATATACACTTATTTAATTTCTATAAAGAACATTTTGTTCCTACTGAGTGGGCATGTAAAGTCTCATCCGACAGACCAGTGGGATGGACATGATGGAAATACTATGAACGTAATGTTTTAATGCCCTAAACGAGGCTAAGTTCATATTGTATTTTATAAATATACATAACCTTTCACATTGACCGTTGGCATGGGGGATTTATACGCATATCGACGTTTTTCCCGCCAAGTGGGCGGGATGGGATGACTGGCGAAATAGCGTTAATTACAGGGACACACCTGGGGAATTAGACCGCAAAATAATCCGAGCAAAGGGAATTGGACAGAAAAACAAAATCCTAGCATGGGTTGGCTGGCAGGCTGGCTGGCAGGCTGGCTGGCATAACATTCGGACCTCATGCGGATTCATTTATTTTGCATACTCTATACTATAGTATAATCTGCTCCATTGAAAAGAGACATTTGGTGTAACTGACCTAATGTTAAATTAATGAGTTCAATATATTCCCAAGAATGAACGGCCGCGCAAAATAATATCTGCTAACAACATCATGCTACCAACAGGGAACAGTAATTTTATCATGTTTATAGGCCCCTAGTGACTCACAACTGTATCTCCACTTGTGAGAGAGAGGGACACCTGAACTCACCGTCTGAGAGGGGTCAGTGGTTATATCCGATTTTTAAATGCGCATCGTAAAGTTTGGGGGTCCTCCCCCATGAAATTTTTAAATGCAAGATCGCCGCAGATGCGATTTCCTGACACCTAGGCCACGAAAAAAGTCATCCAACTATTCGAGTATTGTAGATTTTCTTATTTTTTTAAAAAAAAATTGCCGGGAGCAGGGGGGGGTGGGGGGTCCGGACCCCCTGGACCCCCCCCCTGTATCCGCACCTGGATAAACATAAAATATCACAATGATAGCATGCAGTTAATGGCAAGCTTTCTAAACAATTTGTTTCCGTTGGGCACCACTGTATAAAACGCTGATTGCAACCTACATAACCTACGCAGACCCATAATTGTTTGCAAATGCAGAAAGTTTGATTATACCATACATTCAAAGGAGTTACAGTGTTGTTGGTGAAAACCAGTAGTGTTCACATTTCCGATCCAAATCATATGTTTTGACTACAATTTGAATCGTCTCAACAAGACTGATCACATGCTGTCACGACAGAGATACACATTACCATGATTACTGGCATAGGTTATGTTTTAAAACTAACCATGCTAAATGAAATGTGTTGATTATCGACATAACTAGGAAGTTATTTAAAATAGCTGGCATGGTTATCCTAGCCATGTAAGTGTATCGTGTCCGATATATGTATATATAGTATAATTATGGAGAGTGCATGAACCACATAATGAACACAGTGAAACGTGTGTACATGTTATATGCATATGTGAAACACAGTGTAGTATCCATGATCATGATGGTACCTCTTAGATTTTGGTTACTCGACTGACGCTAGTCACCATGGTCGTTTTGGTTGTTGTTCTCATTATAATTTGAGGACGTGATTACACATAACTGGCATCGATTATGTTTGTCCAAAGAAACAAAAAATGTGTTGAATGTCAACATAACTTGAGGAAGTTATTCAAAATAACTGACACGCGTTAACCGAGCCCTGAAAATATAATGTGGCCGCAATCAAACCATACATGGTATATGAAAATTGCATGTACAACATCATGAAGATAACGAGAGCCGTGTATGATGTGTATATCTACTAGTTATGTACATATGTGAAACCCAGCTATGGGGTTATTGCTATTTTTTCAAGATAACGTGATACAGTTAGTATACATAACTGGCGTAGGTTATGCTTATCAAAAACAAATACGAACTATGTTGAATGTCAACATAACTTGCGGAAGTTATTCAAAATAACTGACACGCGTTATCCTAGCCCTGAAAATATAATGTGGCCGCAATCAAACTTTTCATGGTATATGACAATTGCATGTATAACATCATAAAGATAACGAGACCTGTGTATGATGTGTATATCTACATGTTAGGTACATACGTGAAACCGAGCTATGGGTTGTTTTTCAAGATAACGTGAGACAGTTATTACACATAACTAGTATAGGTTATGTTTGTCAAAAACAAATGCGACCTGTGTGGAATGTCTACATAACTTGAGGAAGCTATTCGAAATAGGTGCCACGGGTTATTCTAATATAGTGCATGCCTGCCATGGTATATGGAAATTGCATGTACAACATCATGAAGATAACTTGACATGTGTTTCAGTCATGTGTATATATGCATGTTATGCACATATGTGAAACCCAGCTGTGGGTTATCTTTCAATATAATGTGAGACAGTTATTACACATAACTGTTATAGGTTATGTTTGTCAAAAACAAATACGGCCTTTGTTGAATGTCAACATAACTTGAGGAAGTTATTCGAAAACAAAAAAGTCACCTTCCCAAAATGTTTAGTTTGATGGGGGGGGGGGGGGGGTGGGGTGGGGTGGGGAGAGGTGGGGGTGGGGTGGGGAGAGGTGGACGCAGAGGGGTAGAGGTTAAAAACGAAACAAAAAAATGTAAATTGACTCCGAAACCTGGCTGGATAGCTTGGAAATGATGTAGATAAGAAAACAATAGTTAGAATTTGAAAATCGATCCACAAATGAAAAAATATGTAAAACAAATCTATTTTTAGCCCCCATGTTAAATTCTCATATGAAAGTCGTTTTTTCGCAATAAAATAAATATTTGATGGAATTTCTTCAAATAATTTTTTTGGCGAGGTTGACTTGTTTATTAATCATGTTAATGATGAAAAACTACTTACATTTATATATTTTTTAAGATTTAGTGTGTTTAATGGCCAATAGTTTGTCGGCAGCAAAACGTGGAACAGAGAATAGATGTGTATCGTTTATATTTTATCTAAATACCCTATTCTGATGTATGTATTCACGTTAATTATCATGATCATGGTATTAGTCGTAATATATAATGCAAATGAGGAACAGGCCAGATATTTAGAGTGAAACATCGATGAACATGTCGTAGACTTGAGAATACTTGTTTTCTTTGTAGATGCTGTTGCAGTGAGAGACACAGTTAAACCAATTCAATGAACATCCCAACATTTCAACATGTTGAACATGTCGTCGAATTATACGGATAAAACAGCATACAATTCAGCATCGCTCTCATGATTATCACGGTTATGGCAAAAGTGGTATCAAAATGAACAAGGGAATTAACACCACGCTGTAAACTAAAGTTAAGTTAACACTTTATTTTGTGTTACCTCCCTTTTAAATTGTGTAGAAATGATAGATACTGAAAATAACTGATAAAGGTTATCTACAATTTGATAACGGAAGGGAGACAACTCTCACACAACTAGAAGAAATAACTGTATCAGGTTATTTCGAAACGTAACTGAAATCAGTTACACCCCTGACTGATAATTTTGACATTAAATAGATATTATAAAATCTAACGAGATTACAGAATTGAAACAAGGTGATTGAGAAAAATAACATATATATAGGGACCCTGTCTGTTTTCGTACAAAACAACTATATAATTTTGTATAGCAAGCATTTCATTGGCAAATTCCTAATCACAAGGCATGAGAAGCCTAAAACAGTAAAATGGTTTTACATTTGTATATCAACGTACACAAATACTATATATTTATGTACAAACGTACATAAATATATATACAATTACTAGCCTCAGGGATTGAGAACACAAGTTTGTAAAATTGGTTCAAAAACCACAGTTTCTATATATATACCAATAAATGACCTTGACATAAATGACCTTCAAATGTAAAATTTGAGGTGGTACCCACCACTATCCGAAAGCTCACCGATCATAGATATAAACTAGTATGGATACCCATTTGCAACAAACAAATGCCATCAAAAGTTTGTTTTCATGCCCTGGCGGACCGTCTATTGAGGAGATATACTTAAAAACTTTAACGCAAAGTTTAAAAAAAACTTTAACGCGCACTTCTAAGACATTTGACCTTGACCTTGGGCATATGGGCAGCATGGGTATTGTGCACAGAGAATATTGGGAGGTTGGTTTTAGTTTTATAGCGACGTGGTAGAGTGTTCAAGTGCAGTTAACAATAATCAATTGCTCAAAGTCAAATGTATGTTTCCAAGAAGGCCTATCGTTACTGCTCCCTGCTAGCAGCTGCCATTCATTTCATCTACTTTTTTGCTGTAAAATTATTATACTATAGCCCAGTTAGAAATAAATGTCCATCATCTTCATACTAGGTAAATTAAGTTATATAAATTAATGAGTAACCATCCATTGCAACACAAGTTTATAATCAGTCAGGGGTGTAACTGATTTCAATTATGTTCGGGATAACTTGATAGAGATATGTTTGCAGGTCATGCATAATTGTCTCCCTTTGCGAATAACGCGTGTCAGTTATGTTGGCTGAACGGAATTTTACGCTGAAAACGGGGTTTCAAGTTGGATTCTACTCATCATTCGCATTGGTTCGTGTTATAAATCAGTGTATATATTCCATTAGCAAGTAATGTAACTATGTATTGACATTAACTGGCACACGTGGCACGGAAATTGCCGAGTTTATTCACATTTCGCGCCATTTTTTTGTATAATAAAGGCTATGTTTACTGGTGTTTCGTGAAGCTCTGAAAGTTTTAACGAGTGATTGTATAGTTTTCCAGTATATATCAACACCTTGCAAACACGTTTAAACATGTTTCTTCGTTGCGCATCGTAGATTAGCGTTGCGCAAAGCCTTCAAAGTTTATAGGTAATTCCCGGGATAACGTGCTTCAGTTATTATTTTTGGCGCCATGTTTCATCGACGCTTGCTGCAAGATAACTCTGTAAGGTCTTGTCCCGATTAGACAGTTAGCCATTGCTTTCTTGCTATTTGATCGTGGGTTATGACTATAATTGTGATTCTAAAGATTATTATGGTCAGATGCAGATATAACTATAAGTATCCGTAGCGTTGTCTGTTGGCGTTATACAGTGACTCCGGTGTAAGCAGCATTAGGCAATCATGACGATGCTATAAGATACGTGTATTCGTATTTTGCGTAGCTCTGTATATGCTGTAATAGACGTGTAATATCCGCGGCACTTGAGTTATTGTATGCGCCGTAACGTACACAAGGTAGACGTGATTGATAGAAGTCGTATATTTTTTGGTATAATATTTATTTACATAAAATTGAGTTTATAATAAAATAAATCCAAATGGGCATTTTGTATGCAGCTATCAATTTGCTACCTGTCTATCTCCTGATTTGTCAGCACACACCTGCATCCTGACCATGCTGACATGGAACTGTTTCACTGATTAATAAACGTGGTAGGTTCTGGTCAGACTGCGCATATAATGTGTATGGTCACAGGCTGATCAGGATCTACACTGTCGTCTAATGTATCTAACACGCAAGCGAATCAAGATCTGCAAACTGTTCCAACTGTATGCTAAAAAAGTGTACTTCAAGGCTGGGCGGGGGGGGGGGTCGACGACCGCTCCGACCCCACCCCACCCCCCCCCCCCCCCCCCCCCCCCCCCTGGCTACGAGTGCTGTGACTGGCAAACATTGGGTTTATGCGATTTATGTGTAGTTCCTGATCAAATATAACACCTATTTAGGCTAATAACGATATACAATGTATGTTGCTTTAGAAACATGACGGGCGTTTCATTCATGGAATAGCGAACGGTGTAGACCCTGATCAGACTACACGGATGTGCATTCTACGCTGGTGTTATACCCCATGAGCCCTGTTTTTCCAGTCTCATCCACAAATTCAGTTGTTTTACGCAAACAATGAATAAGTACTAAACCTTGTATTTTCTTGTGGGACATGCACTATAAATCAGACTGTCTAGACATACATGAAAGTGTTGCCAAGTAACAAAACAGTTCAGTGAAATCGACATTAAACAGTCGGACATGGTGTTCTAATCTAACAATGTATAACATGGCTGGGTCATGGATTTGCTGTAACACAATAAAGAATCATCAGTTGAATGCATGTATGAAATATCAAGGCGTTCTCTGTAAAGAAAAATATTTTATAAAAAGACATTTACACCAACGTCAAGGTTATGATGTTGATCTTGGGGAAAGGGGCGGGGGTGGGTCATGGATTTGCTGTAGCACAATAGAGGATCATCAGATGAATGCATGTATGAACTAGAAAGATGGCTTGTCGGCACACGAATGCCCCCGCTGGCAGCCGAAGAAAACGAGGCATATTTGATTATAAGCAATTTACCCGAGCGTTAAGATTTCGAGCGCACCAAGGAATGCATGTATGAAATATCAAGGCGTTCCATGAAAGGAAACATATGTTTTAAGACATTTACCCCAATGTTAAGTTTATGAATGTGCTAAGTATGTGACCTTGACCTTGTGGTAAGGGTTGGGTGGTGGGTCATTGATTTGCTACAGCATGATAGAGGGTCATCTGAGGAATGCATGCATGTATGAAATATCAAGGCATTCCATGTAAGGAAACACATGTTATAAGACATTTACCCCAACGTTAAGTTTATGAATGTGCTAAGTGTGTGACCTTGACCTTGGGGTAAGAGGTGGGCGGTGGGTCATGGCTTTGCTATAGCATGATAGGCTATCCTCAGATGAATGCATGTATGAAATATCAACGCGTTCCATGAAAGGAAACATATGTTACATTTACCCCAACGTTAAGTTTACAAATGTGCTATGTATGTGACCTTGACCTTGGGAAAAGGGGTGGCGTGTCATGGATTTGGTATAGCACGATAGAGTATCATCAGATGAATGCATGTATGAAATATGAAGGCGTTCCCTATAAATAAACAGAAGTTACACAACATTTACCCCAACGTTAAGTTTATGAATGTTCTAAGTTTGTGACCTTGACCTTGGGGTAAGAGGTGGGCGGTGGTTCATAGATTTGCCATAGCATGATAGGGTATCATGAGATGAATGCATGTATGAAATATCAAGGCGTTCCATGAAAGGAAACAGATGTTACATTTACCATTTTACCACAACGTTAAGTTTACGAATGTGCTAAGTTTGTAACCTTGACCTTAGGGAAAGGGTAGTTGTGTCATGGATTAGCTATAGCATGATAGAGTCAGTTGAATGCATGTATGAAATATGAAGGCATTCCCTGTAAAGAAACAGAAGTTACACAACATTTACCCCAACGTTAAGTATATGAACATGCTAAATTTGTGACCTTGACCTTGGGGTAAGGGTTGGGTGGTGGGTCGTAGATTTGCTACAGCATGATAGAGTGTCATCTGAGGAATGCATGTATGAAATATCAATGCGTTCCATGAAAGGAAACAGATGTTATAAGATATTTACCCCAACGTTAAGTTTATGAATGTGCTAAGTTTGTGACCTTGACCTTGGGATAAGGGCTAGGTGGTGGGTCATGGATTTACTACATCATGATAGAGGGTCATCTGAGGAATGCACGTATGAAATAACAAGGTGTTCCATGAAAGGAAACAGAAGTTTACATTTACCCCAACGTTAAGTTTATGAATGTGCTAAGTTTGTGACCGTGACCTTGACCTTGGGGTAAGGGCTGGGTGGTGGGTCATGGATATGGTACAGCATGATAGAGGGTCATCTGAGGAATGCAGGTATGAAATAACACATTTATAATAAGACATTTACCCAACGTTAATTTTGTGGACGCCGACGCCGCCGGGGGTATGCCGTAAGCATTATTTATGTCGGCCTACATTAATTTTTGAACTCTCAAATCTTAAAAAACCAGCATACTTTTTTGGCAAAATTATCGCATTCATCACTGAAACAATAATTATGTATGCCGGCCGAGAAAATTTTAATTTATATTGGTAAACTGCTGAATTTACATGAAAAATAATTATTTTTGCTAACCACAAAAAACTGTAACTTGTGTGACTTGAGTATCATAGCATACCGACCGTGCATAATAAAAGTTATATTTCCAGAAGATTGAATTATCTGATTCAACTTGTCTAAAGCTCTAATTAAGCAACACATTGAACATAGACATAGATAATGGCATGATATTGACTGGCAAATGTCGCTGTTCCAAGAATTGCAAGAAAATGATGTAAACAAGACGATTCTTAACTTTAACACCATAATTTAGTTGGTTATTTACACTTTTGAAACTACCGGTATTAAAACATGCAGTGTAAATATAAGCAATGGTCCATATGAGATGAGACCGATTACATTACGCCATATAGTCCATACAAAAAGCACAAGATTTATCCTTTAGTTTTGTTACATACCTAATATGTATCTCATAAAGACACGACACTGGTATCATATGTCATCAGATAACCCAAATATCGCTACCAAATATGGAGAAATACACAAATACACGCATGTAATTATACTTCTGACTGAACAGAATCTGGAGAACGAAAATGCAATTCACACATAGAATGAAACAAGTAAACTGATGCATAGACAAATGTGGCTGTGACTGGAGAAATGTGGCTTATGGGATTTGCGACAAGTGTAGTTCCTGATCAAGTAGCATACTCCTGTAGCCTGATAACGATCTGTGTTGCTTGTCAGAAGCATGATGGGTGTTTCATCGATGGAATAGTGAACAGTGCAGATCCTGATCAGACTGTGCGGATGAACAGGCTGATTGGGGTCTACACTGGCAAAACCCATAAGTCCCATTTCTCACAGTCACATATTCGACATTACACTCAGAATTTGCAAAACTTACTTTGGTGACCAATTTAAGAAGGCATTCATATTTTGCATCAGACAAACAAATGCACATGTAGAATGTTTTACACATGATGTAAAATTTAAATGAAAATGCATTGATTTAACGGCGGCACTGGCTCGATGACCTTGCATGTCGGGACCGACTATTTAAGTCCCCTCATCCGATAGGACTAGGCTAGCACGTAGTTGTCTTGCCCAAGGGCACGCCGAAACTGCCATTCGCAGCAGGTCGAGGTGGGAAGCAAACCCGGAGTCTACTGATCCGCAGTCCGACGCGATTTACACGATTGCAAAACTTCAGTTTTCTCATCAGATAATTCCCTGCTACTTAGCATATCAATCACAGTGTGTGCGACCGGCATTTAAATGCCGTGATATATTATTAAGATCTATTGCATGATTACATTCCACGAATATAATTTTATGCTCTGATGGTCGGACACCATAATAAACGACATTAATCTGTGATATACATCAAAGTGCACACTTCTGTGATTAACAAACAATCTGATAATAATACGAGGTGTAGTCTGGTAAAACAGGGCTTATGGCAGTGGAGACCAGTGTAGCTCCTTCTCCATAAAACCAGTATGCAAATGATTTAGCTCATTACATGCTCCTGATCTGGTGCCAGGTGTAACAGGTGGAAGACGCATTAAACAATTCTCGAATCCCACCACATCCAAATATCCAGCACAATACCAGATGGGTGGGGCAATGTGATTTGTTTAGTAAACATTATGAACGGTACCGGTACGAGACCACGTGGGTGTGGTAATGGGATTTTTTTTAATGGGCATTTTTTTGTCACATGTCCGAGTCTTCCACCTGTCCTCCAGGTGGCCCTTCCAAAACTGACAAAGATTCCCACTGGATCGGAATAGCACATTTCAATGAAAAAATGCCAACCTAACCAGAGTCAAATCACCAACTGTTCAACTTGTGCGCTGGATATATGAAAGTAGTTTTACTTGTTAAACCAAATACAATTTGGTGCAATACATCATAGACAGATATGATAATGGCGTGATATACACATTATGCCAGCAGACTATACAAAAGACGAGATAACTGAGCATTTGTCCAATCAATCTGAAAATATATTTTGATGTTTAGACTTTTCAATCTGATGCACAGCATATTGTTAGTGTTCAGTTTCGGGACGTGAGGGTAATAGTGTAATATTCCCCTCCAATATTGCCCACTGCATTGTGAATTGCCCGCTGCGACACGACAGAACATGTTTATCACGTGATATGAAATTGAGTAATGCAAAGCCTAGACATTGCAATGAGGTATAATAATATACGATATAAATAATGACAATCTGCCAGATTAAACAGCAAATAAAATGATACATACATGTCGTGTGCTACCTGCTTTCAAGACAGGTCACATATAAATACTGATTATCAAGGGTCTTGAAAGTTTACACTGACCCGATAGACCACTCTCGATGTCGGGGCCACACTGGGTGTAAGAGCATGGCTTCTCAGATGCCCATTAGACATGGCACTTCAGTCTGTTGGGACCTATTTATCATGTTTATTCGGACTAACTGCTATAATTCTAACGGTTTACACCAGGAGTGTCAGATTTAAAAATATGACAGAAAACTGTTCCGACGTGTTCAGGGAACTGGCTGGAAAGATCCGGAAGAGGCCAGCAGTCGAAGATTCTACACACTTTTTGCGCGCTCCGTTTGCTTTATTTCATCAAATTCGGTGCAATAATAATACATTGTGATAAAAATATGAGGAGTCCATCTGAAATCAGCTTCTTCTGCTGTTCACATCGATTCCCCTCCGTGTAACAAATACTACCAGTTTCGCCGAATAACTAACGGCTAGTGTTTACTGATCTCAAGGGTACCGCTGCCAAACATGCCACCAATCCAGTATATCATCATGATCAGATCATGATCCCGTGGCTTTACCAATGAGATGGCAGTTCAAACCGTCAGTCGTATCATCATCTGGGTCAGCACATTACATTATTGGCTCGAAGACCTTCCCGGGTTTTTGAGCCCAGGATTTAAGAGGCCAATAGCCATTGGTCCGTTTGTTTCCGAATTTACCAATATATGGGATACATTCGAAATATGTGCATTAAATTAAGGATGCAATGGAGCGGTTAATTTAACCTAGCTAGTTCATTCTCCTATCGCACTATGTCGGTATGTCAAACCGTGAAAAGGGCCGAGTGTGAGTGCAAGTCGTATTGTTAAGTGTTATCCTATACGATGATGATATTTGAACGTTGGTCATGAAAAAGCAGATCAAGCAGGGAATGATCCATACGAGGTTGTGCTATGCAATATATTATTTAATATGTTTTGTGGCCCAGCTACGGTCTTTTCGCGGTTCATCGTTATATACGAACTGCTATTGTTCGAATTCAGTTGCGGAGTTTATCTGTTGCTATTTGGTTGGATGACAATGTGTTACATTCATTCTGTAGACGAGAGAAACGGAGAAGATAACACGGTGGTATGGAATTTGCTCAGAATTTGTGAGATGCAGTAAGTGACGTGTGAGTGCAAGTATCAGGCCTGCAGTTGTTTAGCCTTCTGGGCCAAATCTAGTAGCTTATATTTCGTGAATTTGATATGGAAATGATCACATACCATACCGCCGGTGATGATCCGAAATTTTAAACGGATGATTCAAATAAGTGGCAGAGTTTTATATAGAACATAAAGCTTAGTCCGATGATTATGTCCGGCTAATAAATTATGTTTATAAATACACGTAAGCACTCGAAATCTACGCATAAACGTCAGAGTCGTGTTTTACATTGTCTAACGTTTCTAGCGCAAACATACAATTATGTACATAATACAATGGTCGTCTGTATCATAATCATTAGTAAATATAATGCAGGTATCACGTGGGTGTAATAATAATCATACCCCACGCAACGAGTTGTGGGGTGGGGGTATACTGAAGTCAGGTTGTCCATCCGTCCGGGCCAACGTCCAGGGGTTTAAGAGGTTAGGGGCGTGGCCTAACACAAAAGATTCCTTTGATTTATTCTCCTAAACTCTATTTTTGTTTAGTGGCTTTTTCTTTGATCTTCAAACAATGGAAATACCCCATAAACCCGAAATGTTGGACGTCCGTCCGTCCGTCCGTCCGTCCGTCCGTCCGTCCGGGCCAATGTCCGGGGGTTTTAGAGCTTAGGGACGTGATTAGGAACAAAAGATTCCTTTGTAATATTCCGTAAGCTCATAAACTCTATTGTTGTTTAGGAGCTTTTTCATTGTTCTTCAAACAATGGAAATACCCCATATACCCAAAATGTTGGAACGTCCGTCCGTCCGTCCGTCCGTCCGTCACTAAACATAACATCAGAGAAATATGTTATAATTTCTATTTCCAACATATAAAATGATTAAAATTTCACACATGCATTCCTATAAGGCTCTACTACCATGCTCTGTCAAATCCACGACCGTCCAATTCTTAATATTTCATGCATGCATTCCTATAAGGCTCTACTATCATGCTGTGACAAATCCCCGCTGATCTCGAGGTCAAGGTCACATACTTAGTCTCTTTACAAAACATAACATCAGAGAAATCGGTTATGCCTTCTATTTCCTTGCTCGGATCTGCTTCACATTTCACACGCATTGCTCTAATGGATCTCTACCACCCTGTGACAGACTCACGTCCTTGCCGCCCCCACTAAGCCCAGAGTCAAGGTCTCAAGCCCACACACTTGAATTTTCTTTTACATATTTAGGGGTACCTAGGCCCACGCAGGAGGTAGTCTGTAATCCTCTCTTACTGACCAATCTAGTTGATAATATTAATAAGTACTACATTTGAATCCACAAGGTCCATGCAGATGTTCATGGTCATGGATTGGGATAGATAAGTTGGTATTTATCTGTTATCTTCAAATGCGACTGCTACAATAGAAAGAAGATAACAGTCATATTTCGTAATTTCAATTGCATTATCGGTCAGCAAATTTGGCATCTCTTTTATTAGGGCTCATACTGATTGGAGCCATCATTTCATTGAAGTTGGAACCAAATTTTAAGCCAGCTTCTGGAAAATCCCACTAGTAGTGATGTAATTCCTTTCACCGATTTACAGTTTAACTGTTACCACCGACTACCATTTTGCTGCAGATAAGTCACATAGACACCCCCGCTGGAAGCTGTCCAAAATCTGACAAGATATTTCAGCATTGTACACTTCTACATAATCACCACAAACACTGTAATACCTTAACACACAACAATTGTGCATGATAAGCAAAACTAACTGAATTTAACAATACGAGAACGCAATGGTATCGCTGGCGCAGCCGATAACGTAGTGTTCAGTCATGTGACCACACTCGCGAGGGTATGCGCGGGAAATAGGAATGCTATATTTAGGAAAAATAGCTTTGTAACGCTATTTTTTTTTCCGAAACTGTTTTGCTCACAGTTCATCCACCTAGGGTCTTTAACCATTACAATGCTGAATGAAATGTTGTCTGCACATTATAATTATTTCCATTGAATTGCTGCCCGGTCGGTTGAAGCTTCAAACCGAGATCCCGTCCCTACATGACCATATATGTTGCGGGGACATATAACCCACTGACTTTCTCAGTTTCTGAAATGCTGCCATGGTTTATTGACAGAAAAAAACATATATAACAACAACAGACGACACTGTTGGTTCCCTCATTCTAAGGGTTAACATATAACTTGTACACACTAGGTTCCATGCAATTGTCAAAGAGGCTGAATACGACTGCGGATATTTCCCTGTTTACCAGACGAAATTCAATTCCTAGACCACAACGGGAGGTGACCTCTTCTTGATAAACCATGATAATTAACTTTGTAAAGAATTCATTGACCAGTAATTGACCACCACTTAAAACTTCACATGATTCTGTCAAAATAAAACAGGTGGACTGGTTATTGATTTTCTACAAGGGAAATATGCTTGCTAAGCGGCAAGCGAAAACCCAGTCTGGACTATCAATACAGAGAGACCGTGTCCTGGGAAAAGCAGACTTTCAAGTGTCAATTTTGCTCTTTTTCTTACCGGCGCCATTTTGTTTTCTTGTGCCACATTCGCGACGTAATTTGTAAAGTGTGACATTTTCAGAAGACATTGTAAAATGCGCAGTTTTTCATTCATTTTCTACACGGATCCCACACATTGTATTTCACAAGAAAGACTACAAAATACACATTTTATAACTTTAATATTGATTAACTTTTGCAATTGTTAAAACAAAAGGCGCATTTACGACGTTGTGAAAAAATGTGACACCTATTGTAGCATACCATGAAATATAAGCGACTGTGAATTAACCAAGCAAACCAGTGACACGTGTCTCTTTAAGTCATACTACCCAGTGTATGATAACCATGATCAGATGATAATTATAACGATTAAACTTTGTTTGAGTAAATATTGTGTTGAAGCGATCCATAAAACTATCCTGTGTCCATAATTTCTGCGAACAGGTACCACATTGCACCAGTTAATGATACTGTACAGTGGAATCACATCAGTGTCGTAAATGTTGACCACTTCATTCTCATCACTGCTCATCATGCTCATCGGATATAGCACTCCCAATCACACAAAAAATAGCCGACTACTTGTATGATTATGATATTTGACACCTTTTCAAAATGTCTGATCCATGTGCCGCTTTGGACTTCACTGGGAAACGAAAGTATACGTGTACAATACGACTATTTATAGTGTAACTATATATGCAAATCATCAACATAAGTACCATTATATTGAGATCAGCAACCAACATAATTATGCTCTAATATGAATGTGTGTATCTGGTGCTCTGTTGGTGGCCCACGGCGTAAGGCTCTAATTTGTCCATCGGAATCAGATTTCGCGGAGTGGGTGAGACATGAATTTATATTAGTATCAAGTGAAAAATTGGCTAGCATGACACATGCCGTAAGCATATTGATCACCAACCATGCACAAAGAGGAACCTATCTGACCCGGACGAGATACAAAACTTGTGTGTTTACTGTTTCACTGTAATTTATCTGTACCGCAAACCTTGCAGTGCGCAGTGAATTACAGTTGTAGCTCTCCAAACAGGACATCCGGGGACCTTCAAGAGTGTCGGGTTTAGAAATGTTCCACTATATGCCCAGTTTGTATGGTACAAATTGTTTTACACATTATGACATTATGTAGAAAACAATTAGCACGGTTGTCCTGTAGAATTGCAACTGATTACCGTTGTATAACCTTTTAACCCTTACACTGCTGAATAAACGTTTTGGTCTGCTGCTTATTTTTTCTTTTCCATTTTTCCTATCAAAAAACATACTTTGACAGCACTTTAGAATTCTGTGAAACCATGTTTTTATTGAGAAAACGGCAAAACATAAAACAACAGCAGACAACAATTTTCGTTCCCAGCATTCTAAGGCTTAATGAATTTATGCTAACGTACACTGGAACATCAAGGTGCTGATACATGGTCCCCAGGTACTTTCTAATGGGGCACTCTGTGGTTTTATAGCCGTATACCCGTCCTGGCTGTGCTGACACTATCGGTCTTGTGAAAATGTAGGCGCTACATGTTCATGGTTGATTTCAACTGACCCCAACATGCCGAATGCGTCTATACTGAGCAAAACTAGAAACGTCCCTCCATGTTTAAGGAAAGATTCATCAAAAACCAAAAGGGTTACTTTTAAAAATAAAAATGGAAAAACAAGTTCATTCATTTCTGTATGAAAGCCAATAAATTGCATTTGGATATCTTGTTAAATATTCGAGAGATAACCGGCCAAGGGCGGTAGGGGTCAAAATCAAAAATCACAAAAAGTCAGAAATGTGTTACTTAATGTTTAGAGATGGAATTTCAATAAGTAATGTGGCAAATTCAGTAAATCTCGTTAGTACCGAGTGTGGCCACCATTTGCATGAATGCATGCAATGATCCTACGCCGCATCGACGTGACGTAACGCAATACCAGTGCGTTGGGCAAATTCCTCCATTCCCGTTGTAACGCCCGTGTAAGATCGCGAACATTGTCAATCTGATGGTTAGCTCGTGCTTTGCGCCCCAGCTCATCCCATATGTGCTCAATGGGATTGAGATCCGGGGAGACCGCGGGCCATGGCATGACGTCGACGTTGTTTTGCTGTAAGTATCGAGTGGTGACCCTGGCTACGTGAGGGCGGGCATTGTCGTGCATCAATGTCACACCAGGACCATCCTGACGTATAAATGGTAAGGCATGTGCATTTAGCACATCTGCAACATAACGTTGTGCATTGATGTTGCCTTGTACAACAACCAAATCTGTCTTCCGGTTTCCCATGATCCCACCCCAGACCATTACGCTCCCTCCCCCAAACCTGTTCTTCTCAACAATGCAACAATCGGTGAATCTTTCATTTTTACGCCTGTATACCCGTAATCTTCCGTCAGCATGACTAACTGTGAACCGAGATTCATCGGTGAACAAAACTCGGTTCCAGTCAGCCCACCCTTCTCCAGTTCAGATGACGTCGCGCCCATAACAGTCTGGCAGCACGGTGACGTTGGGTCATTATCTGACCAGTGTACGGGCGGCGTGCCCGGATTGGTTGGGCGTTACGACGTAACCGGTTGCGAATGGTCTGCCCTGAGACACCGTATCGCCTAGCAGTGACTGTGGCTGCCAATCGACGTTGACGTAAGTGCGTCAACGTAATGTAACGATCGGCTCTAGCCGTCGTTACACGAGGCCTACCAGGTCGCTACCGGTCGTGAAACAGCCCCAGTCTGCTGGTACCGGGCTGCAAGACGATCAATCGTCTTCCGACAGCAACCAAACCGAGGCGCGACCGCCCTGGCGGCCATCCCACCCGCAAGCATCCCAATTGCCTGATTTCGCTCGTTTTCGGAAAGCCGTGGCATATCGAAAAAAGTGAAAAATTAAAAAAGTTTTTTAATTTTCCGAATAGCCCCTATCGCATGAATGGTACGACATGAACTGAATCACCTTATCGATGACAAGTATAGCGTGCACGTGCAAAAAGTGGAAATCAACGTTCCGGTCACTGGCCGCTATGTAAACCGTGTGTATCGGCTAAACTCTACACGATCGTATTCTGAACATCGCCACGGTTTAAAATACATGTACTTTGAACATGTGGTACATACATAGACAGAGCTACACCGGCTATAAAACAGGGACGTTTCTAGTTTTGTTGAGTATATTAGCATGTTTGTAAGATCCGAAAACGAGTGTGGTTAGTTTTTGTCTGCCATCTGGGAAGCAAGTGGGCAGCTGATATAACGCACAAATAATATTTTCAAGAAAGAAATAAACGCTGGACTACAACATAGGATCGGATCTCTATTAATATATTTGCAAAAGGAAACAACTAGCTGCGATCCTTCACTAACTAGAAATTGTCGCTTGTCCACAAGCGCATGTCTATCGCCCTCGCCACCTACATGCAGTCAAATGTGAAAGTGCAAGTGAATGGGTTTAAAGTCCGAGCAACAGCTAAGGTCATATATAGACGGGTGAACTGGGCATACTATGAACATATTGTTGATGCCTTAGGCGAGGTTTGAACCCACAACCACCGGATCGGAAACCCGGTGTTCTAACCCTAGGCCACAACCCATCATTACATGCAGTCAAACAACAGTAAAGTGAGAGTTGTCGTTCTTGTACCAGACACCGTGAGTCATGGTTTATGCAAGTGTGAAATATGATGACAATGATTCAAAGAGTAATCAAGTTACAGGCCCGTACGCAGGAATTAATTTAGGGGGGGGGGTGCGTTATACATTGTTTTCTTTTTGCACATTCGCGGTCAGACCTCGGCAGATTAGCTATTTCACCCCTAAATAACTGGAATGGATTTTGATATGTTAACCCATTCCAATCATCACAAAATGATTTTCAGACCAGTCCATTTATGAACATGAGGTTTTTTGGTTCTCAAAATTATGAAAATTACGTATATTGCAAAAAGTGCAGATCCTGATGAGACGGCTCGTCACGAGCCGGCTCATCTGGATCTACACTTTTTGCCAATACCACAATACATACCTGTGGTGTTGAACGGGTTGAGGGGGGTGCGTACGCATCCGTCGCACCCCCTCTGCTTACGGGCCTGAGTTATATAGTACATGTAGTGATATTGTATGGGCCACTACCTGCGGTATCAAGTATTTACGTAATCACATTATGGCCCGTGTTATCTGTCTAGCTCAACACCTTTATAATGTTCACACTGGATCCATCCTTTTCATGCTGATGTTGTTATCAGTCATTTGAACCGACTCGTCAAGACGGTTCTAATGGTTGGTAACAACATATATGTTCACACTGTTCGCCATTCAGGGACAAACGTGTGTATATTGCGATGGCGCGTCATCGACTTTTCAGCAAACACAATCCTAGGATGGATTGGCTTGTTAGGCTGGCTGGCACAACATTCGGAGCTCGTGTGGAATTCATGTATTTTGCATACTCTATAATGTAAACTAATCTGCTCCGTGGAACAGACCTAATGTTAATTTAATGAATTCAATATATTCCAAAGCATGGACGGCGCCGCAAAATGAGATCTGCCAACACTGTCATGCTAGTCATGCTAACCACGCTAACGGTCTGCACAACAGGGAACAGTGATTGTATGGCCCCCAAGTGGCTGGCAATTACATCTCCACTTGTGAGAGAGATGGACACCTGAAAAGAAAATCTGAGAGGTGTCAGTGGTTTTATCAGATTATCAGCATGATAATGATTATTATAGTTACAGGATAGCATGATGTTTACAATAATCAATTGTATGGCCGTGTCATCTGTCTTACTCATGTGTGTATAATGTTTTCACACTGGATTAATGAGCTACATAAACAAATAATATCACAATGATATCGTGCAGTTAATAACGGGCTTATCACAGGGAATACTGTAAAGGATAAACAACTTTCCAGACCATTTGTTTCCGCTGGACACTGTATAAACAGTGATTGTAAACCACGTATACCAATATTAGTTTGCGTATGCGCGCAGTTTGTTATGAACATACAATGACTTCTTGAAATGTATTTGCATTTTGTTTGTTTAGAAGTATAGTAATGTTTAACCATTCTACTAGATAGTGTTCATGATGTTTGCCAAAATGCATGTAAACGTGCATGAAAAATACAACGCGCAGTCTGAACAGGGTCTACACTGATTGCCAGAATTATAATGATGATTTAGCAGTAATTATTCACGATTCTACAGACAAATGTCTGTCAAAAGAAAATGAAGAACGCATGTTGATTATAAATGCATAATGCACAAAAATGTGTCGAAATAGTAACATTTCTCTAAATTCCAGGGTTTGATTCATAGTTCCGGTCATCCGAGTACGAGCAAATTATTCTGGGGGAAAATGGGCAGTTGATCTGCTGCAAATATAAAAGACGGATATGCATGGGTTTAATCATGGGAATAAAAATGATAATCAAAGTGGTTATTAAATATTACAATAATGTAGCTAGCATGGACATAGCATGATATGGCAACTGTACATGATCATGATGATCATGATGATATACAACTGATATATAGGAAATAAATGCCTCAAACGTGATGACATCTGACAAATTTTAAGTTTATGTGACTTGGCGGGTGGTGAAACATTTTATCGGCATTTACATTATCTACAAAGGTCAATGTTGTGATCACCCGTTTGAACCACCTCACAGAGATGATCATAATGAGACACAACACGCATATTTGAGGAAACAATAAATAGAAACACAACTTGCACAATATGTAGATTATTTTCTGATAGATAATTATGTAGCTAATCATGGGGAATAATAGGAACTTTCATATAAATTACAAAATAATTATAACTTGAGGACGTGATTACACATAACTGGCATATGTTATTTTTGTCTCAAACAAACACAAACTGTGTTGAATGTCAACATTACTTGAGGAAGTTATATTCAAAATAACTAACAAGCGTTCGCCTAGCCCTGAAAATATAATATGTCCACAATCAAACTATGCATAGTACATGGACATTGCATATACAACATCGTGAAGATAACTCAACATGTGTGTCAGTCAAGTGTTTATCTACATGTTATGCGCATATGTCAAACCCAGCTATTGGTTGTTTTTCAAGATAACGTCAGACAGTTATTACACATAACTGATTTAGGTTATGTTTGTCAAAAACAAATACAAACTTTGTTGAATGTCAAAATAACTTGAGGAAGTTATTCAAAATAACTGTCACGGGTTATTCTAATATAGTGCATGCTTGCCATGGTATATGGAAAATTGCGTGTACAACATCATGAAGACAACTCGACATGTGTCTCAGTCATGTGTATATCTACATGTTATGCGCATATGTGAAACCCAGCTATGGGTTGTTTTTCAAGATAACGTGAGACAGTTATTACACATAGCTGACAGAGGTTATATTTGTCAAAAACAAATACGAACTGTGTTACACAACTTGAGGAAGTTATTCGAAATAACTGTCGCGTGTTGTTCTAGTATAGTGCATGCCTGCCATGGTATATAGAAATTGCATGTGCAACATCATGAAGACATGTGTGTCAGTCATGTGTATATCTACATGTTATGCACATATGTGAAACCCAGCTATGGGCTGTTTTTCAAGATAACATGAGAGTTATTACACATAGCTGGTAGAGGTTATGTTTGTGAAAAACAAATATGAACTTTGTTGAATTTCAACATAATTTGAGGAAGTTATTCGAAATAGCTGTCAGGGGTTATTCTAATATAATGCATGTCTGCCAAATTATACATGGTAATTGGGAATTGCATGCACAGTATCAGAAACATAACGAAAATATAAATGTGTTAGCATATGTGCATCCCATGTATGTTCAGTATGATCATGAATGCGTGTGTTAACCAACTCTGGAGTTGTACCAACCACATGTGCTGTCAGCAATGTATTCATGATTTTCTGAAAACCCGTACATGATGTACAATGCCTGTTCTATTTGGGTTATTTGACTCACGCGAGGCATCATTCTGTGGTTTTGGGGTAAATGTAGCTTGACGAAGTCACTAAACACTGCACAAGCTGATCTGGATCTACACTGGTCGGAAAACCCATAAACCCCATTTCTCCAGTCACAGTCACATATATATACAGATACCGTGTCCGCATGCAAAACGTGGAACAGACAGTAGATGTGTATCGTTTGTATTTTTTCTACGAGCCTGATCATGGTATTAGTCGTAAGGTATAATACAAATGATAAACATGCCAGATATAATAGAGTGAAACATCGATGAACATGTCGTAGAGTTGAGAATACTTGTTTTCTTTGTAGATGCTGGAGCAGTGAGAGACACAGTTAAACCAATTCAATGAACATCCCAAATTGTCAACATGTTTAACATGTCGTTTTTGTGCTACCTCCCTTTTAAATTGTGTAGAAAATGATAGATACTGAAAATAACTGATACAGGTTATCTACAATTTTACAACGGAAGGGAGGCAAATCTCACACAACTAGAAGAAATAACTGTATCAGGTTATTTCGAACGTAACTGAAATCAGTTACACCCCTGACTGATAATACTGAACAATAACTAACACTAACAGTGCATGCCCTGTGCTGGTCCACCTGGGTCACAATCTTATAATAAACCCGCATCATCAAATACGGCCGCTAAAAATGTTAAAGGTCTGCACTGTTCGTCATTTGTTTATACATGCATAATAATAATGGTAATGTATGTACAGCATATATTGTTTTAATTATATCGACACTTATATTACACATGACTATCGGTATCTACATGGGTCAAAACATTAATGCTAATTATAACCCTCACCTTCAGCAGGTATAATACTATTCAGGGTCTTCAGTTAGTAACTTATTGTAGGAAATCGTCTTGAAGCACATACATGTCCCCAATGTTCTGGTCTGAGCTTAACCCGAATGTTCTGTATGTAACGCTGGACGACTTACGTTACAGACAGAAAATTCGGGTTAGTCTAAGCTATGAAAATGTATTACAGTTTTTAGTCAATTCATTCTCAAACTGTTTCTGTAAAAATAAGCCAAATATACATTTGCTTTATATTGTGCAATATTTGACTTTTACACAAGCTGTAAATCCCTTAATTACCTTTTGGCACGTGACTTTGAGTAGCCTGAGGCTGCTGTGTATCTTCCAATTCAGTCAAATGCAACCAGTCAGGGACCATGCATACCATCTATCCAGCCACAGCTACATAATTATTAGACAATCTATTTTTACATCAACGTAACCGCAATATGACAAAATAAAGACTTTCGTCTGGAAAACATATGTACGTTTACTATGCCCAATCATTTTCTATTGATTTGAAATAGCAAAGAAGTTAAATTGTGTTCATTAACGTAATACTACCCATGCGAAAATTGAATATTAATATATATTAATTTTAATTATTTTTACCTGTCAAAGAACATAATATTAGACAAGTGAGATATTGTATGTATTTTATTAACAAGGCGCCAATGTCGGGGGAAGTGGCGCAATTGACATGAACAAAATAATCTAGTTACATATTTCTGGTGTTATGCAATAAATGAGCTTTATTTTATGTATTTTCCCAGTAATACATCATATCTGAACTACGTATTTATAAAACCCACCTATTTCAAAAAGGTTGGTTTCGTAAAAATATACCATTGAAAACCTATTTGTTTTCTTGATTTTACATGCATGTAAAGGGCATTCAGCCATTTATTACAATATACATGTATAAGCATTTTATTGCGATAAATGCCATCCATGTTCATGATGTTAGTGCTTGTTAATGACGTATAAACATGTTGATCAGGGGCTGCATTGCCAGCAAATATCATAAATAACTGTTATTATAACATATGAGTTTATAATTAATAAAACATGCTTTCTTCCATCGTCTAACATATGTTTAGAATGGAAATGTAATAATTAATCGCATTATTAGAAGTGTAATTGTAATTTGTGGATGTGACTGGCTAAATGAGACTGGTGGGCTGGTGACATGAGTGTAGTCCAAGATCATACAATATCTCACTTTTCTACTATATATTGTGTTCTTTGACAGATAAAAATAATTAAAATTATATATATTAATATTCATTTTTCACATGGGTAGTATTATGTTAATGAACACAAATTGACTTCTTTACTATTTCAAATAAATAGAAAATGATTGGACATAGTAAACGTGCATATTTTTTCCAGAAGACAGTCTTTGTTTTGTCAAATTGCGGTTACGTTGACATACAAATAGATTGGTCTTGTAATTATGTAGCTGTGGCTGGATAAATGGTATGCATGGTCCTTGACTGGTTGCATTGTACTTGAGCCCTATGTCATCATATCACAGCCAGATAACACTGTATCGCTAAAGAAAATCCCATGTGCAGTGAATTTGAAAATACACAGCAGCCTCAGGCTAATCAAAGTCGATCACGCGCCAACAGGTAATTAAGGGATTAACAGCATGTGCAAAAGTCACCTATTGCACAATATAAAGCAAATGTATATATGGCTTATTTTTACAGAAACAATATGAGAATGAATTGATAAAAAATTGTAATACATTTTCATAGCTCAGACTAACCCGAATTTTCAGACAGAACATTCGGGTGAAGCTCAGACCAGAGCATTGTGGACATGTATGTGCTGCAAAACGATTTCCTACAATGAGTTACTAACAGAAGACCCTGAATGTAATTATACCTGCTGAAGCTAAGGATTATAATTAGCACTTCCTGTTTTGACCCATGTAGATACCGATAGTAATGTGTAATATAATTGTCGATATAATTAAAACATGACATGCTGTACATACATTACCATTTTTATTATGCATGTATAATCAAATGACGAACAGTGTAGACCTTTAACATATTTAGCGGCCGGATTTGATGATGCGGGTTTATCATAAGATTGTGACCCAGGTGGACCATCACAGGGCATGCACTGTTAGTGTTAGCTATTGTTCAGTATTATAAACATGTGTTGCCATGGATGGTTACAAATTAATGATGTAAATCTACTTACATTTATATATGTTTAAGATTTAATGTGTTTAATGGCCAAAAGTTCGTCGGCAGCAAAACGTGGAACAGACAGTAGATGTGTATCGTTTGTATGTTTTCTATATACCCCTATTCTGATGTATGTATTCACGTACATTATCATGATCATGGTATTAGTTGTTAGATATAATACAAATGAGGAACATATCAGATATTTAGAATGAAACATCGATGAACATGTCGTAGAGTTGACAATACTTGTTTTCTTTGTAGATGCTGGAGAGACAAAGTTAAACCAATTCAATGAACATCCCAAAATGTCAACATGTTGAACATGTCGTCGAATTAAAGGATGAAACAGCATACAATTCACCATCGCTATCATGATTATCACGGTTATGTCCAAAGTTGTATCAAAATGAACAACGGAATTAACTCCACGCTGTAAACTATAGTTAAGTCAACAATTGATTTTGTGTTATCGCCCTTTAAAATTGTGTAGAAAATGATAGATACTGAACATAACTGATACAGGTTATCTGCAATTTGACAACGGGAGGGAGACAAATCTCACACAACTAGAAGAAATAACTGTATCAGGTTATTTCGAACGTAACTGAAATCAGTTACACCCCTGACTGGTAAAACAAATGTGACTATTCTAAAATTAATTATTTTGTATGTTTAATTGTGGGAAACTTCCTACGTTCAAGTGAGTTTTACTTGGATATTGTCGAAGTTGTGTTTTGAATTATTGAAATTCATTAACATAGAGAACTTGTCAATATATGATCCTAGATACTTTAAATCACTTGAATCGAACATAGGAAATTTCCTACGATCGGTTTCTGTAAAACAAATACGACTGATCTAACAGTTTTGTCAAAGCTTTATGTTGAAAGTTACATGCATTTGACAATATATCCTGCACAAAGGTAAATCACTTGAATGGAAAATAGGACATTTCCTACAATCGGTTTCTGACTTGTCTGTAAAACAAGGTTTAATTGTGTGAAATTTCCTACGTTCAATTCAAGTGATTATGAAAACCTGTAAATGGAGAGTTTCAAATGTAGAAAATTTCCGACAATGCCCCGTCAGAATTGCTCAAACCTGGAAATAATCAGAAAATTAGGTGACACCTATATACATGGCTGTAGTTTTGAAAGGATTAACACACGAGTTAAACATGTAGATGCACAGTAGGATTGAACTTCACTTTTTTACAGAGTGGGATTGGTTCAATTGGATCATGGGTAATATGAATGATAACATATATAATCAATTACATGTATTACATATGCTAAATCAAACATTAGCTCTCGCAGTGCTGGAGAGAGACATTGTCATCTGCGGGTTTATTATAAGTATTACTGTCTTTTTTTAATAACACATGCAAGTTTTTTATTGAAAATTCAGGTCTCTCATTAATTACCATTCTAATGTACCACTAAACCATGAAGTCTTAATAGAACAGTGATTTATACCAAGTACTGCAAGAGCAAAAGAGGCTGAATATCTGTAATTGTATATTTTGTATTTGTAACTGACTATTACATGTATATAATATTTAAACAAAAAAAATAATAATAATAATTAGGTGAATTTAAAGAGCTTCCAATTTGCGAGTTTTACCACATTTCAACTCCAAAACTGCTCAAACGTGGAAATCGGTTGTGTCGAGAGAACAAACAAAGTGAGCGAAAAAGGGATTTATTTGGGAAAATCCCTTTTTATTTGGGATTCTGTTAATGGTATTTTCAACATTTTTAATCTCACCCGATGTAACTGTCTGTTTCACGAAAGCTGCCCAAATTGTATGGCTATATCCACAATGTAAGACAATATTTTGTTCGGTGATATTAAATCATAGCAAAATTTAAGAATGAGCCTACTTCTTATTTCGTGAAACTTGGCCAAATATTGATTTTATTACGAAAAACATATTTATCTATGGGAATTTAACATAGGGGGAAAAGGAGGTGGAGGAGCTGTAGAAGGAGTGAGAAAACGAAAACATTTGAAATTTGACTCCGAAACCTGGCTAGATATCTTGAAATGATCTAACTAAGAAAACAAAAGTTAAATTTTGAAAATCGGTCCAGTATTTCTGAAATTCTAAAAATCAATATTTGACCAAATTTCACGAAATGTAAAGAAGGCTCATTCTTAAATTTTCCTTTAATTTAATATCATCGAAAAAAATTATTGTTTTTTAATTGTTTATATAGCAGTAATATTTTGACAGCTTTCATGAAACAGACAGTAAGCGAGATATCGTCACTCCTTCTCATTTGTCACCATCAGGTTGATTATGATCTTGATGTATGTTAACACACGGTCGTGCGGAGGGCAGAAAATCATTATTTCGAGCAAAAATCATACATACGTTTTACGATTATTGATATTAAGTAATTTCATAAATAAGTGTTTGTTTTATTGAAACACTGTTAAGCCATGTCACCCATGAAGTAGTACAAAGTACATTTAGAACAAGTACATGTGACAAATATAGCAGACATAATAGACAAAGGAAAATCGTACTACCTGCATATATGGACACCCGGCTGACTGTATATACATGTAGGTGTGTGGCATAACCGACCATAATATGCTCAGGTCAATCTGCGCAGCCGCGCAGTCTGATCAGAGCATATGATATTCGTCAGGCATCAGATGCGTTATCTGCGACACTAAACTATGTATGGTGATATAGATTGTATTACAAATATAAACAATATTGTAAATGTTGCGATATATGCGAATAGCTTTTTATCCCGACAACACAGTGCGCATGTGCCGTGAAACACGGTGCGAAACATTTTTGATATCCTGTCAATCGATCTAATCACTGCGCATGAATATGTGCGGTGGTTGGGGTTTATTTTGTTTGCATGTTAAAGCTATTTGTAGGTATTGACGGGATAAATAGAATAGTAGGTTAGTACCGTGAATGTGAATAATATCTGGCGCGGCACGAAAACGTTTCCTAAGCCTTGTCAGATACTTTTTCCCATTCATGGCACTAACCTACTATTCTCTATTTGTCCACCGGTGTCTCATATGTCACAATAGTGTATAGCAATTATAATACTTTACTATTAATAACGCACATATATAGAGAATAGTAGGTTAGTGCCGTGAATGGGAAAACATATATGGCAAGGCTTAGGAAACGCGATGGGCGAGGCTCTACCGAGCACATCCCGTTTCCGTGCCGCGCCAGATATTTTTCCCATTCACGGCACTAACCTACTATTCTATTTATCCCGTAAACAACTTCAAATATCTTTAAAATGCAAAAAAACATAACCCCAGCCGCATCCTCAAATCGGAGAATCGACTAGCATGACAACCGCACATATTCATACGCAGCTTCACGGCACCGTATTTCACGGAACATACGCACTGTGTTGACGGGATAAATACACCCACTGCATGATTACTACTAATAGTGTTGATGAAATTAAATTCAGAACACAATAACATCAAAGTGAAAGTGATTGCGATTTACGTCCCAGCTACGGCTAATGTCATATAGTAAAGCAAGATCAGACGGACCAGTGGTAATGAATTATTCTAATATGAAAGATATTTTCAAATTCTATAGCGGGCTTTAAACTTACAACCTTCATTGTTTTGCATAGCTAAGCTATTTCTGGTTTTAACAAAATATAACAAATATAAGAAACATACCGCTTTGAATATCTTCATGAAACTTCACAGTTGTGTTCATGCTTGTTGAATGTGAGCTTCGTCTGACCAAGGTCAAAGTCACCACCGGTGCTAACATTAGATTAATAATTTCACATTGTACAGCATAGTTTATATAATCAGTCAATGGATCTTGGGAGCGTTTCACTAAACTTCGTACGACTAAAATGTTCGTAAGTGCAAAGTTATAGTAGTCTGCACATTTAACACTGTTTTCTTGTAGACAATTATTGTAGGCAGCCTATGCTCAATAAATGTAAATCCATCAATTGAAATTTACAGATGATCCTAAATTTGCACTCACGAACATTTGAGTCGTACGAAGGTTAGTGAAACGGCCCCCTGAATCGTCTGCACATATTGAAAATGTCCACCATGGTTTTTGTCATGACGAATCACATTTTTACACAGAATACGGCCTTTTCAACATAACCATTTTTCTACACTTTTGCATAGCTTTTACACTCTTATACAATGTAGGGTATATCAAATTTGTGTAATCAACTCCTGTGACAACTTTCTGTCAATCGATTTACGGAGGTTTCGCGACCGGCGCACACGCCCTTCATACATTTTCTCACCTCGTACTTTTTCGCGGCTAGCTGTTTAGATACCCCACGTTAATTACCTCAATTAACAATTCATCTTGTTGGCGGGTCCAGATAAAATTTCATTCCAGGTACATTAACACATAATTATAGGTTACCAATACCTGCATAGATTCTCCTATATTTGGTGCACAATGTTTCGGAGCCTGAATACATGCAATATTTATCAAAATTCGGAAATATAAACCAAACCGACGACAATCGGCCTGCTTCTTTACTGGGTTATATATCCTGGGTATGGAAGGTGTTCGAGCCAATTCCCACCCTTAAATATAAGCCGAATCGAATCATTAACACATTACCGCGATTCCAATAGTCGTGGAAACTTAAATGTCACTTATTTTCTTCAAACCGCGCTAAAAACAACAACGGCGACCCTAATTACCGATTTCCGGTTCGTTTGTATTTTTCGCGTTTGTATTTTTCGAGATATTGAGATTTCTCATATCGCACCTTATCTGACACCTATGCAGAGCCATGCAATGAATTGGTCATCGCTTATCTCTCCTGTTACTGCGACCTACTGGCGCGAGGTGGCGCTGTAAAAATAACCACAATGACGTAGCAGTAGAACAGCTTACCTGATATGAAGGTTTCTTATATAATATCGTTTGGATTTACGGATATCATGTATTTGTTGCATATTATTTTCCTTTGTGTCGTTTAATATATACGTTAATCGTTATTTTTTCCTTCGCCTTGTTATACTTTGATTATTTATACGTTGGTTGCAAGCGACGACTATCTGTGCGGAAGTCGGTTGCAATTCACGGTCAAACAGACAGCAGAGCCATAATCAGAAAAAAATGTGAAATTAAATGTTATATTTCTATTTTGTTTTTACAAAATGCTAATCTCCGACATTTAGTAAATTGATTCTGCATTGCGTTACTTCAGCATACTTGTGCTTTGACAATGTCGAACTAAAATAATCATTGACACGCGTGTGTAGCTATGTTCAAACGGATGCCGCCGGAGGTCATTAATAGCAAACAATTTATCCGATGATTTGACCGCAGGCAAAAAGGGAAGTGGATCTTGGGACAGGTGTATTCTGAATTCAATGAAGCCACACCTATTCTATGCTGATTGGTTGAATCTATTTTGTTTATCTGTCCTAGTCAGTGACAGACATATGAAGTTACGTTTAAAAGGATGTCAACAATAATGCGGCAGGTGTATATTGAATCCGCGAGGCCACACCTATGCCAAGCTGATTGGTTTAGTCCAATTGGACAGACATGGTAGAATAGATACACTGTGCACATCCGGGTGCTTTTTACAGTCCGAAAATCCAATATTGATGTGTTTATTGTTATACATGGATGAATGTTATATTGCAGGACTAAAATTATGTAAATTGAATGTCCACTTGCTTATTTTTCCATAAATACTGTTTTCGAATACTAAAATATAACTAAATCACATATTTTGTTCGTTGACAGATAAACATAACTAAAAGTATATATTCAATTTTCACATGTATAGTAAATTATTTACTATTTCTAATATATTTTCCTGCTGACTTGTTTGAAATAAATAGAAAATGTTTGGACTTGATGTTAAAAATTAAAGATGTTTTCCAGAAGAAAATCGTTGTTTTGTCAAATGGGGGTTACGTCGAAGTTTGGTCCTATATGTGGCTGTGACTGGACAAAAGGTGTTTGTGTGATGTGTGACTAGTGTAGGTCCTAATGAAATATAACACGCCTGTAGTCTAAATACGATCTAGATTGCACGTTAGTGTGTTTTATTGAAGGAATGCCGAAAAGTGCAGATCCTGTTCAGACTGTGCGAATGTACAGCCTGAACTGAATCTACACTGGTCGAAAACGCCATATAAGCCCCGTGTTGTGTTTGGCTATTGCACCTTCTCAGTCGCAGTGTACAGCGGATGTTGACACAATCTTCAAACAACACCACCACCCCCGTGACAATTAGAGCGACTAATTTTCCCATTGCTGTCAACCCGGGCTTTCCCCATGTACGGCATTGTTTCATTGTAAGTGGACAATGGCCTACAATAATGTCGTTATGACAGTTTGACCAGCATAGCACCAAATCCATATATGCACCTGACATATCTGATAAGTGTCTACTCTGTTGCCCGTCTGATTTGCATTATATATAAGTACTATCGGGGAAAACATAGATTGTAACCTGACGATGTAAATATAAGTAAATGTATATGCAGACTGGTATCATACAGCTGTTGAAAATTGCACAGTATGTCCATTTTTGTCACCCACTGTCGCATTTCAGTATGTAATTTGTGACTAGGTTATTCTCATATTTTTACAGTACATTACAGTCCCATATATTTATATCAGCGGTCTAATAAACTGGAGTTCTAAGTAGTCTGTTGAACTATTACGTGTAAATATCGTATTATGCATATATTTCGGAAGTTCTACTGATACGTCATATAACCACGTGACCGCAAAGGGAAATAACTGTGGTAAGCAAAATAAGGGAAAGTTAGTCATGCAGTAACGGCTGGAAAAACTGGTTGTCCGGAATATGAAATCCGTAAAAGAACGGCACATACTGGTCGGATTACTGTAAAACTTGTTTTATTTGATATATAAATGATGAATACATAAGCGGATCGCGAGAGCAGAAGCTTGTTATATTTCCTTTAAGAGGTGCCATGATGTAATGTATCACTCCCGCGATGGGCGTATTTTGTGACTAGCGGCAGTCTTGTTGAATAACTGATGAACCGCTTCACCGATTTTGATAATATTTTGCCACAAGGTGTGTCTATGGGTGATACTTTGCATTGCATACGACCCACGTCCGACCGCCCAATGTCAAGGTCAGTGAGCAGTTATACTCACCGTGTTTATATTTGTTATTATTAAGGCTGTCAGCGAGGGGATTAGCTCCGTAATAACGATGCCCTTGTTTGTGTAAGCATCTATATTTGTTACATTTCCAGAGACTTTACATGGAGCCACAAGAAGAGTACAAATACCTTATATATCTACGTCACGCCATGTGACTTTCTACTTGAGGACATCTGCGTAATTTCATGACATACTTTTACAAAATTTACAATATTTTCCTTAAATGGCGTCAAAAGTTGACACAAAATTCAAAGTACATGCGGAATTATATTTTTTTTATCAATCCGTTTCCACGAAATAACTATTTGTTCCCTCAATTTAACAATTCGTTGCCTCGAATTATCAATTCGTTCCCACGATATAACAATTCGGCCCGCATGTCGAGCCCGCCGAGGCATTTGATTGTCTCAGAGTGTATATTTGAAGTTTGAATTAAGGGTTGTGGAGATATAAGGTATGTGAAAGCTTTACCACAAATTTTAAAGTCATTTGACCTTGATCTTGGGCATGTTGGCCGCATGGGTGGGATATAGAATGAAAATATGGATGATAATACAGAAGTTTAAGTAAATCTGAGTAAGTGTTGTGGAGATATAAGGTATGTACAAACTTAAAATGTAACACAAATTTCAAAGTTATTTGGCCTGGACCTTGGGCATGTGGACCACATGGGCAGGCTATAGAATGAAAGTATGGATGATGAATAAGAAATATTGGAAGTTGGAAGTAAATCGGAGTAAGTGTTGTGGAGATATAAGGTATGTAAACAAGTTAACAATTTCAAAGTCATTTGACCTTAACATTGGGCATGTGGACCACATGGGCAGGCTATGGAATGAAAATATAAATGATGAAAAGGAAGTATTGGAAGTTGGAAGTAAATTGGAATAACAATTGTTGAGATAGAAGGTATGTAAAAACTTTAGCGCACATTTTATAATAACGAAAACTTCTAAGTCATTTGGCCTTGACATTGGGGCACAGTGGCCGCATGAGTGGGACACAGAATGAATATATGGAAAGCCCAATAAGCACACGAAGTTTCAAGCAAATCTGACTTACGGTTACAGAGATAGTAGGTATGTGAAAACTTTAACACAAATTTTGACTGAAACTTTAATGCAAACTTCTAAGTCATTTGACCTTGACCTAGGGCCACAGCGGCCGCATGAGTGGGACACAGAATGGATATATGGATGATGACCAATAAGCATACAAAGTTTCAAGTCAATGTGACTTAGGACTGCAGAGATATAAGGTATTTAACAACTTTAGCGAATATTTCGGACGGACTGCCTGACGCACGGACGCGCGGAAACACGGACGTCATTGTGATCACTATGTCTCGTTTTCCGCAAGTGGGCTCGACGCAAATAATTTATACGTCCCCTGCGGGGCGCCGTAGGATATACAGTGTGTTTCGGTATTTTTAAAATTTTGTTATTTATACCAGTCACATAGTTGAACTGTTCAGACCCTATATCCTTGATTATTCGCAGCGATCGTTACGGTCAGTTGAGGCAATGATAGGTCGAGCGCGGAAAGCGCTAGATCGTATCCACTCGGTGTATAGAAATACCAACCATTGGTATATGTAGCTATGGTGGGTAGTACACGTCACACGCGTCTGCTAATTTGGTCCATTCCGCGCTACATTTGAGGCTGTGAATAATTGGGATTGTAGGATTTATGACCAGCGTAGCTCCTGCTCTTTTATGGCAGTCCTGTAGCCTGACAAGGATCTGTATGTATTGTTGGAAGCACAGTCTGATCTGGATATACACTGGCCTCAAAACACATAAGCACCATTTCCCCAGGCACAGCCGCACTCACTAAATCTTCACAACCGCCAGCGTTAGTCTTTCCCAGATAATCACACGTTTCTGAAAATCTGGTGGCAATACGAACACGTATTCAAGCATTTTGATGGTGAGTCTGAGCTGTAGTACAGCCCAGGCTCGGCCACATCAGATTTAGAATAAAGTAATTGACAGATATTGGCAAGATTAGCGCAGGCGATTGTGTATAAGGAATTAAATGAGAAATGTTGATCTGATAAAGTGTATATGTCACAGGCACGGTCAACCGGTTATTATAACCATCTTTTTTCGGCTATAAAAATTGGGGATACAGCTTTCGTTACGGTTGTCTGTCCGTACGTCCGTCGGTATATCAGTCCGTCGCATTTCTTGAAAGAGGTAAAACAAACACGGTTAAATCGTAATTGCTAGATACTTGTTAGTTGATAAGCGGTCATTTTATGCAATAAACGTATTCCAGTGGAACCTCTCCAAACCAGAGGTAGCTACAATAATTCGCCTACGTTATGTTATCTACGGCTACAAGTTCACCCATTCAAAAAATGTGAGCAACCAAAGTGCATACCCAAACGTGTTGATGTCATGTCAAAGTTTAGTAAACTGTATATAATATACATTTAAACAAATAATCTTTGATGTAGAACTAGTAAATTGACAAAAATAATAGAACGGAAACATCATTTTCCCATGGAAGCCATCTTTTCTCTTGTTGTTGTTCAACATTCAACATAACGAAATACAGCTTTCAAATTTACAAGATATACATGTAAATGTCAGATAAACACCTTGAGACGGTACAATAGCCAATTTCTGCATGTGTATGTTCTTTATTAATAATTTATTGATACAGCTTTCAAATTGGCAGTATTATATCGCTAACATATCAAACACGCCGGATAACCGATTGCAAAAATCACTCTTCCATGTGTTACATTAAATAGATGGGGTTAAATTGCTACCATCGCGAGAGGTATGGAGCGCGGTAGCAATCTTGTTTCTAAACCAGATGGTGTCCGGTTTAGAGAAGTTTCACTGTAAATCAGGCATATGACCACTCTACTTTGTGCTTTGCGATCTTGAACAGACATTACCATCATAGAAAATGACACTGAAACCCATCAGAATTAGGCACCCACTGGGGGTTTCTGTGTGTCCGGTTTACAGAGGTTCCCAGAGCTCCAGATAAGGTGCGTATTGACGTGTTTTACGCACATACTTTAGCAGAATACGCATTGATCATCAAAAGTGGGAGTACAACATGCTTACAGCAATGTGAACATACGCATTGATTTTCAAATAGAGTAGTGAAAATATTGTAATAAAGTTGAAAATTTACTTCGTTTCGCTGCAAAACTTTGCTTTTTACTGATGAAATAAGTTGATTTTTAAATTTATTTCATTTGTTCCCTATTTAATAAGGAAGAAAATCAATAATACATTTGTAAAAGTAAAATACGCATTGTCTTTGAAATATGGGGGTATACTACTCATTATATAACAAACTGATCTGCAGCTCTGTGTTCCACTGCAAATTCCGGCTCCCGGAAATGGGATAGCGATTTATATAAATCGCTATCCCATTTCCGGGAGCCGGAATTTGCTAAACACTAAAATAAGTAAAAACGACCGATCTGATGGAACGCTGGTATGTCGCCCTGTAGCGCGGAAAAGCTTCAGAATACAAAACCGCCTCCGCTAATCTTGCCAATATTGGTAAATTTCTTTATTTCAAAATACTTGAATACTGTGCTTGAAATCAATCAGCTTGATTGACTGAGTCTGAGCTGTGCAACAGCTCAGGCTCAGACAATCAATGTGCTTGATTGCGAGTTGGCATTGCCAATTTATTTTAGAAACGTTGATAATCTAGTGAACAATTCTGTAAAAACCAGGAACGCACTTTTCCAACGTTTCGGCACAAGGCCGATATTATGGAAACTATTATCGCAGGCGGTTTTGTAGCAAATGTATTTTTTGCTTGTTTGCAGGACTATTCTCAATCATACACGTAAAATGGTGGCCGACTCTCAACAGAACTGCAGTGGCTTACTAAAGGATCTCTATATATTCAAAGACCCCGGTAAGCTCATTTTTATCCCCGCCGATAGTCAAGAGGGGTATAGTGTTAGTCCATGTACGTACGTACGCGTGCGTACGTTACATGGTGATGGTCACGTGGTTACAACAACAACAACAATGGCTGACAACCAAATTCAGCTTAACAATACGCGATTGATACACCATATTTCATCAAACTCCGTTACATAATAAGGACAAAATAAAAGAATAAGTACTTTGAATCATAGGGCTTCTGGAATTGTCAGTACTTGTTGTTGTTGTTGCAACCACCTTGCGTTAGTAACACCTTCCATTTTTCAATAACAATATACTACTACTAATAATAATAATATTTGGACACAATGTGTGCCTAGGGATGGTGCTTTGCTTTGCATACGACCGACGTTTCAAAACCGTAAATAACAAACTATAACCAATAACTAATAACCAATAGCGTGACGGTATGAACGATGAACGTCATGTATTTTAATGACGTCAAACAAAGTTTAAAGAATCAACAACGTCGCGCGACGTCACGTGGGCCTAATGTAATGTATTGAGATATAAACACATATTGTAATTACCGAGTTATGTCCCCTGTGGCAGATAGGGCGAATGCCGTTAAAGGGGTCATTTACGTCATTAACCCTTAGAACGCGGGAAAAGGTTGTCGTCTGCTGTTGTCTGATATTTTGTCTCCTTTCGCAATAACAAACATGGTTTGACACCACTTTAATGGCAATTAGTGAAACGTGCTGCCATGCCATGTTGATGAGAAAATAAATGAATATAAAACACAAACAGCAGACGACAAAATATAATTATACAGTGTACGTGTTAGAGCTGGAACCATTTTAATACATTTTGTTGCAGTTACTGAGTCGTCTACCCTGAAGCCGAACCTGGATAACAAGTTGACTCCCCTAAGGCCGAGCCTGGATCACGAGTTGCCTCCCCTAAAACCGAGCCTGGATCACGAGTTGAAGCTGCGTGACCTGCAGGATGCTATAACGGAGTACATGATGTTCATAAAGGCGCGACTTCGAGCCTGCAGTGCCACAACTGGACCCGGGGCGGGCGAGGCAGTTAAAGACAGTGCTTTAAATAGAACAGTCGCTGACAAGGTTGGATATCATAAGTGAGTTTTACAGATACATTGTATAAATACAGTCACTGTAGCGTAAATCAGCAGCCTAAATCCCTGATACCTTTCCGTAGTTGAAAATGTTGTTCTTACATATACCTACCATGAAATATTATGGCACATGGTACTCTAGCTTTAATTGACGTCGTATAGCTATACGTCGTCAATTAAAGCTAGAGTCCCATGTGCCAGGTTATAATATAGGAAGGCATATCTCTTCGTCCATTCTTTGGATATGACATTTTTTCGGGCAAAATAAACGTTCATTCACCATTACCCGACGTATTAGTTGGCATTGTTATACTTTTTATATCTAACGTTAATTTCCACACTGATATCAGATACGATAAGCCTGTTTCTTAAATTGTTCACGGAAATTATTATTTATTATCTGCATTTATTTGTGATTGCATTCAATTTGAACAAAAAATTTAAAAATGATCTGCCTCATGTTAATATCAAAATAACCTGACACCACCGCGAGTCACTATCAGTAAAATAAAGATGGCTAGACGATTATATATGTATAGCGGGCATTCGTAATTTTTAAAACTGGTGGAAAAGCTACACAATTATACACTTTAATGCCTACTAGATGTGACCCCAACTTTAAAGTCACCTGTTCCCATCGATCAAAATTACAACTTCCGGTGAAACCCTACATCCGGTATCATATAATGCGAATCTTCCAATACAGACGACACTCTACGACACACACTAAATTTCTTGATTGGGTATGTGATAAATAGAATATTAATTCACATTTTCTCATCAAAATCATGATTTAGCAGCAATTTAGAATCATTTCCATTGGAAATGATTCTAAAATGCTGTTAAACCATGCTTTTTACTGAGAAAAAGTCACAATATGGAACAACAGCATAGGACACTTTTCGGTTCTCAAGGTGTATGATCACGTGGTACTAACAACAACAACAAGTACTGAAACTTCCAGAATCCATCCGATTCAAAGTACTTATTCTTTTATAGTGTCCTTATTATGTAACGTTTGCATTTGGTCGTCTCTGTACGTTTCAAACTTATGTCGTTTTTGCGAAGAATCGATTTCCGTGTCTACCGACACGAAATCGATTCTTCGCAAAAATGGCATAAATCAATGCCGAACTCCCTGAACGACCAAATGCACTCATTAAGACAGGTTTGCTGCGCCATATTTCATCAAAATCCGTTTAATATTAAGGAAAATATCAAATAATACTTACTTTGAAGTGGGCAAGATTTCAACACTTTCAGCCACTGTTGTTGTTGTTATAACCACGTGATAATGCACCTTGATTCTAAAGGCTAACCAGTTGCAAGGTGTGGGATCACGTGGTTTCCGAACCAGATTTTCCGATGTGACGTACTCTGTGACGTCATTTTTACAGTAGATTGTCTGATGATCTGGTGATATGTAGCGCACTAAATACGATGACATATGTATTTTATGGGTGCTCTGAAAGTTAATTCACAATAATTTATAACTTTCACAAAGAATCGAGTACCGTTTATTTATTTCTTTCTATCAATACAGGGCAACGTGTACCGCATTTGCTGTGGTATATTTAATACAAAATATATGTAATTCCATTAGAAAGATATTAAAGGAAATCTACTGTAAACACATCTACAAATATGACGTCACGCCGTTCGGAACACGTGATCCCACAACTTCAGTTGTCTGCTTGTGATAAAATATGGTGTGTCTATGCATGATACATGCCCCACATGTCAATTCACAATGCAAAGTCAAACGTAAAAGTTGTGAAGTGTCAATCTAATTATTAACAGTACACAATGTCAAGCTTAGATAAAACAGTACATAGTACCATTATGGTCCTGGTCAGCAAGGCACATCTATGTAGTATATCCATATATTCCAGATGGTCCATGGTCCCCTCAAGGCAGCACCATATACCGATGGTATAGTCTATCCATTATATCAAGGATGACCATGGTCCTGGAGGCAAGGCATCCATTCCTATAGGTCTATTTCCATATATTCCAGATGGTCCATGGTCCCCTCAGCCAGGCATATCTATAGTATATCCATATATTCCTGGATGGTCATGTCTCCTTCAGGCCCAGGACAACATCTATATATATCCATCTATATTCCAGATGGTCCATGGTCCCCTCAGGCAAGACACATCTATAGTCTATCCATATATTCCAGATGGTCCATGGTCCCCTCAGACAAGGCACATCTATAGTATATCCATATATTCCAGATGGTCCATGGTCCCCTCAGGCAAGGCACATATATAGTCTATCCATATACATGTAGTCCAGATGGTCCATGGTCCCCTCAGACAAGGCACATCTATAGTATATCCATATATTCCAGATGTCCCATGGTCCCCTCAGGCAAGGCACATCTATAGTATATCCATATATTCCAGATGGTCCATGGTCCCCTCAGGCAAGGCACATCTATAGTATATCCATATATTCCAGATGGTCCATGGTCCCCTCAGGCAAGGCACATATATAATCTATCCAGATATTCCAGATGGTCCATGGTCCCCTCAGGCAAGGCACATATATAATCTATCCATATATTCCAGATGGTCCATGGTCCCATCAGGCAAGGCACATCTATAGTATATACATACATTCCAGATGGTACATGGTCCCCTCTGGCAAGGCACATCTATAGTCTATCCATATATTACAGATGTTTCATGGTCCAAGGCACATCTATAGTCTATCCATATATTCCAGATGGTACATGGTCCCCTCAGGCAAGGCACATCTATAGTCTATCCATATATTCCAGATGGTCTATGGTCCCCTCAGGCAAGGCACATCTATAGTACATGTATATCCATATATTCAAGATGGTCCGTGGTCCCCTCAGGCAAGGCACATCTATAGTACATGTATATCCATTTATTCAAGATGGTCCATGGTCCCCTCAGGCAAGGCACATCTATAGTGCATGTATATCTATATATTCCAGATGGTCCATGGTCCCCTCAGGCAATGCACATCTATAGTCTATCCATATATTCCAGATGGTCCATGGTACCCTCAGGCAAGGCACATCTATAGTCTATCTATATATTACAGATGGTCCATGGTCCAAGGCACATCTATAGTCTATCCATATTTTCCAGATGGTACATGGTCCCCTCAGGCAAGGCACATCTATAGTCTATCCATATATTACAGATGGTCCATGGTCCAAGGCACATCTATAGTCTATCCATATATTCCAGATGGTACATGGTCCCCTCAGGCAAGGCACATCTATAGTCTATCCATATATTCAAGATGGTCCATGGTCCCCTCAGGCAAGGCACATTTATAGTACATGTATATTCATATATTCAAGATGGTTCATGGTCCCCTCAGGCAACGCACATCTATAGTACATGTATATCCATATATTCAAGGTGGTCCATGGTCCCCTCAGGCAAGGCATATATATATATTATACATATATAGTATATAAGATTGTCACCATATGCGAGACATATAATTGTGCAGAATTAGTATACCCTGGCCGATGTACGTACATGTACGTGCGTGCGTGCATTCGTACGTTAGTAGCAATTTCCATATTTCAATAACTCATGAACCGCTTCACTGATTTTGATAATATTAGGCCACAATGTGTGTCTAGGGATGTTGCTTTGCTGTGCATACGACACACGTCCGACCGCCCAAGGTCAAGGTCTCTGAGGACTTATGTACACCTTGTTCGTAAGGCAAACACGTTAAAAAAAATTGTTATTACCAAGGCTTCCAGCGAGGGGATTAGCTTCGTAATAATGATGCCCTTGTTATTATTATGCAATTTGAAAGATAAGCATACTGTTATTCTGAAAGATAAACTTGTATATTTATAGGGGATTATCTCCCTTTTCATATTTTAATGTGAAGTGATTAATAGTATAGTTGTAAATTGTTTGTAAAATGTGCGTGTTACAAATTCATGCTGCCTGTGTTTATACTTATTTTTTGTAAAATTATTACGCCCTCTATGCGATTGCGTTGCTCTTGAGGTTCCGTCCGTCCCTCCGTCCGTCCGTGTACATTTCCGTCGAAAAGTCGAAATGTTTGTACGGGTTTCTCCATCATGTAATATATTTAATATTACTTGAAGTATTGCTTTAATATCTGGAAAGATCATTCACCTGAATATGTGTGATGCACTTGCACCACCAACGGCATGACCTTCACGTGTTTGACCTTCGAATTGTTGCTGACACACTTAGCCATTTTATTACGTCGAAAAAATTGTATGACTTTCTCCATCATGTAATATCTTCAACATTACTTGAGGGATTGTTTTAATATTTGGACAGTTCATTCACCTGAACATGTGTGATACAACCGCACCATCAATGACATGCCATTTACCTTTGCAACATTCAAAATGGTGCTGAAACACTTTGCCAGTTTCTTAATGTCAAAAAGTTTGTCAGATTTTCTCAAATGACTTAAAGATTGAAATTTGTGTAACTTTTCTTGTTGTCCCGCCTGCTTTTGTAGAGGCGCGACTATAGTCGGCGCGTTTTCCGTCGCCGTCGTCGTCGTCGTCGTCCGCGTCGTCGTCGTCCGCGTCGTCCGGTTTTTTTGTAAGGCAAATGCGTTAAAGTTATTGTTTTTTCACAATATCTCTTTAACCCCTTGCCAGACTTTGATAATATTTCACATCAATGTTTGTCTAGGAATGATGCTTCATTGCGCACACCCCCACATCCAAATTTTGAAGGTCAAGGTCATTTATTTACTTGTAATGTTCACCGGATTTGTAAAAGAAATGCGTTAAAGTTATTATTTTTTCACAATATCTCCTTAACCCCTTTCCAGACATTGATAATATTTCACATCAATATTTGTCTACGTATGATGCTTCATTATGCACACCCCCACATCCAAATTCTGAAGGTCAAGGTAATTTATTTACTTGTAATGTTCACGGTCAAATGCCTCGGCAGGCGCGACACCGCTTCCATGGCCGAATTCTTGTTTTATACACAGTCGCTAGTTAAGAGTCCAGTATGCCTTTGGGGTATATCCATGTTTTACAAACATAATTTCTAGTTCTTCAATACATTTTGAAATATCTAGGGCCCTGGCACGTGCCATAGAGAGACTGCGTGACAGCAACGCCACCTCTGGTGACAACAAGGGCGACAACTGGAGATGGAGGGAGTCAATGGCGCTCGGGGAGCTTGTTCAGAAACGACTCGTACGGCTACAGGTATGGCACGGATGTGGGGACGTGAACTATGGAATATCAAATTACGAATATGCGAATGTGAATTATTGAGTAAGAAATTACGAATACATGTATGGACATGTACGGAAATACGAATATGCCGATGAGAATTGAGAACTTGTGCCTTGACCTTTGCGACCAGTGTAGACCCAGGTCAGCATTACCCCTTCTGTTAAGTTTTAGTAAGTTATGATATCAGACGCGTCGCAAGAAAACCTGTCTTCGGGAGTCTCACGACGACACAAGATATGACGTCGTGAACTTAGCTGACGTAATTTCCGCTGAGATTTGCATGTTGCACTCTCACTTCGAAGTTCAGTTGCTTGTATCAGAACAATAGGCTACGATACTCGCTTGCCAGGTTTTTTTTATAATCATGGTCCATTGGGCTTAAAATCCTATTATGACCGGTTTACTCAAACACAATACATTTTTATATCAAAGCCATCTTTCTAAAATGTTGGCCCCTATTACACATGTCAGCCGCAGCCAAATAATTATTTGAAATGCACACTTTTTTGGCAAAATTGTGTCCATATTTGAGCAGCTTCATCACACACATTAAGAACTTTAAGACAGTGTTGAAAACATAACCCTAAGGAGTTACCCTGTTTAATTCAAATAAAAAAAATCCTGTAAGGTTTTGTAAATTTTCTTTGTCGTGAGCGTGCGTGCTAGACAGTAGGGTAATTTCCGTCAAAGAATATCCTTTTCGAATATGGTGTTGTGAAATCAGTGTTAGGCATGAGTCAGGTACAAAATAAAAATCTTAAAAACACACTCAACTCTTCGACATATAAAAGCAAAAATCATTTACCCTGCTGCCACCCATATTTTATGATGCCGGGTGTTCGAATACACCGAATTCCGTCAAAAATGTCCATTCCAAATGTTATTAGCTCATTACTCCTTAACAAACGGAAACAGGTGAACTGCTAATAGTGTAAATAGTAGTACTTATCGTGTTGAATATTTAGCATATTGCAGATTGTGGTGATCTCTGAATGTTCACATTGGATTAGTACGTCAAACAAATTGTCCTTTCCGAACAAAAAGGGTGCAATTCATGTATCATCAGGTGTATATCTGTAGCCGATTTCATCAACATTGCAAAGTATACTTTAGTAGCAAAGTATACTTTGAGGGAGAAATTTTCAATTTTATGATAAATTTATTAATTTTTATTATACTGAATTTATTACATTATCACAGCCAATTTGGCTGTGATAATGTAATAAATTCAGTATAATAATTCTGCATACTTTTAATCATGAAATATATGCATTTGTTAGTTCTATATGAAATAATGCATTTCAGGAAAAATAAATGATTACTCCCTCAAAGTATACTTTGCTAGTAAAGTATACTTTGCAATGTTGATGAAATAGACTACTGGTGTACATGTGCAGAGCTTCTCAACAGATCTGCGTTTATTTTGGTCTGTGTAGATTATAACATGAACAGTAACATTTTCCTTTATCAGCCAGGTAGCTGATGCAGCTGATGTAGCTGATTTAGCTGATGTAGCTGATGTAGCTGATGTGGCTGATGTAGCTGATGTAGCTGATGTAGCTGATGTAGCTGATGTAGCTGATGTAGCTGATGTAGCTGATGTAGCTGATGTAGCTGATGTAGCTGATGTATTTTGAATACAGTTCAAATTATTACAAATATATATTGTATCATTATGTTTAATAATATTTTGAAATATATGTTTCCTCATGCTTTTTGATTCTGAAGTATCTGGACACTCCCTATACACTTATAACTCTGCAACTGCTGCCTAGAGCATGATCTAATCCATCAAATCCTGATCATGAGATAAATACCCTGAACTGTCTGAAAGGACAACAACATTGATACATTCAACTTTGTTCATGAAAACTATAGTTTCCTGTCTGTTGTAGATATTGGTAGGCTTATATGCTCTAGTACTCACAGAGGAACACATACCTCCACTACTGCATGGCACCTGGCGGTCTATAAGACGCATAACCTGCTACTAATGCTTACCCAAACAAAACTGCCTATATCCTTTCTTGCAAAACCTCTTTGGTGGTTTGTTCTGCTGATTACTGCAGAATAAAGAATGCAACCTGGTTCTAGAAATGCTCATTGTTTTACTTCTCAAAATAAATGTTGTTTTGACATGACGTAAGTTACGTCGTCGTTATCAATATTTGCCGACGACGGACGGCTCGAGTCGTGACGTTTTCGTGCTACAGTTGTTCTCACACACAAAGTTCCATCACATTGCACATATTTATCCACTACATGTATATTATTATTAGTATATACTTATACTAGCGATATTTCAAAACATTTATATTTAATTTATAAATTTTATAATTGTTACATGGGAAGGTCTCGATAGCTGTAGAGATCATAGCGGTTTATAAATAGACTGGCTTTAGCGTATTTAAGACTCGCCATTACTGGTGATTGTAGAATAAAATAAAGATACCATGCACTGTGGTTATCCGTGTGAAACTGTTAATGTAACAGTTGTATACAAGCTGTATTAGGGGTCATTCTTTTGGTATAAATAAAGTACGTACGAATGGCGTAGATCCTGATGAGACGGCTCGTGAATAGCCAGCTCATCGGGATCTACAGCTTGCAAACATTTTGATAAAGGACGTCTGCCAAGTTTAAATAAAAGCGTTCACCTGCAATCTAAAATAAAGCAATCAGCACTATGATTCGTCTACGTCTAGAGCTGTCGTTTCTCAATGTTTCCGTCTTGCGGAAACATGCTAATCGTCTCCTAAAGACATGATAATCGTCTCGCATTTTCGCCATCTCGCCTTTCGCTTTTGGAAATATATTTTGCTTTAACACAAATTATAAAACGCAGGTAACGCAGGACGACTTACCTTGTGTTACAGACATACAATTCGGGTTAGTTTTGCTCATGCGTGTTGATGCAGATCGCGAAGTAAAAACGCGCGGTTTTCCACCGGTTGGCGAGGTTGCGAAAATGCAAGATTGAATATGATAGAATCGCTTGTTTTCGTCTCGCAATCTCGCGATCATACTTCGCATTTTCGCGATCAACCCATGCTCGATATCGTGAGAACACGAGATTGTAACATGTCCCAAACAGGACACGTAAAAATAGTCTTAGGAGACGATTCACATGTGCTGCTGAAACATGTTTTTATTAAGAAGTAGAACAAATGTGGACACACACCAATAATTCTTGACAAAAAACATAGTGATAGTCGTCTTAGGAGAAGATTATTATGTGCTACTAATACATGTTTATTGGGGGAAAAACATATTTCGATGTGTTATTGGTTAATGCGTCGTATCGATGGTTTTTGCCTTATCTTCTTTTCTGGGATACTGCACCTCCGAATTTTAAATTTCAGATGTCATAAAGTTATGGAATAATTATGTGCGAAAGATAATTCCAGAACCAAACCTTACTAAATAAAAGTTATATTGTATTCCATGCCTGATAGTGTCCCAAAATGGATAAATATGTGTTGAGGAATTGATCGTAAAATTAAAATGTGTGTCTGTTGACATCGCGTCGGCATGTATCAAATGTCAGATCGGAATGACTTTGTAACTTTTTATGTCTCACCTTCCGCATGTCACAGTCAGTATTGATTTCAACAGCAGGTGCATATTATGTACGACGTGATCGGACACAACCAAGCTTATTGTATATTATGCGACTAGTGAAGACCAAAACGTGTAATAACATCAGTAATAAAAAACGCGAGATTGTAACGTGTCCCCAACAGGACACATAACATCTCATATGATGCCAAAAGATGTTCATTAGAAAAAAAAATATTTTGACAAAACATGAGAGGCATGGGGGTGGGGGGGGGGGGGGTAGCACCAATCGTACCGGCTCCTTCGGGCCGACAGCTACGTCCGGACCGATTGGCAATCTAAAATTTTAGAAGCCCTGATGTGCAATATTATGTACTTGTGTATTTATTGTATGTGCAACTTTAAAATCTCAATTCCTATACATTTATTGAATACCTGTTCATTCGTAACATATTTCGATTATTCTAATCGGTAAGGTTGCGATAATAACATTGCTCCACACTGCGGACACACTGGACTGAGTAATGGTCCCATCCATATTTCGAGCACAAATTGCCGCTAATTGTTCGGTGTAAATATTGACGCCATGAAAATAAAAAATAACATATTTTTGTCCGGTCTAGTGCATCAAATAATTGCAGTAAGTAGCATAGACTTTATAGTAAGTCATAAGTTAAATATGCTCGCCGTGCGCTAAGTCAACTACAGTGGAACCCCTCTAAACCGAACACCCTGGGGACAGACTGAAAAGTTCGGTTTATAGGGGTTTTCGGTTTAGAGGGGTTTTCTATTTCCAGTTAAGGAAATGTATGTTTTCCATCATTAACTCTTGGATTTGTATAGTATATACCATTATTACCATATTGATTAAAAAGTTAAGTCCGAATGAGACGATTCTAAAGCACTCCCAACTTGCCATTTGTATATGGAGAAATAAGAAATGTACCCCCAAATTGCGCACCTTAACGGGGGTTCGGCTACCCAGTTGTGTTTTATCATGTGGACATGTGTAATTCCCAATAAACAGAGTGCAGATGACATGGGATAAAGGCCCCTAAGTATTTGTGCCACTGTGGAACTTTCTCGATCAGCTGGAGCGCTCTTTTAAGACCAGAATGTGTTTTTTTTATTGACATTGCAAATAGTGCAGATTCGCAAGGGGTATAGCAAATAGTGCAGATTCGCAATGTAATTGAGTCTAAGGTCTACACTGGTCGCAAAGAGCATATGACACATTTCGCGTGTGCTGTGTAGTTACCGCGAGCTGCTACAATAGCCCACAGGCTACAGTCACGAGTTTACAGCCTCGTCGTTAAGTAATTATCAGATTATCTCAATTAATCGGTCGGTGGGTTCACAAATAATGTGCCGATTATTTTATTTCCGTAATTGTTACGTACGCGTACACTTAAATTGTGAACCATGCTATTGTAATGAGCTTGTAAAACAGCAAACATGTCGTATTTAGGTCGCATGTATTGAATAGATTCTTAACTTTGTAATGCCGCTTATGACGTTAAAAAAACTCGCCGCTTAGCGCATTATATACATGGATAGTTAATGTGCGTAATTTGATCAATTTTGTTATTTCTTCCACACAAATGTCAAGTTGGGAATCCGTTAGAATCGTCTCATTCTCGTGGCTCCGCATTTTGGGAACCAGAGCTGAACAATACTACCGGGAACCAGTCTATTGTAAACACGGTGTGATTTTGACACCCGCTTGAAACAACAACATTGAAATTGGGCGCGGTGTATTTCTTGGATGACATCCTGACAGGTGACCGTGTTTCCGGTTTTCCGGGGTTATTTTAACGCTGAAATATGGTTTTGGGACTTGAAATGGCGTCCGGATTACGGAGTAGAGGGGTTCCGGAATAGAGGGGTAGAAACTAATGTGTTTATATAGCAGAATATTCGGGACGTGGTCGTATGTTCGGTATAGCGCGAATTCCGGTATATACTGTGTCCGGTTTGGAGGGGTTCAACTGTATAAATGCTATTCATTACTCAGGACCATATTTGGATGGTCAATGTATATTCTTTTAAAGTTTGCGATTTGTCGCAGCGACGTTGTTTTAATATGATGTACGTTACGTCGTCGTTATCAATATTTGCGGACGGCGGACCGCTCGGGTCGTGACGTTTTCGCGCTACAGTTGTTCTCACACAGAAAGTTCCATCACAATGCACATATTTATCCATTACATGTATATTATTATTAGTACATGTATATAGTTATACTAGCGATATTTCCAAACATTTATTTGATTTATAAATAGTATACTTGTTACAGGTGAAGGTCTCGATAGATGTAGAGGTCATAGCGGTTTATAAATAGACTGGCTTTCGAGTATTTAAGACTCGCCATTTCTGCTGATTTAAAAATAAAATAAAGAAACCTTGCACTGTGGTTATCCGTGTGTAACTGTTACATTACGCTGTATTAGGGGTTATTTATTTGTATGAATAAAGTACATACGAATGGCGTAGATCCTGATGAGACGGCTCGTGAATAGCCAGCTCATCGGGATCTACAGTTTGCAAACAGTTTGATAAAGGACAAAGGTACGTCTGCCATGTTTACATAAAACCGTTCATCCGCAATCCAAAATAAAACAATCAGCATTATTATTCGTCTAGAGCTGTCGTGTTGCAATGTTTCAGTCTTGCGAAAACATGCGAATCGTCTCCTAAAGATATGAGAATCGTCTCGCATTTTCGCCATCTCACATTTCGCTTTTGGAAATATATTTTGCTTTAACCCGAATTATAAAACGCAGGTAACGCAGGGCGACTTACCTTGTGTTACATACATAAAATTCGGGTTTGTTCTGCTCATGCGTGTTGATGCAGATCGCGAAGCAAAAACGCGCGATCGTCCACCTTAGAATCGCGTGTTTTCGTCTCGCAATCTCGCGATCATACTTCGCATTTTCGCGATCAACCCATGCTCGATATCGCGAGAACACGAGATTGTAACATGTCCCAAACAGGACAAATAAAAATAGTCTTAGGAGACGATTCACATGTGCTGTTGAAACATGCTTTTATTAAGAAGTAGAATAAATGTGGACACACACCAATAATTCTTGACAAAAGAAACAACGACATAGTTTAACAAAAACATGATAATCGTCGTCTTAGAAGATTATTATGTGCTATCAATACATACTTATTGGGGGAAAAAATATTTCGATGTGTTATTGGTTACTGCATCGCATCGCCGGTTTTTGCCTTATCTTCTTTTCTGGGATTCTGCACCTCCGACTTTTAAATTTCAGATGTCATAAAGTTATGGAATAATTATGTGCGAAAGATAATTCCAGAACCAAACCTTACTAAATAAAAGTTATATTGTATTCCATGCCTGATAGTGTCCCAAAATGGTTAAATATGTGTTGAGTAATTGATCGTAAATGTGAGTCTGTTGACATCGCGTCGGTATGTATCAAATGTCAGATCGGCATCACTTTGTAACCTTTGGTGTCTCACCCTCCGCACGTCACAGTCAGTATTGATTACAACCGCAGGTGCATGTTATGTACGACGTGATCACAACCGAGCTTATTGTATATTACGCGACTAGCGGAGACCAAAACGTGTAATGACATCAGTAATAAAAAAACGCGAGATTATAACGTGTCTCCAACAGGACACATAACAATCGTCTGAGGAGACGATTTTCATATGCTGCCACAACATGTTTATTAGAAGAAAGCATTTTTTTTACAAAACATGAGAGGCAGGTGGATGGGGGTCGCTCTAATCGTACCGGCTCCTTCGGGCCGACAGTTACGTCCGGAACGATTGGCATTCTGAAATTTTAGAAGCCCTGATGTGTAATATATGTACTTGTGTATTTATTGTATGTGTAACTGTAAAATCTCAATTCCTATACATTTATTGAATACCTGTTAATTCGTAACATATTTCGATCATTATTATCGGTAAAGCTGCGATAATAACATTGCTCCACACTGCGGACACACTGGACTGAGTAATGGTCCCATCCATATTTCGAGAACAAACTTCCGCTAATTGTTCGGTGTAAATATTGAAGCCCTGACGTATGTAGTCATGAAAATAAAAAAAAACATATTTTTTCCGGTCTAGTGCATCAAATAAATTCAGTAAGTAGCATAGACTTTATAGTAAGTCATACGTTAAATATGCTCGCCGGGCGCTAAGTAAACTATAAATACTATTCATTAATCAGGACCGGATTTGGATGGTCAATGTATATTCCTTTTAAAGTTTGCGATTTACAGCAAACACAAATCTATTCCTCCATTGAAGATAACTAGAAACGGAGTCGAAACGCTTCTTAGAAATATTAACACCACAAAGCGAAGGGGCCCGATGACATCGCCAATATATTCCTAAAGAACTGTGCAGCGCAACTGTCACCAGCTCTCCGACATATATTCAAAGATCTATTGATTCAGTTTTTGTCGCGCCTGCTTTAGCAGAGGCGCGACTATAGTCGGCGCCTTTTCCGTCGTCGTCGTCGTCGTCGTCGTCGTCCGCGTCGTCCGCGTCGTCCGCGTCGTCCGGTTTTTTTTGTAAGGCAAATGCGTTAAAGTTATTATTTTTTCACAATATCTCTTTAACCCCTTGCCAGACATTGATAATATTTCACATCAATGTTTGTCTAGGGATGATGCTTCATTAGGCACACACCCACATCCAAATTATCAAGGTCAAGGTCATTTATTTACTTGTAATGTTCACCAGTTTTGTAACATAAATACGTTAAAGTTATTGTTTTTTCACAACATCTCTTTAACCCCTTGCCAGACTTTGATAATATTTCACATCAATGTTTATCTAGGGATGATGCTTCACTACGCACACCCCCACATCCAAATTCTCAAGGTCAAGGTCATTTATTTACTTATAATTTTCACCGGTTTTGTAACAGAAATGCGTTAAAGTTATTGTTTTTTCACAATATCTCTTTAACCCCTTGCGAGACATTGATAATATTTCATATCAATGTTTGTCTATGGATGATACTTCATTACGCACACCCCCACATCCAAAGTCTGTAGGTCAAGGTCATTTATTTACTTGTAATGTTCACCGGTTTTGTAACAGAAATGCGTTAAAGTTATTTTTTTTTCACAATATCTCCTTAACCCCTTGCCAGACTTTGATAATATTTCACATCAATGTTTGTCTATGAATGATGCTTCATTACGCACACCCCCACATCCAAATTTTGAAGGTCAATGTCATTTATTTACTTGTAATGTTCACCGGATTTGTAACAGTAATGCGTTAAAGTTAATTTTGTTCACAATATCTCTTTAACCCCTTTCCAGACATTGATAATATTTCACATCAATGTTTGTCTACGGATGATGCTTCATTATGCACACCCCCACATCCAAATTCTGAAGGTCAAGGTAATTTATTTACTTGTAATGTTCACGGTCCAATGCCTCGGCAGGCGCGACACAGCTTCCGTGGCGGAATTATTGTACTCCCAACTGATTGGAGAAACGCCAACATAGCTCCAGTTTACAAGAAAGGTGACGTGTAACGGTGTTGGCCGGGATCAGACCGTGCACTCGCGCAGTCTGATCGGGGATCGCACTGTTCAACATTTATAACTGTCTAAATTAACATTATCTCATTTTATATTAGTGAAGTCCCCTGTTGGGAAAATGGACCTTACCACACATGATAACACTGTAGGCCGAGATCTGACTGTACACTCGCGCAGTCTGATCGGGGACTAGGCTGTTCGTCAACTTTTAACTATCTAAACAAGCACTAGTAGCAACCGCAAAACAAGTAAAGTATATGCATACTCGGTAAGGATAATGCAGAAATTATGTCTCCAAAACTCGCAATTGAATCATTTTCTCAACTGGAGGCCCATTCTATGCAGAAATTCATAATCCCAACAATCCATGTCTTGTAACCAAAACACATATACCAAATTAGTGAATACTGCTACTGCTACATATTCTATCATATTTAGACACATATGATGTAAAACTCATTTACTGTAAATTCAAGACACTGTCGTATATTCACACATATCATCATAGTTAGACCAAGACACTCATCCGTAGTAGACACATACCACTGTAGCGTAACAACACACGACAAAAAACCTCTCCCAACCGAATATGCACAACAAACAAAAACCTCATACTCAGTCTTTGCCCTCTTCCCCATCCCCCTTTTTTACTTACGAATGGTACAAACATGACAATACAAAAGTATATCACGCTTAACTCATATTATTTGGGTCAGTCGTACAAATAAACTAATTATTACAAGCAGTTTTGAATTAAAGATTATGTCCTCAAATAACAACAAATTATGCATACTCAAATAAAACTATGTAGTTTTAATGTTAATGGGCTTGGACATCAAACTAGACGTAAAAAAGTATTCAGTTGGCTAAAACAAAAGAAATTCTCAATATGTTTCCTCCAAGAACTTCATTGTACACAAGAAAACAAGGAAATGTGGAAGAAACAATGGGGTCAAGACATTTTCCTAAGTGGAAACAGCTCCAATAGCAAAGGTATTGGTATTCTACTGAATCTAACATCGACATACGAAATACTCGAACATACAGAAATAATACAGGGACGCCTACAGCTATTAAAAATTAAAGTAGTCGATACAACAATAGTACTATTAAATATATATGGACCAAATGAAGATGACGTAACTTTTTTTTCAAGAATAGAACAATTAATTTTAGAGAATAATAGTGAAAGTATGGTTTTAGGAGGTGATTTCAACAATGTATTAAATGTTGAAACCGATAAACTAAATGGAAATACAGATAGATATAAAAAATGTTCGGAAAAAATAAACGATATTATCACAACAATGAATTATATGATATATTCAGAGTCAGGCATCCGGACAAAAAACGTTTCACGTGGCATTCTAATCACAAACCACCTATATTTTGCAGACTAGACTATTTTCTTATAACAGCTAATATGCTAAATATGGTCACCGAATGTGACATAATTTCCGGATTTCTTTCAGATCATTCGGCAATTACTTTAACTCTGAATGTATGCGAAACGGTTAGAGGAACCGGCTATTTGAAATTAAATAATAGTTTACTACTACAAACAGAATTTAAACAAAAGATAAAAGATACAATACACGAAACTGCTACCATCAATAATGGATGTAACCCAAACACTATGTGGGAACTAATAAAAGGTTCAGTACGAAATGAAGCAATTAAATACTCAAGTACATTGAAAAAGAAACAAAGAGAGGAAGAAACTAAAATAGAAAAAGAAATTCAACAATTGGAAAGACAAATAAATGAAAACCCAACCAATCAAGATGTAGCAGACAAACTTAATTTGGAGAAAAGTAAACTTGATAACATAACTGAAGAAAAAACAAAGGGAATACTTTTAAGATCAAAAGCTGAATGGGTGGAAGGTGCTGAAAAAAATACAAAATATTTCTCGAACATGGAGAAAAAAGGATCAGAAGAACGAACAATTAAACAGCTAAACATACAGAATAACATCGAAACAGACCATGCAAATATTTTGAATCATGTTAAAGATTATTACGAAGGGTTATATAGCGAGGACTTAAATTTAGATAATGACGATAACAGTTTCTTAAACACGACAGAACATAAACTAAATGATGCTGAAAAACAATCATGTGATGGTATAATAAATGAATACGAATGTCAATTAGCCTTAAAGGAAATGAAAAACATGAAAAGTCCTGGATCCGATGGTTTAACAGCAGAATTTTATAAACTTTACTGGAGTGACATAAAGGATTATTATATAAAGTCGATAAATTACTCATATGAAAATGGAACTCTAACGGAACTTCAAAAACAAGGCATAATTACAATACTACCAAAATAAGATAAAATACGCTCTTTATTGAAAACTGGAGACCAATATCACTTTTAAACGTGGACTATAAAATTGCAACAAAAGTAATAGCTAACAGAATCAAGAAAGTATTAAACACACTAATAAATGTTAACCAGACAGGGTTCATTAAAGGAAGATATATTGGAGAAAATGTACGAACCCTTATGGAAATAATTGAAGACACAAATGAAAACAATAAAACAGGAATGATATTTTTTGCAGACTTTCAAAAAGCTTTCGATAGTCTAAGCCATCAATTTATAATTAAATGTCTACAGCATCTCAACTTTGGCAACTCACTAATTCAATGGATAACTCTATTTTACAAAGACGCTAAAAGTTGTATCACAAATAACGGTCATCTATCCAATTTCCTTAACGTTAAAAAGGGCGTCAGACAAGGCTGTCCATTATCAGCATATATTTTCATACTATGCATAGAACTATTGTCACGTAAAATTAACAGTAACACAAACATTAAAGGTCAAACTCTTGGTGGGGAGGAAATAAAACAAACACTTTTTGCAGATGATGCAAGCTTTACACTTGATGGCACCGAACGAAGAACTTGTTAGAACTCTAGAACAATTTGCAAATATATCTGGGTTAAAATTAAACAAAGGAAAATGTACTATTTTAAAATTGGGAACAACTAGATATAACACAAATAAATGGTGTAACAATAACTTGTATACATGGTCTAATGAACAAGCCTCAACTCTATGAATAACTTTTACAAACGATAAAACAAAACTGCAACTACTAAATCTAACACCCAAAATTAAGTCATTCCAGAACTGCCTAAATAGTTGGAAAAAATGGAACCTAACACTAATAGGAAAAATAGCAGTATTAAAAACATTTGCATTCCCTAAACTGGTATATCCGCTGACAGTACTAGACAATCCGTCTGATGAAATCATTAAAGAGATAAATAAATATATGTTTGACTTTCTTTGGGATGGAAAACCTGATAAAATATGTAGAAAAACAATTATTCAAAACTACGAAAATTGTGGATTAAAAATGATAAATATTCAAGCTTTTTTGCATTCATTAAAAGCATCGTGGATAAAAAGATTAAAGGGATCACAGAATCAATGGAAAACAGCTTATAACAATGAATTGAACAAGTATGGTGGTGATTTACTGTTCAAGTGTAATTTTAATCAAGTTGATGCAAAACATATAATAAAAAGGTATACATTTTTAGGTGAGATTATTACATCGTGGAGTAAAATTAACTTTAAACATATACACCCTGTCATATCAAATGAAATATTATGGCATAATACCAACATCAAACAAAGCAATACATTATTTTATAAAGATTGGCACGATAAAGGTATAATGTTTATAAAAAATATTTACGATTATAGAACAAAAAACTTCTATACATTTCATGAACTAAAGAATTTGTACAATTTAAGCAATGGAGATTTCCTAAAGTACTATACATTAATAGGTAATATCAAAGATGCATGGAAAGAAACACTTAAAACAGAAAATATTGACACTGACACACCTGAATATCTAATTTCGAAACTTTTAAAAAATAAAATGGCCAATAAGATGTTATATGACATACAAATCGATAAAATGCGATTAACTATATTAAAACACACTGTCAAATGGGAAAATGAATTAAATATTCAAAATATTAAATGGAAGAAAATATTTATCTCACCTATCAAAAATACTATAAGCACAAAACTAAGAGCATTCCAGTACAAATACCTAATGAGAATAATACCAAATAACTCCTTCCTATTTGTATGTAACTTGAAACCATCAAACTTGTGTGAATTTTGTAATATGAATGTAGATTCAAATAAACATATGTTTTGGGAATGTCAAACTATCCAAACATTTTGGTCGGAAATATATGAATTATTGAAATCGAAACTAAATTACAATGCACATCTAAATTACGAACACATATCATTTTGTAATATTAACGTAGTATCTAAACAAAGGTCGGTTCTAATTAATTTCATTATCCTTCTAGCAAAATATTTTATATTCAAATGTAAATGTTGCTCAACACTGCCAACACTAAACTCATTCAACATGTATCTACAGAAAACAATCTTAATTGAAGAGACAATTGCGACAATGAAAGATAAACTGTTGCAATTTAATACAAAATGGAATGATTTTCACTTCAACTAACAAAACGTATACCAAAGTACCCACACATAGATATATATACTAGTAATGCCAAAAACGTTCTCTATTTTTTTTGTTGCATTAACCAAGACCCAAACCCCCGCACCCATGTATACCCACAACACCCATACACATTATCATATAAAAACTCGTTGTTACATGTCACATATACTAAGACAAAAAAAATGTTCAATTGTTCAATCATTTTGTACACATAAATTGTAAAATTGTTTATGCACATGTATGTATTATATGTAACAAAGAGAATAAAAAAAATTGAAATACAAAAAAAAAAGAAAGGTGACGTCTATCTCCCAGATAATTACAAACCCGTCTCCCTAACATGCATCACGTGCAAGCTGATAGAGCCTATAATATGCAAACACATTCTCGACCATCTCGATAATTACAAGATCCTGACATCACTCAACCATGGCTTCAGATCAGGCTACTCATGTTAAGACCCAGCTGATATCAACCATACACGACCTTCTTCAATACTACGACAAATGTGCACATATTGACATTTGCCATACTCGACTTCTCGAATGCATTCGACACAGTACCACACAGGAAGTTGCTCCATAAACGCAGGCACTACGGCATTGATGGTCCAATTAATGACTAGCTTAGTGACTTCCTAACAAACAGCCACATGAAGGTTGCTGTTGACGGTGAGGCCTCAGAAGCGGTGACAGTGCATTCTGGAGTGCCGCAGGGTACAGTTTTCGGCCCATTACTATTGCTATGCCACATAAATGACTTGCCCGACACCGTGAAGTCTCAGGTCTGCTTGTTTGCAGATGACTGCCTTCTCTACCGCACTGTAAACAGCATACAATACCTTGAAGCATTGGAGACGTGGGCATCTACCTGGGGGATGCGTTTTAATGCTAGCAAATGTTACATCATGAGTGTAAACGCCAAATCATCCCACTTCCACCAACTAAACAATCAAATTCTACAACAAGTACAAGAAAACCCATACCTCGGAGTGACACTTTCTGCTGACATGAAATGGAACACACACATTAATAAAGTGACGAAAAAAGCAAACTGCTCCCTAGGATTTATCAAAAGGAACCTAACACTGCCCAATTACCTGCCGGAAAACAGCTTACTTAGCATTAGTACGCTCTACTTTAGAATACAGATCCATATTGTGGGATCCATACTACATCAAGGACATTGATCGCGTGGAGAAAGTACAACGCCAAGCAGCACGGTTTATAACGGGCGACTAGAAGTCCCGAGAAGAAGGCTGCGTATCGGACATGCTTCAGAAACTCGAACTACCGAGCCTCCAAAGTCGACGAAAGTCCGACCGGTCCTACAAGGTGGTCGACGGGCAGGTGCCAGCTCTACCCAGCAATGACATACTAACACCCATGCGTGCCAGTCGAAACGTCAAACCAAAGCAAATTAGTGACTGTGTGACAAAAAACATTCTAGAAAATCAGGTGGCAAACAATTATAGTAAATGTTTTAGGCCTTTTCTATGTAAGACCGAGCAGTACAAACATTCATTCTTTCCGCAAACTGTTTTGGACAGTAATACGTTAGATGACAGTGTTGTGTGCTCAAAGTCAATCGGAAGCTTCAAGACAGCCCTCTACCAGTGCCAGTAACATATGATACACTCTCTCTCTCCCATTACAAGTTAATGCCGTAACTGGCCATGCAATTTAACAATCCAGATCCAGACGGTGAGATTTTCTTTTTCGCCGTACGCTTCGGACCACCCAACCTTCGGACCTGGTCACCAGGACGTTTCGGACCAGGACGTTTCATATCCAAGCCAGCTGTGTCTTTCACACTAATACCAGAATACCGCTTGGGACATTTTATGTCAGTTACTCCATGTTTTGGTCGGTCATTATGTGGAGAAAATTGACCGACCTCAAACTTAGTATTGGCGTAGGAATACATATTGAAATAATTTGCAACCGTCCATCAACAATGATATACCTGTAATGTATCACCCTCAGCAAATCAGATTGCGTGACAATTATAGAGTGCATTAGAAAAGCTATTAAAACGCTCAATAAACAGGTCGTCAAAAAGAAGAAATCAGCATAGCGAATCCGCCGTACCCGCGAACTTCTATACCTGCTGGTACATGAACTTGCCGGTTTGTCTTTGTCGCTTTTCATTTGCATGTATTACTAAAGGACTGAAGCTCATCCGTCTATACATTCATTATTCAATGCCAAACATGCTTCTAGTTTGTCAACTTGCAAACTGTTGTAAATTTTGGCGTATACTCGGTGTGTACCGGTATATACGGAGTTACTATAACGTTGTTTGTCGTCATTTGACGTCGCTTTTACATGACGTCTCATTTGCTCAAACTACCTGAATAGTGGTGTTGTATAAACTGTAATATCTTAATAAATATTGCAGATATCATGATCAAATAAAAAGCATTAAATTCATCAGACGAATACCATTGTCATAGTAACAAAATGTCAATTTTACCAAACATTTCCCGAAGACATGTTTTCTCACGACGCGGCTCATATAATACCATCCGATAAATACATGTGTGAAGTATAAAAAAGTTTACCCTTATTTTAAGTTTTGCTGCGCTAAGGACATGTGCTATACCTGATGATCGTTTGATTAAAAGATAATTGCTTTGCAAATGAGATGGTAGAGATGTATTACATACATATCGTCATTCTTATGTTACTGTATCGTATACGGTGCATGGAGTTGCCATCTTGGCCATCTTGGCCATCTTAGTATTTACATGCCATCGGTCAGTTTCACCCGTAGTAGCGTTTGACACATACAGCAAAACATATGACAGATAAACTAATAAACACACTCTGTACACTTGGTTGCAAGGATAACAATTATAATGTGTTATCTATCATCTCATGCCAATGTATACACCATGATCGATACAGTGGTTATAAGTGTTGTCAGTTACACAATCTACACTGTGTACATTATCAGGTCACTCCAATCACCTAATTTTAGACATGCGTGTATGACAACCTGGCCACATATAGCCTGCTAGCAACACGTTTATGACAGCAGCACAAGTCCATACATAGTAAATGTTCATTACTGCATCCAATACAGTATACATGGTAAAAACTGTGTACAGGTAATATAGCCTATATGACTATGCAATCTCGACGGCGTGTATAGAGCTTTCCGTGTTTTAAAAAATGGGCACATTTATCGTTCGAAATCAGACATGTTATTGAGTTGGGCTACACATAGCGGATACAAGTAGGACATTGTAAAGAAATATACCTTTTTAAATAGTGTCCTGTGTAGAGATGTTCTACTATGCTGTATTATTATCTTACAGAATCCAAAAAACTGCTCCACGGCTAAGAAGCTAGTCTGTAACCCCACATACCCGTGTGGCTACGGTTGTCAGCTGCATCACGTGACCTTCTGCCTCGTCGTTGCCTACGCGACCGATAGGACGCTAATCATGAAGTCAAACGTTTGGAAAAACTCGCCGTACGCCTGGCAGTCGGAGTACATGCCGCTCAGTAGCACATGTACATATGACTCGGGTAAGTCCACATTTGATATTAGTATTCTACGGAGCCCCACAGGGGACATGGATTTTTGTTTTTATTAATTCGTTCCCACGTAATAACACGCGATGGGTAATTTAACGATCGGGGTTCAACCTTACCGGAATCCCGACTGGCGTCTTTGGCATTTTTTTTGTGACAGTTGAATCTGGCTATACCCTTTATGTGAGTACAGTCAAACTAGCACAAGCGACCACGTGCATTAAGCGACTTTTCTCTTCGGCCCCTTCGCCTAAAATAGGAATACGAATATCGTAATACAGTCAAACTTGCATTAAGGTATCGGAGACAATTTCCAAATGTTTTCTTTTTTTTTCACTCCTCCCCCATGTCTTCCTCCTCCTTGTTAAATTCCCGTAGGAAAATCATTTTTTTGCTATAAAGTAAATATTTGATTTGGGGAGGGTGATTTTTTTTTTTTGTTATTGGTGAAAAGGTACTAAATATTTTTTAGATTTAATGTGTTTAATAGCCAAATGTTTGTCTGCAGAAACACGTGGAACAGACAGTAATTACATTTTGCAGGATATATTTTTTGGTACTGAAATGCCTTATTTCGTATATAACCAACGACTGTTTACATTCGGTGAGTTTTATCCCACCCTATGCTATAGCAAGGGGTGCATATCGCGCTGCTTTTGAGGTTCCGTACGTCCGTACGTCGGTACGGCCGCCCGTCCGTGTACTCTTACGTCGAAATGTTTGTAAGAGTTTCTCCAACATGTAACATCTTCAACAATTCGCGAAAAATTGATTCGGTATTTGGACACTCGAATCATCAGTTATCACACACTCGCGCCACCATTAACACGACCTTGATATTTGCCACCTTCGAAATGTTGCTGAAATACGTAGCCATTTTTCAGTCTCCGCAAAACTGACAAGATTTTACAGGACATTCTGTCCGGTAAATTTGAAATTTTTACCTGACCGGACAAAATTTTACCTGACCAATTATTGTTTAGCTTTTTAAGTATATCAGTCATATATGAAAGCTAGCTAACACCAGAATCGCATACCAAAGGAAAGTGAGTTCATTGAAGCTTAGAATAAAAATAAAAAAGTCGGATATTCGGTCCGGCATCTTCCGGTTTACCGTCGGACCGGCGGCAATTTTAACGAACATGTTAACGACATTCGCGGAGACTGCATGTTGTTGCGTAGAAATGTTTGTAAGAGTTTCTCCAACATTTAATATCTTCAATATTACACGAAAGATTGCTTCGATACTTGGAAACTTGAATCATCTGAACATTTCTCACACACTCGCACCACCTTTAAATAACGGAAATGTGTTGAACTGCCTTCGTTTGTTAAATATGCTTATTGTCTATGCTTATGAATATTAATACCAGCCAGAAATATGGTCTTAAATTAATTTTCCTGGGGCGTTGTTCAATGTTTCTTGAATTTCTCGCTTTTCTGAATATCACGTGATATTTATGTTGATAAATTGAGCATGTGCAATTGAACCAAAGATGGCGCACAGATCAAAATATTTTTCTTCGTTGAACGAGCTTCTTCCGGTCGACCTTGACTCTTCGCGTAAGAGGGAATATCATATCGTGATTCATACTGTAGAAATTATGATTTTCTAGCTGTCTACTTTCGGTTTCGCAATACCTAAATTACACCTACTACAACACAATTCTGGCGAGAAATATTGTACAGTATTACATATAAGGATTAGCGTTATTCAATATGTGCATTTATTAAATAATTTTAGATAAACTCTGAATGTACAGTTCAGGCGTCGGTCAGTGGCTTTAACACGACCTTTGACCTTTGTCACCTTCGAAATATCGCTGAAGCACTTAGCCATTTTCTTACGTCGAAAACTTTGTAAGAGTTTCTACATCATGTCATATCTTCAATATGAATAATTGCTTTAATATTTTGACAGTTTATTCATCTGAATAAGGCATGACCTTTACCTTTGTGACCTTCAAAATGGTGCTGAAACAATTAGCCATATTCTTACGTCAACTGTTTGTAAGACTTTCTTAAATGACTTTGAAATTTGTGTAAATTTAATTTTTTTTTTTTTTTTTTTACTAGTTAGACTCCAGTATGCCACGGGGGTATATCCATGTTTCTTGGGTTTGAAAATAGTTTGTCATTAAATAAAACAAATATTAATTGTATATGTACACCAAGTACACATAAATGTGCTTAGCTATTTTAGTGAAATCGGCTACTGGACTCTTTGGTAGCAAGAAAAAATGCAAGCCTTTGTAACTTTTGAAGTATTTGTTATGTTTGCATGCGGTTTTCAGCAGTCATTTCATATGATCAAACTCTATCATTTTAAGAAATGAAAAAAATTGTTTTATTCCACTTTATTGATTCATACCTTTGACCGATATATTGCATAATTCTGCTTTTAACAGCACATTCACATGGTCAATGAGAATAGTATACCTTTCACTAAAATAGAAATAGTATGCCAACAAGACGGAAGGAGTCAGGTAGAACTGGGTTACAAGAATGCATACCGCACCTCTTAAAAGTCATATGAACAACTTTTTTTACTTTTGTAAATAATACAATTTGATGATATGAAATAAATGCTGAAAACCGCATGTAAAGATAACAAATATTACAAAAGTTACAAAGATTGGAACATTGTAATTAGCAGAAATATGCGTGTTCCACTATGAGGTAGAAGAATAATTATTTTTTATATTTATACGTATTATATGTCTTAGTGATTTTTTCTCATTACTTTATTACAAAAACTTGATAATTTATGATGAAATAAAATGAAAAATGTAATAAATTGTTTTTATTTCAAATAAACCTTTTTATTGGGATTTTCAAAATTGTATTGGAAAAAAAATGCATACATTTGCATAAAATGTACAATTGGGAAAACGTGCATAACTTTTGATCGGATTATAATTTTTGCATGGGGTTTTCTGCATGTCGGCTGCATTGTCATTATCTACCAGTTTACAAAATATATTTTACAATTTAATTTTTCTATTCATATGGCCTTTAAATACTTACGTATATATAAACCAGTCAAGCGGTAATCACAGAGTCGTTATTATCTTCTAGCTGATAGTCATATACAATATATCACATCACTCTTATGAAACAATTACCACTAAAGCCAAGTACAGTGGCACCTCTCTAAACCGGATACCATCAACATATATGTTATCATATTTTTGCTGAGTTTCTTCGTTATTTATCTCAGGTGATAATGTTTGTTCATGATCGCATAGCACACACATATGGCTCATAATGATCAAATGCCTGATTTACAGTGAAACCTCTCTAAACCGGACACACTGGGGGACCTCCCAGTGTGTCCGGTTTAGAGAGGTGCCACTGTATATATGTATATGACCTATTTACGTTAGGCTACATAAAACAGCAAGCGTGTAGCGGTAAACACAAAGTGAATAACAGGCACAGAGACGCAGTCTAAGGCTAGCGGTATACGGTCCCCCAATAGAGGAAACACTTAAGAAATACGTAACATGGAAATACGAATGCAAGTAATGCATAGTTTGTTTCCTTTAATAAGGACACGTGGGGCCCCTGATCATTCAATGATTCATGGATAATTGCTTCGTAAATGTGATGAGATATAAGCATAACATACATGCGAACAGTATCTTACTATATCCTACATAGTGCATGGAGTTTCCATGTCTGCCATCAACGCATGTACAAGCCATCAGCCAGTTTTACGTCGTATTGCGTTTGACACATACCACTAAAATATGACAAACCATTTCCAACTTTCGCGGCCACCTTACCTGTAGAAAGTCAGCATCAGTAGCGGTGAGTTTTATATGTAATTATATAGGTGACTATTACCATTTCTTACGTAACTTTTAAACTACACAACCGATTAAAAATGCACAAGTCACATTTTAAACTTTAATTATTGTACTTTATGATGATGTTTCGATCGTGTTTTAAAAAAAAAATAATGGTGGTCCTTTTTAGCTTTAAAAATAGTCGGTAGTTTTTATATGATTTATAATTGTGATTTTTCTTCTCGTTTTTCGTTGGGAAAATTGCAAAATCTCTTTTTACAAGAATAGTGACAAAAGATGCACAGGTATTTTCATTTAGCTCAGTCATTGTTCTATCTATTGATATAAAAATTATGTTTCTAAGTTAATATTATTTTGGTCCTTTTTAGATAATAATAATGACACCATGTGTTTTCATTTTCCAATTAGCGTATCACGGAAATCTTCGGCAGTTTCCGTGATATTCGTTGAAACGGGCACCTGCTTACGGTGCTTAGCGGTGGTGGGACGATTGTATGTTACCCGAGGCATGACCGTGTTGTCGGTAAAAGTATTTGTGAAGAAAGTAACCAAATTAGACTTTGATTTTCACGTAATTTGAAGCTAATAATTGGAGACGAGTGTGTTTGTCACCGAAATATTAATCGCTCATTTTAAACACTGCTGATTATCTAACAAATTACACCGTTAATCCGAAACTAACGTGATGGTTGCCAATTAAAAGCAGTTAATTAGTAACTGCCGTGCAAACTGCGATTTGTGTATTTGTAGATGCCGACAAGACTACTCAATTAAGAGACAATTCTTCACACGTCTGTATCTTCATACAGACATACGATCTATGGTAGCAGGCATGGCTTCATCTCTCAGACCACGTTATAATGTTAGCTACACAATTCTAAATGGAGGAGATTATGTTGTGGTTGACATTCATCCGGTCTGCTCATACTTTAATATTTACATTAGTAGTACAGACTGTGACAAATTATAGATTATTGAGTCCCAGTACAGACTAAATAACGTACAGTACAAGCCCTGATCAGATTGTACTGGGACACAGTATTGTATAATTTGACCCAGGATTCTGCTACCGCCCCACTCGCGGCTGTGTAAGTAGTCAAGACTTCACAGCGAACAGAGCACACCCTGATCAGACTCGTGTTCATGTACATTACATTGATTACAAAAGAGCAAACATTTTTTGTTGATTTATTACAGCTCATTGTGTACCTTTATGGAGCATACTAAAATATATTTCGCCATTATTTAATTGTCAATATTGCAGCTAGAAGTAATTTATATAATTTTCACTTGTTATTCTGTGTTCAGTATACAGCTATAAATAATTATCTGTAACATGGTAATTATAATTTACTTTGTTTGTCTACGTTATAAATGTTGGTCAACTATGCAGTATGAAATTATCTATGCTTGTTGAAAATCTGTATATCGCTCGTTTCTCTTGATAAACTATCCTATATTGTTTTATTACGTTAAATTCAGGGCAATATTAACGGGATTTAAATATATCATATCGGTACTCCTTTAAATAATATTTGTATATTTTAAATGTTATACATCAAGATAAACCTCAAGATAAACTGGATTAGTTTTTACTGATATTAATGTTCTCTCGATTGCGCATGAATATCAGTAAAAACTAATCCAGTTTATCTTGAGGTAAATCACACTTACACATCAGCGTCCAATTGTTGGCCTGTGTACAGCCTTGTATATTGTCAGCTAAAAAAAATCAATATTACGCTTCTCCAAATGGGGACAGGTGAACAAGAAAACGTGCCCTATTTGCAAATCCCACATAAAATATGTTTACCTAATAATGTTTTATTTCAACGTTAAAATTAAATTCCTTGTGGGATACCATCGATGTTGTTAGTCATTTATCCATATTATGTTGATGAAATTGAAACATTTCAAACACCGACCAGTATTAGTGAACTGATGGGTGAGGAAGTCAACATGTCAATCATGTTGGTTTGCATGTGCATGCGCTACTTGTTGTTTTGACTGGCTATGTTGGACACAGGTAAACAAACGGGAGCTTACAACTTTTGGAAGTCAAATTGACTTGCTTGGTATACTTATGTGTCATGTTACTGGGAAAATGGGGCTTAAGGTATTTGTGAGCATTGTAGATCCTGATCAAATAGGACGATCTTGTAGTCTAATAACGCTTGTTAGAAGTCCAGTTTCTCCAGTATATACATGTATTATAAAAAATACGCACAATTTTATTGTTGGTAAGTGTCTATCAGTTGATAGGTATTTTGATAAAAAATAAAAAATTGTGAGAACAAAATTAAAATACAAATATATATTCTCAGTCGAGGTTTAAGACCTGTTCGAGAGATCAATTTTCTACTGTACTTTTAATATAAGTTCATCTTTATTTGATATGGTTAGAAATAATTAACGTAATTACCTTTTTACGTCCACGGGAATTATAAATCTTGGTCAGACTACGTTAGTTTGCATATGTACTAACGCTGGTTGATAAAGCTAAGCTGACCTATAATGCTCTGTTTTATTACCAGATTTGTGCGTTAAATTATGAGACCCTAATAAAAAGTGTTTCTCTTAAATTTGCAGTACGGCAAACATATGGTTTATGCCCATTTCGTCTAATCCCATTTCGTCTAATCCCATTTCGTCTAATCTCATTTCGTCTACACTTTTTGCATTTTGTCCCATTTCGACTACAACCCGTCGACACCCCGGTGCAATTTCGTCTACACTTAGATTAAGGAGACAGACAGTTCCTAAATAAGTTTCTAACACGGTAATTCAAAGATAATTGTTTTAGACTTTATGAACTTTACACATCGAAATATTTCACGAATAATCTTAAAATTCTACATCGATTTTGTTTCTCTTCTTTTCACCGTTCATGGAAATGAAAAAAAAAATAAGATGGTAGACATCTTTTGTTTAAAATATGTGGGTTATACGGTTATACATATATTGTGGACCCACACCAGAGCATCTTTTCATTGGAAATTATGTTATTTTATCGTTCTATTTTTGAAAGAAAATTGACCAAAACTAACTGATTGGAAAATTATCAAAAATTAATTGTTTTACGCCTGTCTTTTCTTAAATGAAGCAGGCAACCTGAATCTTCTCTGTTTGCAAAGTTCGAAGGCACATGACCTTTGAACGTTTACGTGATTATATTTGAAAAACCATGTTTTTGATAAGATATATGGAAAATAGAACACAAACAGCAGACGGGACAAACTTTAATTCAGCAGTGTAAGGGCACATGACCTTTGAATTGTTATCTGATTGTATTGGAATGTCACAATTCATTCATTCGGCTCATATTTAAGGGTGGGAATTGGCTCGGACACCTTCCATACCCGAGATATATAGACCAGTAAAGAAGCAGGCCGATGGTCGTCGGTCTGGTTTATATTTCCGAATTTGTATTCCTATATTTAAGGGTGGGAAATGGCTCGAAGACCGTCTATACCCGGGCATGTGCCCGTAAATGATCAGGCCAATGGCCGTTGGCCCATTTTTTTCCGAATTTACTAATATATGCGATACTGTCGAAATATGTGCATTAAATGAAGGAGACGATGAGGCGGTGAGTTTAACCTAATTAGTTCATTCTCCTATTGCACAATGCCGATATGTCAGACCGTGAAGAGGGCCGAGTGTGCGTGCACATGATATATGGATACTCAGCGGTTACATTGTTATATTACCTGCTAATGCTATTAGAGGGTTGGACGAGGCAAGCAGACCAAGCAGAGACGGATCCACGTGATATGGGCAAATCCAACGCCCACAGGGGAGCAACAGCGCAGGCCGAGCCGGAGCAGCCGAGCCACCGACCCACCCACAGCAGACCGGGACACCGCAGTCAGTGACAACCGGAGGCTCCGCACCGCAACCGCCACCCGCAGCGACCAGGAGACAGGCAAGCCATGCCCAAGCCACCCACAAGGCCGCCACTGGCAACACCCAGGCAGCTCTTTCCGCCACAGATCCCAAGGCGCATATAGCATGACACTGCCCAGTATGCAACACAGAGGAAACGACCCGATGTCGGGTCCACAGAGGCCTAGGCCCCCTCCCACTGAGTGGGTGGTAGACACGAGCGAGGCCTTGTCCCCGAGGAGGGGGGACTAAGTTTGTTTTATTTCGTTCTGATCTTCTCTTTGTTGGTGTCGTAGGCGTCTGGCTACACCGCGAGGACCGCATCTGGTTTGTGTTTGAGTGAGCTGTGTGCATGAAAATCACAGATGCCCTTATCTGGATTGTGTATGTATATGTTGTGGGTGCGTGCCTATCTAAGTGTGTCTGTCAGGGTTATGTCCAATGTCATATTGACCTGGCTCATCTACTGCCCTAAGGGCGAAATAGCTGGTCCCCATAGGGCCAGATTCTGTTGATTGACTATATGGACAATATGATGAGACCATTATGCCCGGCTCGACCACTAACTGCACAGAAACAGTTCGGCGCTTTGAGGTATATATTGTTGCAGGCAGAAATCCACCGTTCTTGAGCTTGTTTCTTCTAGCGTCGTGTCTGCATGGAGTGGATTCACCGGTTATTTGTGACACCCGGGTTCACCAAGCACTCCCGGCTTTCAATCAGCGGGAGCAGCTTCTGTCTTCTATGACTTCATATGTTGACTTGGTCGCCTTAGTGGTTTTACCGGACACAATGGGTGTGTGAGTTTATATTTGTTTATGTTATGCATATTCTTTACTACACTACACGCTGCTGTGCGGAGTATTGTGTACATGTATAATGCCTATGCGTGTAAGGGACCGTCCGTATTGGGCGGAAGTAAGCTATTATTGCGTGCTTGGATGTAGTAAAAATTACAAAAAAACTGTCACACCCTGCCATTCGGGACGAGACACACGTAAGGGAGCTATGAGCCGCCCCCGTGTCTTGCGCGGTCCATCATAGGATGGACTGAGTGGACTTATGGGTGACATGAGTGTTTTACGTCCGCAGATTCTGAACTCCCTGGACGCTTGCCTGGGATGGACCAGACCAGTTGTGACCTAGTGAGAGTCGTTGATATTTGTCTACTTACTAGACAAGTATCGGTGTACCTGGATGCGGTCCTCTCGGTGTCGCTTCGTTGGTGACGCATTGGTGCTACAACGAATCTTGGGAGAAGAACATGTATGGTTATTCAGCATCAATTGTATGGTCCCTATCTGTTTCGTGTATTGGAAATGGGACTCCTGGTTATGCTATACATTTTTGCATATGTACATATCATGGACATGTATACATATGTGTATTATGATTACTCCTCGGCGACAGTGTGGACCTAGACGCATGTGTTCCTATGTGTTTTTTATTGACGTAGTATAGGGCCAATTTTAAAATTACATTACAGTTAAAATACAAGTTTATATTAGAGCGGCACTTGTTTCCGACTTACTACCCACCCATCGACCAAACCGCTATGCAGTTATTTGGATTGTGACGTATTCGGGTAGTGGCTAGGTTCAACCAATGTCATTGCTCACTCGAGTACAGTGCTATTTTCGAATAATGTGTGTGCATTGGGTAATTGCTTTTTTTCTTTCTTTTTTTTGTATATTATTACTGTTTCTAACGGCTGATAACGCAGGGGTTCGGGGCGAATTTACGGTTCCCGACAACGATATCCCCACGACACCAGCCGTCACGGAGCTTCGCAGAGAAAGAACGAAGCCGTGGCATTTCATGCACGGATCGATGTCAATCTCTGCGAGTCCAATATATTTTGTTATCAGACGGTGCACGCTCTATATATGTACATGGATATATATACAAGTACGTCTATGCATATATGTAGAATCCCACCACTCACCCTATTGTTGCAGTTTGATTAAAATACCAGAAGTAGTCTGGCTTGAGTGGTTAGAAGGCAGGCCAACAATAATGCGTGCAAGAAGAGTCCGACCATCACCGACTAAACAGGCTTCGTCATTGAAGCGAGTTCCACCGGTACCAGACCAATTGTTGACCCTTCCTCTTTCCACTCATTACCCTTACCACTACTACTAAATATAATCTACTAAGTCTAGTCTAACATAGTACATAATAGCATATCGGGATTGTGGTGGGTAGAATTTCGTACACTCGTTGGGTGGGATTACTTGTATGTTAATTTTGGATTCATGTGTTAGCCCACACGAGCCTGTACATATCGTCTCGTTAATTTCCCAGTACTAATCCTCGATAAGGCAGTCCATACGCAAGAAACTTTCCTGGGCCAGTTCCGATCGAGTACATACCCATTGGGTGGGATTACTTGTATGTTAGTTTTAGCTATGGTTATGCTAGAATGGCCTTCGCAGCCGCAAGCGGACGGGTGCAATTATATTGTACTTATTTGATTGCATCGCATATCGTGTCATTATTTTACTTTCCTTGTTGCAAGTCAACTCGGTATTGTTATGAGACCAGTGGCACCAGTGAGCAGACTAAAGGTGAGAATTGTTGTAGCATTGGATGCAGGCAGCACCCGGCTGCCACCATTGATCAAATATTAATTCTAGTATTATTATTAGGTGCGAGCATCTAGCAGGCAGACGAGCAGCATAGTATGCAACAGTCCTCTCGTTGCTGGAGAAACATGTATCCCCGACACAAGTGATGTTGCTCGTCATTCGACTATTCACTCTAGAATGAGTAACGCCTCCTGGCCGAGTGTACGGACGTCTATTGACATGTTTAAAGATTATATTAGATTGGTAAATCCTGAAAATATTTACAGCAATTTTCAGATATGGGATGGAGACAATGGGGCCCAGTGTCACGGACGTAACTTAGCTCGACCACTCCATCGGGTTTTTAATGTGTTTCTATCCATGATGATTTTTGATTAGTACATGTGTAACTTTTCTGGCTTTTTCCCATTTGGGATGTAAATGAAGAAAACCTTAAGAAAGTTGCAAGTTCGATCGTTTATATATCATTCATGGACTATGTGTTGCGTGCCGTGTGTAAAAACGGTAATATATGTACGGGTCCAATGGAGGCTCCTATAGGAACTGTCGTCACTCTGTAATACAAAAGTACAGAACCAATTCTAAGTATTACGTATTAACAATAGCCTATAGGACACACCGGCACACGCACAAATAGTCAATACAATACATGCAATACAGATGCAAATATAACAATACAATATATATTACAGGTATGAGTGTGAATTTACTGACCACAAGCGAACAGTATTAACCCGTTAAATATACATCTGATTGTCAATTGCAAGTGAAAAAAGGTGTTGGTGCTTATTCTGATCAGGTCTGTCAAATTACACCTTTAATAGATTAAAACATGGACTGGTCTATTTGCAATGTAAACATGGGGTACTTAAGAATTACAGGTCTGAACTGGGTGGCGGTATAACCAATTAATTAACGGAATGAATTGGTGGTTAACAGTACATAGACACAAATTAGATAACCAAATGGAATGATGCTTTACAGTCCATTTACACAGATTATAGGGCGTATTAATTATCTAGTGTTGACCGGCTTATACATCGGATGGGTAATTATCAATGAATGGAATGACTGTATATTCCAATGGAATATTATATATTCCAATGGAATATTAGCAATACTAGCAATATTAGCAATACATGTAAATACCTACAAAATAGTAAATCTGGGTGATCCATCCATCCATCCATCCGTACTCGTCTTTCTCAGTGAGGTTAGGGGGGTACTGTAATTAATTAGAACTGTTAAGTGCCATGCAACAATCGATAGTGATTCCGCGATATGTGCAAGTAATCGAATAGACCGCCATTTTGGGAAAACTGCAGTTGTAAACAAACGTTTCAATGCATTTTAAAACCCATTACAAATTGCAACTCGACTCACACCCAATGTAAATTGAACCGATAGAAATGCTAAAAACGACAAAACATTACAAGAACCAGTTTCTTACCTATGTAAGAAGAATAAAGTCGTCTGTTCAGTAGGGAAATAACTCAGCAAGTGTCTGACAGTTGAAAATCACGGACTCAAAAGAACTCACTCAAATGCGCATGCGCAGTTTATCAAACTGGCGCTTGCCTACGGTTAATGGTCAAAGGGAGACAATTCTTGTCCCTAAGAATACGAAAAGATAAAGAATAGAAGAAATGGGCAAAATATGACCCTGCTACATACTCCCCCTGTCTGACAAATGACGACCTGTCATTAATAATCCCAAACTAAAAATTAATACCTTAGAAAGCAACAAAAAAAATAACCTTCGAGCATACAAAATCCCACTACCTCCCCTAAATATCGATAAGTACAAATAGGTACACAAATGGAGTGTTTCGACATAATTGGCAATAATAAACTAGCGATTATCTGTCTGCTCCCACGTTGTCGAAAAATGTTCGTCTCGACATTTTATTACATTGGGATTACTCTATATTGTTGCTGAATAAAAAAATTGAAACACAAAATGGTGTTACATCAGTTATGACCTCATAATCTAAAATAACATTTAAAATATATTCCTCTGAAGCTACTTGCCCATCAGATTCATAATCAAATTATGAGCCACTTCAGAATCCACTTGCTCTAACAAACCAGAGCTCATTAATGTTTGTAAGGCGTTAAACTTACAGTCATATGGCCTTGGTACCATCTGGTTCATCTGGTATGCTTCATATCGCTTCGGCTCCTTGCGTTCCCTATCCGAACGTCGTAGCTGTGGTCTCGGTAATGGTATTGGTTGTTGGCGTGGTAATTCCTCTTCCTTCGTGGTCGGGGGTTTCATTTTCACTTTGGTTCCTTCCTTACTAACTCCAGGCTCTGTTTCTCCTTCAGCTCCATCTATAGTCCTCTTTGTCTTAGTCATGGGTTTTGTGTATGAATTCTGCTCTACATCCTTAACGGGGTCATCTGTAAGATTCTCTTCTACTACTATGGTTTCTGTACCATCTACTTCCTCTTCCACTACTATTTCTCCTTCTGCTCTCACTTCCGTCTCCTCTGTACCTGCAACAGTTTCTTCTATATGTATAGATTCCTTACTCGCGACTTTATGGACTAGATCATGGGCGTCCCCATGTATAAATGAAGGTGCTACATTTTCATATCCATCCTCCTCATCTGTATCATCAGAATCGCTCTCTGTCTCATCTTGGACTACTAACTCTAAAGGTAGAACTTTATTCTCATCTTTACTATCAGATGCATCCTTCTCGACGGTATCTAGTTCTCCAACAGACTTATCCTCTGGTTGTTTCCCATCTGGATTTGGTTGCTGGTTAACCTGTTGTCCCTCATCTGTGCTATCTCCAGTGTCATCTTGCTCCACCGGTAACAGATGGTTTCTGTGCAGGGTTTTGTTCACACCCTTCTCTGATCTTACTTTGTAGACTGGTATATCAGCCCTTGGCTGTTCTATCACTCTATAAACGTCCTCCTCAAACTTATCGGCAATTTTATGTTTGCCCTCGAACGCTAATATCTTGATCAGTACACTGTCTCCAATGTGTAGTCGTAATGCCTTCGCTTTCTTATCAAAGTGATATTTCTGTTTCTTCTGTGATATCTCCGTATACTTATTCACAATGTTCTTTGTCCTCTCCATGCGGTCTCTCAGATCCTCAATATACTCTCTGGTATTCTTAGAAGATGATGTTCCTGTGTATGCCGCTTCAAATACTGTGTCAAGCGGAAGCTTTGGTTTCCTGCCGAACATTAGTTCAAAGGGAGATATCTTTGTTGTCTCGTGTTTAGTACAATTGTAGGCATACACAAGTGATGGTAAATACTTCTTCCAATCACCTTTCTGCGATTCCTCAAGGGTTCCTAGCATGTTGAGTAGAGTACGATTGTAGCGCTCTGTTTGTCCGTTCCCCATCGGATGGTATGGTGTTGTTCGAGTTTTCTTGATTCCTGTAAGTTGACATAGTTCCTTTATTATCTCGGATTCAAAGTTTGCTCCTTGATCACTGTGTAATTTCGACGGTATTCCATAATTCAAAATGAAGTTGTTGTAAATGGCCTCGGCTGTAGTCTTCGCTGTCTGGTTCTTTGTAGGTATTGCAAGAGCGTACTTTGTGAATTGGTCGGTTATAACCAAAATATTTCCGAATCCTCCTTTTGATGTTTCTAAGCTAAGATAATCGATGCAAACTAACTCGAGGGGATACGTTGTGTCGATGCTGATTAGTTCTGCTCGGATGTTGGTGGATGTCTTCCTTCGAATGCATCTGTTGCATTTCCCAATCCACTTGTCAACATCAGCTGTCATACCCGGCCAGAAGAATCTCTCTCTAATGAGGGATATGGTCCTGTCGCGACCGTGATGTCCTATATCATCGTGTAGGCCTTGAAGAACGGTTCTCTTATAACACTCTGGTAAAACGATTTGTTGAATAACGTCCTCCTTGTTTTTTATCTCTCGATATAGTATTCCCCTAATCATTTTCAAGTTTGAGAAAAATTTTCTCATGTTTTGATCCTCCCTATGTTGAAATGTTTTGGGATGTGGCATCTTTCTGTCGATCACTGCTCGCACCCATTTTCCTATCACTACATCTTCCCTCTGTCTCTGTCTGATTTCTCTAACTTCTAATTGAGCCATGGTTTGTCCCGGCGTTTCTGTTGCCTCGACAATGTTTATGTTGAAACATGGTAGTATCTCGATTGATGGAGAACTGGTGATGCAACTACAGATGGCCTTCACTGTTGGGTCCTCCATCTTGACTGTGTCATCTGGCAGAGACTTGTATGGATATCGTGATAATCCATCTGCATCATTGTTCCGTACTCCTGGTCTGTATAGTATGTCGAAATGGAACTGTCCCAATGCTGCTGCCCATCGCTGACCGGTAGCATCTAGCTTCGCCGTTGTCAGGATGTGAGTAAGTGGATTGTTGTCAGTTAGTACAACGAAGTGCGTTCCAGTCAAATAATAGGCAAACTTTTCGGTCACGGCCCATTTTAGTGCCAGATATTCCAGCTTGTAAGCCGAATAGTTTTTTTCTGACTTCGATAAACTTCGAGAGGCGTAAGCTATTACTCGCTTCTTGTCGTCTTGTATGTTGTAAAGTACTGCTCCAAGACCTTGGCCACTGGCATCAATATGTAGTTCGAAAGGCTGCTCAAAGTCTGGATATGCGAGTATCGGTGGGCTGGTCAAGTATTCTTTCAAGTTGTCGAATGCTGTCTGTTCTTGTTCCGTCCATTTCCATGCTCTCTGTTCCTTCTTCTTGTTCCTTTTTTTGCTTGTTGGTGGTAGTAGGTCTGTTAACGGTCTTGTTATCTTCGAGAAGTCCTTTACAAAACGTCTATAATACCCTGCAAATGAAACAAATGATCGAAGTTCATCTGCGTTGGTTGGACCTGGCCAATTTCGGACTTTATCCACCTTTGCAGGATCCGTCTCTACTCCGAATTCGCTGACGATGTGACCCAGGAACTTTACTCTCTTCTGCATAAAAAAACACTTATCAGAAGATAGTTTGAGGTTACACTCCTGTAGCCTGGTCAGCACTATGTCTAGTCTGTTGAGGTGCTCTTCCATGTCCTTGCTGAAAATAATCAGGTCATCCAAATAGATGACGCAGATTTTCATGTTATAATCGCCAAGGCACTCCTCCATTAACCGTTGGTAGGTGGCTGGACTATTGGCGAGTCCGAACGGCATCTTCCGGTACTCAAAGAAACCTAGTGGTCCCACCGTAAACGCGCTTCTTTCATTGTGTTCCTCTTCTAACTCGACTTGGTGGTATCCTGCCTTCATATCGATTACGCTGAACAATGAAGCTCCTTTCAACACGTCAAATACCTCTTCTATTCGCGGAAGTGCATAAGAGTCTTTGACAGACCGTTGATTTAGCATTCGAAAATCCACACACATTCTCAACTTCCCATTCTTCTTTCTGACTAATACCACATTAGAACTCCAAGGACTCTTGGACTTTTGAATGACTCCGCTGGCTAAAAGTTGTTCTAAGTGATTTCGGACTTCGTCTATCATGTGAGGTGGTATGCGTCGATGTTTTTGTTTGAAGGGTACTTCATTCACAAGGTCAATCCGGTGTTTGATTTTATCGCACTGTCCAATATCGGTGTCATCCTTCGAGAAGATTTCCTGATGTTTCGTAAGTAGTTCCTTCAATCTTGTTGATTTTTCCTCTGTCAATGTCGGTTCAATGTGAATTTCCTGAAATATTTTCTGAGTATTGTTACTCTCATGTATCTTCTCAAATACTGCTTCATCTATGGTCACTGGTTGTAGCTCGCATATAACTGTTTTTGGAGATATAGTTACTGTGTTTGTAGTGAGATTAGTCACGTTCACTACGACTTCCGATTTATTTGTGTTGTTATAATGTATAACTGATGGTGTGACATCCACAAAGATGGTAGTGTCGATTCCACACATTCCTGCATGATGGCACACGTCGGTTGATGGTCTATCTCTTTATCAGTATATCCAACTATGTCCTTGCTCTCATTTGGCCCTATAGTAATACCCGAGACCTCTGCGCATCGCGCTATCGCAATCCGGTCCTTATTTCGACGGAGTTGCTTCTCGCGTACAGCAATGGTTCTGAAAGCCAAATACCACGGTGTTGTCAATGGTGCCGTTTGTAAATATCTGTCGCCATGGGTAGTCTTGCACTCAGTGATCAGCTCATTGAGGATGTTGGTACCAAGCAACACTGGAGTCTTCTCGGTGTATGCTGTGTCTGGGGTCACCAGAAACATGCATTGAGTGGGCTTGGTCTTTGACAACCCATCCATGGCGGTAATCTCCATTTCCACATAACCAAGATATGGTAGGCTTTGACCATCGGCACACTCGATATGTAGTATATGGTCGAGAGGTTGTATGTCTAAATTGGGTATGTTGTTGTTACAGAAACCTTTAGATAAAATGCTGATACAACTTCCCGTTTCTAGTAGGGCTCTGGTGTTGATGTTATTAACACATATATTAGCCTCATTAACTTCACCTACTAGTTTCGGACCTTTGTTGTCATTAGACAGAGTGCTCGAATCTGGTCCGGCCATTCAAGCACTTAGGCGTTTGGGCAGTCTCGAGCTATGTGTCCCTTGTTCTGGCAGTTGTAGCAGGTTGGCTGCATCATCCTACTGCCAGTCGGACGTGAAGGTCTATACGTTCCTCTGCCTCTGTTGTAGCCACCTCCTGTCTCACCACTATTTCCCCGTCCTCTATCATACCCATGATACCTCGCGCCTCTTCCTCCTCGACCTCTATTGTAATATCCACCCTCAAACCGGTTGTTCCTGTTTTCCTCCTTTTCTTGTTCCAATCTGTCAATTCGACTATTCAATTTCTCTAATAATTCTTTCACTTCTGATAGTTCGGACTTTTCCTTCCTGTCTACGTTCACGGCTGCGCTACATTTCTGTTTCGTTGTTTTCTCTGTAGCCAGATCTGCTTCTATTTTCCGTACTTCAATTTTGAAGCGGTCATAGTCTTCTATCAAGTCACACTTGTTGAAAGCCAACTGTTTTATAGGTGGTAAGAGGCCCTGATAAAATACCTTCTTCAGAATTTTTTCATGATCAGTTTTAATTCCTCCTAAAGCGACTGCTCGCGCCGAAATTTCTTCCAATCTGGAAGCGTAGTGAACAACTGTCTCGGTCGGTTCTTGTTGACATGCATAAAATTTCCTAAGTACAATTTCCTCAGACTCAATACTCCCAAACGTACTCTCTAATTTGTCTACGACATTATGTATAGTAACTCCGGTCCCCAATCGCCGTAAAATGTCACTAGCATTGCCCTTGACTGCTCGTCTAACTCCAAGTAAGATCTGTTCATCAGAGAAGATTCCTTCCACAAGTAATGATTCGATTTCGAATTTGAAGGTGTGCCAGCTTACTTCTCCCTTAGACTCCTCCCCGTAAAAGGTAGAAATTCGAGGGTAATGATGTCCGGTAGATTTCGGAATGGCTCCACTCATAGGCGACATCTTTGCTGACACGTCCGAGTCTCCATGGGCTAACTCGTCCCCATAATGTTTCATAAATGATACCAAGTCAGCTGGTGACTCTATTTTTTTCTCTGGTTTCACCGTCAATGCATGAAATGCTTCTAGAATCTTGAGGTCATCCTCTGACACTGCCATATTGATTGTCTATATAGTAATATCACAGCGATTAATATTCAAGTATGTTTCACTTCACAAACCACTATCTTGAATTACACCACAATTGTTTATTTACCAATGTTCACTAATACATATTCAGTATTGTAGGTAGTTAACGTGTCACTGTTCCCGATAATACTGTATTGCTCACTAATTGGTATGTGTCACTATTCATTTATATGTGTCTCACTATTCATCAATGTGTATCACTAATATGTGTCACTGCTCTCTATTATGTATCACTATGTATCACTGATGTCTATTATGTATCACTGACGTCTAGTATGTATCATTATGTATCACCGATGTCTATTATGTATCACTATGTATCACTGATGTCTATTATGTATCACTGATGTCTATTATGTATCACTGCTCTCTATTACAAGTCACTTCTCACTAATACATGTATGTTGCCTAAGTCCTCAACACTGTCCAGTGTATGCACACTTCACCATGTTCCAGTGTATGCACTAAGTTGTCAGCACTATCACGTGTATGTACAGTCTCAAAGTATCACGATCTAATATTCAGCGAACATATCACAGCAAAAGTGTAGATCCTATATATGTCACAATCAAATTTGTCATAATATATAGGCATGCTACAGCACTAAACACAAAGTCATCTAATATTCCGCACACATATGGTAATACCAATAATCAGTCATCTGTATACAATGTAGATCCCTCGCAAGTTTTTCATGCAGTATCACATGATATATAGATTATGAATCAAAATGTCAACTAAATGTCTACCTAATATTATACCCTGAAGCGCACAAATCAATTACAATCGAGTCAAGTTCCATAAACCAATTATCTTTTGGCCTAAATATTCTATCACCAAATATGAGCTAAATTTCAAAATAAATATTTCAGCCGAAACGCAAGTCAATTATCAAATAATTAAATTCAATTTCAAATTTATGAAATAAATTTCAAAAATAAATCATCTATGTCCAATATGGAATAATAATTTATATTACAACAAATTTTCAAAAAAAAATATTTCAAATAATATATATATATGTCAAATAATTAAACTAATCTAATGCGAAAGTGCAAAAGGCCTAATCACGAAATTCATAAAACAATCTAAAGATTAATCAACATATTGTGCCGGGTCCTAATATGTCGTGAAATAGGTAATTTTCAAAATGTAATAAACAATCAACTGTCAATGGCAAATTGTATTGTCACTGAAAACAATCAATAGTCAGCTGAAAATAAGAATAATCCCAATGTGTCCAAATTAAATATGATTACTCGAAACACTCAATTTCCGTGTACCTACTTAATACCAGAATAATTTTCAAACAATGTAGTAAGCATAAAAATTCCTCAAAACATCAATGAATACAAGTGTAAATATTGTAATCTAAATTAATGAAGAAAAAATCAATTTCGAAGAAAAATCTGAGAAGGGTAACATTTCGAAAGAAAAAAAATTAATGACAAATAAAGTCAAGGTCAAGTACCACAAGGTCAAATCAAGTTAAGGACAACCAAGGTCGGGGTCAATACCAGATCAAGTCCAGACATGGCAAAAGTGAAAGCAAGGTCAAGGTCGACTATATCCAGTAACATCAACTACCCCATAAGGTCAAGGTCACCCTACATGAAAAAAAATATACTAGAGATCCTGAAGAAAAAATAAAATAATACTACTATCAGTGGATAGACAAGATAAATATGCCTTCAAGTCAACAAAATGATGTAGTATAATGAATGTACTATCTCATAAAACAATAATATGCACACAAAAAAATCAGCAGACAACAAAATTATAAAAAAATTGACTCAATTCTGAGCCTATAACGCGAGAAGTTTCAATCTACACTGGTTGTGAGAGCTTTCCCCAAAACGGCAGTTTTAGTGTGAAAAGTTGGATTAAGTAGTCAGGTTAGCAATGATTACCATGGTTACGGGTAATTAAAGTGGTTACAGAAAGGTCCGAGCATGCATAAAAGGTCAGTACCACAGACATCTTGTTAGTGTGCAACATTAGAAGTGAAAATCTTTCAGACTGCTAACAATGTCGCTCATGTAAGATATGCATTTCGAAAGAAGTACAGTTCCAATTGTCACAATATTTACCACATGGTAAATGAGTGATGTACTTTGAGAACCGTAATTATTTCGCAATACAATAATTTACAGTTACAACTTACTACCCAGATGATCGGCTTGTATGTTATCACCCATGTAAACAATCGGTGTAGACTGTATCATAGTGTCTCTAGTCACGTAACCAATGTTCCACTCGGCATCACCCAATACACCAATAAATCGGCAGGTTACACGTCCATTCGTGGATAAATAATCATCTCAGTGTCCAGCACTACACGATTTCGCCACACGCCACTCGCGGATATATAATCATCTCAAGTGTCCAGCACTACACGCCACTCGCGGATAAATAATCATCTCAGTGTCCAGCACTACACGATTTCGCCACTAAATAATCATCTCGGTGTCCAGCACTACACGCAGTGTACGTCCCTTCATATCACACGCACAAATTGTTCCGGTGTTGTACACATAGTCCAATAAGATTCGATATCTCACAAGGGGGCTCCATTGTAACTTTTCTGGCTTTTTCCCACTTGGGATGTAAATGAAGAAAACCTTAAGAAAGTTGCAAGTTCGATCGTTTATATATCATTCATGGACTATGTGTTGCGTGCCGTGTGTAAAAACGGTAATATATGTACGGGTCCAATGGAGGCTCCTATAGGAACTGTCGTCACTCTGTAATACAAAAGTACAGAACCAATCCTAAGTATTACGTATTAACAATAGCCTATAGGACACACCGGCACACGCACAAATAGTCAATACAATACATGCAATACAGGTGCAAATATAACAATACAATATATATTACAGGTATGAGTGTGAATTTACTGACCACAAGCGAACAGTATTAACCCGTTAAATATACATCTGATTGTCAATTGCAAGTGAAAAAAGGTGTTGGTGCTTATTCTGATCAGGTCTGTCAAATTACACCTTTAATAGATTAAAACATGGACTGGTCTATTTGCAATGTAAACATGGGGTACTTAAGAATTACAGGTCTGAACTGGGTGGCGGTATAACCAATTAATTAACGGAATGAATTGGTGGTTAACAGTACATAGACACAAATTAGATAACCAAATGGAATGATGCTTTACAGTCCATTTACACAGATTATAGGGCGTATTAATTATCTAGTGTTGACCGGCTTATACATCGGATGGGTAATTATCAATGAATGGAATGACTGTATATTCCAATGGAATATTATATTATCCAATGGAATATTAGCAATACTAGCAATATTAGCAATACATGTAAATACCTACAAAATAGTAAATCTGGGTGATCCATCCATCCATCCATCCGTACTCGTCTTTCTCAGTGAGGTTAGGGGGGTACTGTAATTAATTAGAACTGTTAAGTGCCATGCAACAATCGATAGTGATTCCGCGATATGTGCAAGTAATCGAATAGACCGCCATTTTGGGAAAACTGCAGTTGTAAACAAACGTTTCAATGCATTTTAAAACCCATTACAAATTGCAACTCGACTCACACCCAATGTAAATTGAACCGATAGAAATGCTAAAAACGACAAAACATTACAAGAACCAGTTTCTTACCTATGTAAGAAGAATAAAGTCGTCTGTTCAGTAGGGAAATAACTCAGCAAGTGTCTGACAGTTGAAAATCACGGACTCAAAAGAACTCACTCAAATGCGCATGCGCAGTTTATCAAACTGGCGCTTGCCTACGGCTAATGGTCAAAGGGAGACAATTCTTGTCCCTAAGAATACGAAAAGATAAAGAATAGTAGAAATGGGCAAAATATGACCCTGCTACACATGTTATGCATATTATCTCTGTGTTCAGAGTGTTGGAGTGGTGAGTGGCGAGCGCCCCCTATCCTAACTCCGGCAGGCCGATGTGACGGTCACACCACGGGGTGTAACCACCAACCTTGGCCCACCAGAGCTTCGGACGGGGCCGCTGCCCTCACCGTCCGTTTGTTGGAGTGGTGAGTGGCGAGCGCTCCCTATCCTAACTCCGGCAGGCCGATGTGACGGTCACACCACGGGGTGTAACCACCAACCTTCGCCCACCAGAGCTTCGGACAGGGCCGCTGCCCTCACCGTCTGTGTGTTTAGAGCGTATAACTGTTTGCATGAGTTGTATTTTAAAATAAAATCATTATATCATTTATTTTTGACAGCTTTTAATTTTAGTGGAGCAACGGTGTCATGTTTATATTTTATTCCAATAACCTGTCGCCTTAATGTATTTAGTACAGCTAAGTGTATTTCATTTTCGCATTCTTTAGGGGGGAATATTAAATTATATGGAGATGATATAACATTATTTTTTAAGCAGACAGCGGCTAGATCTTCTCTTGCTAATTCATGCGCTGGGCAGAAGAAGAAATAGTGGTCCAGTTCTTCTATTTCATCTTCGTCGCACTGACTACAATTCAAATCTACATCAATATCGCTGCCCTGTGGATGAATATTTGCCTTTATACCGTTTCTACCTAGTCTGAGTCGTGTTATTATTTTATCTGACATTCTATCATTGCTGTATTGTTTACATTTATTTGGTATGGTAGGCACCATGACTTGAAATGTGTGCCCGCCATAGTAATGCTTATGAATGTTATCCCATCGTTTTTGCCATTTTGATTTTATTTTTTGTTTAATGACTGAATATAATTCTCTGTGTGTAGGCAGAGTATTATCTTGTGTTCCTATCAAGTGAGCTGTGCTTGCCGCTCGGTCGGCTTCTTCGTTTCCAGGTATTCCAACATGTGAGGGTACCCAGTCAATATTAATAATTTTCCCTTGTTCCATATGTTTACTTATAAGAATTTTAATGGTATGGACCTTGTCAGGTCTCGTTTTAGACGTACATGTGTTGATTGCTTGGATGGAGCTTAGTGAGTCTGTTATGATTACAGTGTTATTGTACTTTTTTAATTTTAGGTTGAATATGAGGGCTTTTTCAAATGCAATAAGTTCCGAAGTAAATACAGTTAGATTGGGGGCCAGTTCGTATTGTTCTACGTGACTTAGTTCCGGGACCACAAACGCAGCTGAGGTGATACCGAGTTCTGGGTTTTGCTACCGTCCGTATAGATGTGTAGGCTGTCTTTCCAATTATGTTCTAAATGTTCCATTGCGTGTTTGAGGCTAAGGGTTGGATTCTTAGTTTTATCTTTTATAATTTCAGTGAGATCAGATCGAGCTGTAATTTCAAATAGATAATACGGGATATGCGTTTTGAATGGCTGCATCTCGCATCCACCCAAATCATATTCTCCTGTTAAGATTAGTGCATTCATTGCATAGCACGTTTTTACATTGGCTTCTTTGTTGGTATAATTATTGACTGTATTAGTTGCGTCTCGTTTTAGATTAATCATATTGTATTTGTATGCTGGTTTTAGTTGTATTAGTTCGTTGATTGGTAGGTGAGCGCCATGGGGTTGGGTTCGGACCCAGTATTTGAGTAATGTTTGTTCCCTTCTTAAGTCTAGTGGTAACACTGCTGTTTCTACTTCGATTACTGCGGCTCTTGTTGTTTTATAGGCACCAGTGGCAAGCCTTAGCGCTGCTCTTTGAATTAATTCTAACTTATCCAGGTGAACAGCCGCAGCATCTTTGTATAGCATGCATCCATAGTTCATCTTCGACAGGATTAATGCTTTATATAGTTGTAGGAGGGAGGATTTGTCTGCACCATAAGATGTACCTGAGATTAGTTTCATTAGATTTAGATCCCTCCTACAACGTTGAATTAGATCTGATATGTGAGGTCCCCAGGTAAGTCTATCGTCCAAGTACATACCTAGGAACTTTGCGCATTTTTTGTATGGTATTGCCTGATTGTTAACAACTAGTTCTTTAATTTTGTATTGTTGATCTCCTTTATATGCATACCGTTGCTCCGTGCTTTTGTAGAATAAGTGTCCTCCTCTAGGAAAGATGACTGCCTCAGTTTTTAGTGGGGATATTTTAAACCCCCATTTATTTTGCCATGTTGTGATTTTATCTAATGTTGTCTGTACAGCCCCCAAGGCTATATTGAGATCTGCATGTACATGCCAGATCGAGCTATCATCTGCAAATTGCGATAGATCATTTTTGATAGTTGTAATTGGGTTGTTCTCATTGAGTTCGTTATACAATGTATCTATCATGATGTTAAACAGCGTTGGACTAACTACGCTGCCCTGGGGGCTACCGTTATCTACATTTTGAAATTCGGAGTGTTCTGATCCTATTCTCACTCCATTTCTGCCCGTTAGAAAGTTGTCAAGCCACAACAACATTCTATTATTTATGCCCTTCCCGATGAGTTGTTCTATTGCACCTTTCGTCCACATTAGGTCAAAGGCTTTTTCTAAGTCTAGGAATACTGCAACGAACATTTTTATTTCCATCATGGCTGTTTTAATAATTGTGTCTAGTCGTGCGAGTTGATCTAATGTAGATCTGTTATTTCGGAATCCTGATTGGGTCGGGCTGAGTTTCTGATTTGTTTCTAAGTGATGTTTTTATCTGTTAGCTACCATCGTTTCCATTATTTTACATATTGCTGGTGTTAGAGAAATGGGTCTGTATGAGGGCGGGAGTGTTGGGTCCTTCTTTGGTTTCAATATAGGGATGATGGTAGCTTCTTTCCAGGTATCTGGTAGTGTACCATTTACCCAAGATTTATTTATCACCAGAAGCAGTTGTTCCATAGATTCTTTTGGGAGATGCTTTAGTATTGCGTAGTGTATCTTGTCTGCTCCTGGTGCAGAGTTTTTCTTATTTTTAAGGGCATATTTTAGTTCTGACATAATAAAGCACCGATTGAGGCAGTCAACCTCATTAGATTCTGGCCATAACGTGTTAGTATCTATTTTTGTTTGAATTTCGGGGTTTCTCTTAACCTTAACTGTTTTGAATTCGGGATTAAGATTATTGTCACTTGACATAGTTGTATAATGGTCTGTGAGCACCTCTGCTTTTTGTTTGTTGTCGTAGACATTGCTATTGTTATGTAATAGTGGAGGCATTGGCTTTATAGCTTTTCCTCTGATTCTATTAAATTGGTCCCATAATTCTTTACTCGTTTTGTCGTTATTTATTTCAGATATAAATTTCTCCCAACCACCAACTTTTTGCGTCGTTAATTACTTCAGTCGCGAGGGACTTAGCTTTCAAATATTCCTCTCGCCTAGTTTGTTTAAGTGTTGTATGATATTTGTGTGCTTGTTTCCATCTACGCAGACAGTTCTCCCTGTTTTTAATGGCATCTGTGCAAGCTGGTGTCCACCAGGGATTGGTTGGGCGATTATGAGCTTTACCACTTGTCTGTGGTATACTCTCCTTACTTATGTTATAGAGGGTGCTCACAAATTCATCGTGGTATTGTTTTGTATCTAGATTTGTATCTGTGTGTAGTCTATTAGTGCATAGTCGTTGGAACAGCTCCCAGTTAGCATGACCTAACTTCCATTTAGGAATGGTGGCTGGAGTACTTCTATGGTATTGGGTAGAAACTTTAGTAATTATCGGATAGTGGTCACTTCCTAGTGTAGAGTCATGGACGGACCAGGAGGTCAAGGAGGCTAAAGCAGGTGTTGCTAATGTTATGTCGGGTGCTGTTCCAATACATTTGCTTGAAGAAATGTGTGACGTATCGTAAGTTACAGCTCCGTTGTTAAGTACTACATAATCAGTGTTATCTAGAAATTATATTATTTCATCACCTACTTTGTTTGTCTTAGCATTGTAATGCACGTCCCATAGTGGGTTGTGTCCGTTGAAGTCACCCAATATTAGAGATTTATTGCTTAATTGTGTGATAATTTTATTGAGATTGTTTAGTTTTGGTTCGTGATTATGGTTACCAGGGCCAATGTACACATTTAATATATCAATGTTTCCTTTATTGCTGAGTACCTTAATACCACAATAGAGGTTATTTAGTTTTTCCGTAAGGTGATTTGTTTTGAGTTCTACACATGATATTCCATTTTTAGCGTATATTCCTACCCCACTGCCATGGAAAGAATTGGTTGCGTAGGATACGAGGTTGTATTCAGTGAGTGTTGAAGGCTTTGACATTTCTTGCAGGCATATTACATCAGGTGACATTACGTTATTTTCTATAACATTGATAAGCTCTCCTTTTGTTTTTACAAATCCCCGACAGTTCCATTGAAAGACGGTCAGGGTCATTCCTTTAATTTTGTTTCTACCCATATTTATTTATTATATATATGTTTTCTTATGATGAGCTTTTTGGTGCATATGCCTGACTCCTTTTCTGTGAATTTAGGACTTTATTACCATTAAATGGTGTTAAATTGCACTGTTGTTGTTGTTCCGCTAACGGTGCCACTGATTTTAATACGTTTTTACCTATCTTCTGCTTGTTAGTAAATTTATTCTGTTTTTTCATGCCTGTATTCGCTTTTGAACTAACTTCGGTTACGTTATCTTTTATGGATTTTGTATTATATTTACGATTTGCTGTTATACTTTTACGCATATTATAATTTTCTATAGTTGTACGTTTTTCTGCTGGACTGTTATTGGGTGTTGATGTGGCAACACTATTGCTTGACGTTTGTTTGTTTATTGGTGTGTCCTCATTATCGTTTATTTCATGTAGTGTTGTGTTTTCTGCACAAATGGTCGAAATATTGGAGATACCTGTTAGTGTTTGAATGGGATGAGACTCTATATATTCGGTTGATGTTACGATTATTAGTTTATTTGGGTCTGAGTCGTCCATGCTGCTATCAAACATTAGGGGCTCGTGTGTAAGTGTTGATTTGTTTCCCCCCAGTTTCGTGGTAAAGGGCTTACTACTTTGTCCGCTAACGATCGATTGTTTACTTGCTTTATATTTGTTTAGTGACTTTATTACCTTGTCCGCATTAGCCAGTGTACCTAAAACGTTTAGTATAGAAGTTTCTGATTGGGATGTGTCCATCTGTGACGTGTGCATTTTTTCAGTGGATGGTGTGCTAGGAATTGTTGTTGTTGTTACATTTTGTCCTAAGTGTTGTTCTGCTATTTGTCCTATAATGCCATTGGTGGTTACTCCTTGTTGTTTTTCAATTGCAATTTCAAGAGCCGAAATTAGTTCTAAGAGCTGTTGTTTAGAAACGTATCCTTGCATGTTATTTTCTTTGGGGTTTCTTTGTTTTATGTTTTCCTTTTGTGGGGCTGGGTTCGTTGGAGGCTGTTTTGTAGTTCGTTGTTTTGCAGGTGTGTTGTTCGTGACTACTTGAATAGGCAGTGTTTTTGTTACAGGGTTCATTATTTGTTCTTTTAGTGCGTTGCGTGCCAGTTGCCTAGTGTTGTTCTTTTGTTCGAGATGTGATTTGTATTTAAGTAGCATCGGGCAGTAGGGATCACTTGACCGATGTCCACAAGCCTGTACACCAGCCACGTAACAGTTATTGCAGAAATCATTGTCCCTGACCTGTTTGCTCGTGCAGTCTTTGTAATAATGGTTGTACGCGCAGATGGGGCATATTATTGTGTTGTTTTTGCATGCTTTTTGTATGTGACCAAATTGCTGACACTTATTGCAGCGAATCGGTCGTTGGATTGTTATGCCGATGTCAATGGGGTTTCCTTCGTTAATGTAGGGTGCTGGTGTAATTTGATAGGGCAGGGATGTGCTGAAGTGAATTAGTAGAGTAGATTTGGTTTTTCCTATTTGATGTGCCGCGGTGATATTGTTCTTATTGGCGTTTACTGCCAACATTAAGTCTTCCTTACTCAGACCTATAAAGTCGGGATGATTAGCGATTCCGATTGCGGTTTGTGGCTGGTTTTGTTGTTTGCGTTGTGTATTGTTAGTTGATTGCGTTTGTATTTGAAGTAATTTAAACTCAACGTTGCGCATACTAGCGGGTGCAGTGAATGACTTTGCCCTGTCAATCCACTTTTTCTGTGTACTAACTTTTATGATGTCTGCATCCCGGGTGCATTTAACGTCGTTAGATGACATATTCTTGCCTACGTAAGTTGCTAACGCAATGGCGAACTGGAATGTTGTTATCACTGCCCTTCCTGCCCCTAGAAATTTAAAATGCAATGTGTCGAATTGTGACTGTGGCTGCTCCTTATTATTTGTGCGTGGAGAACGAGTGGGCGATGGTATCGATGTAGGAGACGGGGGTGGGGTACTCTGTTTGTTGTTAGGTTGTTTTGCAGTTTGGTGATAAATTATCTGAATGGTCTTGTTCCCTTGCTCTCTTCCTATTGTTGGGGGTGTTGGGGGTGTTTATTTGAGCCATTATATTTAATCTGAGAAGTGATAATGAAGCAATTAACAAGCTTAGATTTTTAATTTGTTTATTTTTTTTGGATTTAATTAATTAATGTTCTGCCTAGATACCTATTTATCTATCTGTCTGTCTATCTATATATCTATCTAACTATCTGATTACACTACGGCGTAACAATTATTATGAATCTTTCTAGTATTACCTAATTTGAGAGACTGGCCGACGTCAACAATTGATGCCAATATTTCGTATATTTCGTTTTATAAACGTTTTATAGATAACGGGTGTATATTTAGTGTGGCCGCTAGACTAGGTGGGATTATTCGTTTTAATTGCTACTGCTAGTCGAGGTTAGGGTTCAGACACGAGACTATGACTTATGTTTGATGTTCTGGGTGGTTTTGTGGTGAAGTTTCAAATTTCAGAGTTTTTGTAATATGCCACTATACTAAGTTTTGCAAATGTTCAAGATTATTATTTTATTATACTTTTACTCTATCCTCTATATTACTATACTATATTTGCGACTGGTATAATCAGAAATATTTTTTACCTCGGTTCTCGCTATCTTCGGTTTTCAAAAGTCTTCGAAAAGATCTTGTTTTGTCGCGTTCGCACCGATGTCCGCAAGAAAGTGCAAATATCTGTGCGCGCCCGTGGTTTATGTAGAATGTAGACAAGCAGTATCGACTTTTATATCAACAATTGGTAGCAATTGGTAGCAATTGGTAGCAATTGGTAGTGACGGTTGAGGAAACCCCCACTATCAAATTACACAAGTGATGTGCCGGGTACATGCAGTGACGGCTATAGGTTACTTCAATGTTGGTGTAAATATTGGCGGAATTTTCAGACAAAGGAGAAAGTGATATAAAAGTCAATAATTCGAGAATTACGGCACAGACTAACCTTAAATCTTCAGCGAAGCTAGTCGATGTTGCCTATGATTGCCTACTTCAGTGTTCAGGTGATATATACTTATAGTGTTGTGTTTTATCAGCTTTATTTGGTGATTTTCAGAAAAGTCAAACAGCTTGTTGTTGTTATTCTGAATCAATGGATTTCCGAATTTTGATAAATGTTGCATTTATAATGTCACAATTACTTTAAGGGACGTTAAGATGTTTTTCGCAAGAAAATTTAGGGTCCGGCTTGAACTTCAAAGAATTTTGTTTCAAAACACAATTAACAGGCTGCATATGATTAAAAAATGATCAGCAGTTTGTTTAAAAATCAATTACCATTGAGACCCCCTTAATAAAGATCAAAGGTAATTGCTTTTTAAATTCTTAATTAAAAAATGATCAGCAGTTTATATAAAAATCAATCACCATTGAGACCCCCATAAAGGTAATTGCTTAAAGTTTTCACACCAAAGTTTTAAAGACGGTGTGAAAGATAATTGTTTATATTTTAGGCCAAAATGCTTTAATGATGGTCAATGTAAGATGAAATGACAATCTCCGTAGAAATATGTATATGTATATTCATTTTATGAACAGTAGACGAAATGGGAATAAGGGTGTAGACGAAATGGGACAAACAACTGTACACGAAATGGGATTAGACGAAATGGGAAGTTACCAAACATTACTGATTTGTAATTTCAGCATAGACTTTGTCTCATTTGATTATCTTTGACACAATTGCTACTTGCAATACTATAAATTTCATCTTTATTTGATATGTTTAGAAATAATTAACGTAATTCCCATTTTACAGAATTATACACGGGAATGATAAATCTTGGATCAGACTACGTTAGTTTACAAACTATGATTACTTATGCTGGTTATAACTATTTGTATCGTTGCATGTTTTCTCTTGATTTCACGGCAATATTAACGAGATTTCCACCGATTATCGAAACTAGTATTGGTGAAAGTGTCACAAATTATAAAATTGTCAATAAATGGAAATGTGTTGTTTTTATTTTCAGGGAATTAAGCAGAATCATCGTGAATTATTTACTGCAAACTAAACCTCATTGAATTATGTTTGTACAACCAGTGTAGACCCCGTTCAGAAGGTGCGGATGCGCAGCTTGATCTGGGTATACACTGGTTTCAATCGCTGTTTTGCATTACGCTACATGTATATTGCCCGAAATATTAAGTTAAAAAAAGTTCGTCAGTCTGAGAATATACAGCCAGTCTATAATTATTTACGCGATATAACGATTATTACTGAAAGCGAAACTTCCTTGAACTTTATTTGTACAACCAGGGTAGAATTATTTTCTGCAAACTAAACAGAATTTGTAATTTCAGCATATACTTAGTCTTATTTGATTATCTTTGACATAATTGCAACTTGCAATACTTAATATAATTTAATCTTTATTTCATATGGTTAGAAATAATATCACAGTAGTCAATGGTGGAATCGCCACACTACATGTACATGGATTATCGATTTACATATCGATAAAATTACGTACATCACGTGACACCTGTAGAGTTCCGAGAGATTACGGAAAAAGCCGATATCACGGAAATTGCCGACTGACCATCACCTATTGGTCAGCTGAAATTGACCATGTGGTCACTATGGATTTTCTCCAGGTACGATGGTCGCGAAAGTTGGATATGCACATGAATACAATTTGGTGCAACATGATGGGGAGACATCTGACTACAGCAAGCTATGCCTTGTTTTTATCAAACTTATATACAAAGTCTGATATTTGAAGGGTTTGTTGACTCTTTGTTAAAATGTTTGAGAATTCAGTAAATACTGTGGAACAGTAAGAACAATACACATTTTCAATGTGTAAAATGTCAAATTGATGCACTGTCTATTATTAAAAGTGGATCTACCACAGGTAAAACACGTATTTACTCGCATAGCAGGCAAGTAGACAGTAGTGACAATACACTCAGATGACTGCTTACACGTCACTGGATTCCATATAGTAGTTATGGTAATACAGGGATATATATATATATATATATATATTCCATATAGTAGTTATGGTAATACAGGGATATATATATGGGCCGCGCTCTGTGAAAACCGGTCTTAATGACAACGTCACGAAAGCCGTGAAATGACGTCGCGAAGTTGGCGCTTCAACGCAGCGCCAAATTTCACATTTTGACGCGAATTTTACATTTTTCATGCTCGAGTTTTCTTAAAAAAAAGTGAATTTATTCTCTGTTGGATTAAGCAAAGCAGACCAAATGGAAGAGGAGCTTGTGGTGAGTACATTTTCATTACTTTTGTTTTATTTTTTACAAAAGGAATCGTACATTTTCTGGAAACTGTGTCTACCAGGGTGAGACTCACTCGGTAAAATATAGCCGCCATCTTCGCAATCATGATGGTAGTTTATCTAAATGTATCTAATTTCAGAAATCTGAATTGATTGCGGCAAAATCTTGACGATTGTCAATTGGAATGAATATCTAGATCTAGCAATTTCATTTGGATCTAACTTGTTTACTTGTTTTATATTGTATTAGCATTTCCAAAAATTTACAAAATGAGGTGCAGGCCAGGTAATTTTATGCAGATGGGGTGGCTCTGTGCACCGCACTATTTTAAAACGTTTCATTACTAATTACATTCATAGGTTTTATTGAAATGTGAATCTAGTTTCTTAAATTGATAAGTATGTAGTTACGCATATATCCTTATTGACAAATAAGGCATAATTTGTTTAAAATCTTTCATACCGTTCGACAATAGCGCCAATTTAAAATTCTACACGACAGCCCTGAATACACAATAACAGCAATTCTATCGATTAGGTTTATATAGGCGTAATGGAATTTTCATTTTATGTTTAGCCGGACTAGTTCAACGGGTATTAATGTTACTTACCATGCGGTCGGCCCGGGTTCGATTCCCGGAATACGTGTTTCTTTTTTTTTATTATTAATTTTTATTTTACGCGACGTTAATTTATAACACAGCGCCTCATTAATCGAGTTACTTTTTCAAATTACTTATTAATCATCATTGTGAAAGTATCTACATACTTCTTTAAATTTTTAATAACATTAATATATCGGTCTAGAGACTAGATAACGTCTACCCCGCCCGGAGGGTTGAGCAACGTCACATTTGACAGTCTTTCTGGACACAAATGTTTCCCGAAATGAATATGTGTCTATCTCCCGATATTTGGGGCAACATTTTTCCGCATAGCAGTCAAACGGGAAAAGAGTACATTTTCTATCAATCTAGTATATATTACTCAATCTATGACTGTTTTTCAGGAATTGGAAAGTTTGTTTTCCGAACATTTCGGCAGAACACCACTCAACACTCCACTCACCACATCCACAACTGTCACAAGTGATCGAGTCTGAGGGGGAAGAGCTTAATGATGACGGAGACACACCGGCCGTGCTGGACCTGGATGGTCGTGCCAGGCGCTTCCTGGACGACTGTGTAGAGACTGTGGCCATTCCACAGTCTACACACAGCAGTGATGACAGCGATGATGCGGCACAGGGGCCGAGCGTGGCAGTACCGGATGGCGACCCGGATGTAGTGAAAATACAACAACTGAAAGTTAATGGGTGTGGGTGTCGTCACAATTGTCAATCTATGTTTGAAGAAAGTGTTTTATTCAAACATGTGTTAGATGTAAAGGAAATGGACAAAACAGAGAAGGAGATGTACGTCATGGCAACGTTAATAGACAATAGTAATGTACAAAATAATGAAACAAAGAGAGGGAAAAAGCGACAACGACTTAGGAGCGAGTACAAATTGCTTGGAAGAAAAGTATGCAAGAAAGTGTTCATGTTGGCGTTCGACATTGGAAAACATACTTTGAGAATGTTGTAGCACACGCCAACGAACACGGTGCTGTTTCAAGAACACATGCAAACGCTGGAAGAAGGCCCGCACATTCGCTTGCATTTAATGATGTAAAAAATGTTGTACAGTTTATAACAAACTATGCCGAAGAATGTGGATTACCACAGCCCGCCGCGCCACGAGGGAGAGACAACACGCCTCCGATATATCTAACCAGTCAAACAACAAAAAAAGAGCTTCACGAAAAATACGTTTCGAGCTGTGCGGAATTAGATGACCGTCGTGCTGTTAAAACATCCACATTCAACAACATCTGGAGAGAGTGCCTGCCACATATCAAGATCGCTACACCGAGAGACGATGTGTGTGCTGTTTGTGAAAAGATTAGGAAAACAATCATGGATTCTGTAACGGAAGAAGAAAAGCTTACTGCAACGCAAACAATGAAGGATCACATTATCTGTGCGCAAAATGAGAGAGACACATACAACCGCTGTATAAAACAAGCGAGATTATCTCACGACGACAACTTTCAGGACAGGTATGTTCACTACACATTTGACTTCAGCCAAAATGTTTCTATTCCCCATCACTCCCGACAGATGGGCCCACTGTACTTTGTGAGTCTACGAAAGATCCAGTTGTTCGGGTTCCGGATTGACGGCATACCTACACAATTAAACTTCCTAATTGACGAAAACCAAACAATTGGACCAGACGGAAGTGCGACCCACGGCCCTAACGCTGTCATTTCCATGGTTGACTGGGCGATGGACAACTACGGCAGTGGTGAGGAGACTTGCAGTATCCATGCAGACAATTGCCCAGGTCAGTTAAGTCGGCTAGTCAATAATCGCCAACTTCTAAACAGTAATCATGCAAACATTTCAAAATGTTCAGATGTTGGAGACGATTATCACAGACATGTGATGTCAACTAATTCATTTTCATTACAGTACTGCTTGTAGCTTCATAGTATCGTCATATATCTTCAATGAAACTACTTTACACAGTGCCATGATGAATACACGTTTTTATTTTGTATAGTACATAAACAAACAAACCTGATATGTCCCTTTAAATGACTTATCGTATGTGAGACTCACAATGTTAAACGCAACTTAATTGTGCTGTAAATATCTGTAGTCCCATATCAACCAGCGTATGTGTGCCATTATTGTTCGGGGCACTACGTTACATAATTATGTCCCGTATTGTTTTATGATCATACTCTTTTGATATTATTGAAAACCAATTTATTTAAACACATTATGTCCAGGGCCCTGCAAATGCAATTATTTTCGTGTAAGTACATACTTATATTATATAAGCGCTAAAATACAATGTTCTAAGATTACACACACGGATGCAATTTGTTTCAGGACAGAACAAAAACCAATATGTCATTGGATACTTCATGTGGCGAGTTATGACTGGGAAGCACAAACAGATAGAGTATTTGATGCAAGTTCCGGGTCATTCACGTTGCTTGGTCGATGGTGGCTTCGCCTCATTAAAGAAGCTGTACCGACGGACGGACTGTGACTGCCTCGACCAACTGGACGAAGTGGTCAACCGGTCATCGACAACAAACGTGGCAGTCCGGTACCCGCGTGGCAGTGGCGGGATTGGAAGGCGTTCCTTATGCCAGTGTTCCGTTCAATACCGGGCATAAGGTGTGTTTTACAACTATGGCTAGATCTTTGTAGACTTGTTTAACTTTTTAACATTTTGTATAGTTGAGTATGGGTATGTGCATACTTGTCAATATGGTGTAAACAATCACAAGCGGCGACAATCGTACTTGTCGTACACGAGGAACACTGCAAAAGTTACCACTTGCCATTCATTGTGGGTCTGCATCCATGAAAACGAATTCATAAATACATAAACGGTGGGTTCTTTGATCTACAAATGGCGGACACAATCATGTTACTCCCGATGATCAAACATGTGTTGTTCATTTCAGGCAATACCAGTACTTCCGGGTGTCGGCAGACACGCCGGGTGTTGTGGTCCTGAAGGCGAGTTCTGGCGCTGAGGAGACCAGAGTGAACATACTCAAACAGAAGGACTATGCCTTTGAAGATGATTCCAGACCAAGCGTACTGCCAGCAGGCGGTTTGACCACAGGAAGGCAGAACTATTTATACCGGGTAGTGCGGCCATTCGTCCGACCATTACACCAGGACACAACATGCCCAGCTCCTGTGATGCCAACATAGGATGCATATATATCACAAGAACTGATTTTTCTCAAGATATATCCTAACAATTGTCCACAGTATAACACATAATTCCGTCGTTAACATACTCTGAAACAAAAATATAATTATTTAAAAATATACATAAATGCAATATAGTTTAATCTACTATATTGCTATTATAACTTTTATTATGCGATTATTTGTGATAGTGTCGCTGTTTTAACTTAGACCGGTGTTGTCGCTGCCTAGGTTAGTAATGGAGTGATGACTGTTCTGGTAAATATACTTCTTCACTAGCCCGTGTCTTCCCTGGTCCTCTGAGAATGTGTGGAGTTACGTTACGTTCGCATTATTCACGTTTTTACGCGACGTAATTTGACAACGTCGTCACATTTTCACGACGCGGCACTTGCTATCATGCTAGATAAGTGCACGTAAAATAAAAACTATAACAGATATTTTGATTTTCTTTTCTGCATATTGTTTTTAAAAGGTGCCTGCATTAGAAAATGTAAAAAAGTGAACATCGAAAATTTTGTCATTAAGGCCGGTTTTCACAGAGCGCGGCCCATATATATATATATATCCCTGTATTACCATAACTACTATATGGAATCCAGTGACGTGTATGCAGTCATCTGAGTGTATTGTCACTACTGTCTACTTGCCTGCTATGCGAGTATATATATATATATATATCCCTGTATTACCATAACTACTATACGTGTTTTACCTATGGTAGATCCACTTTTAATAATAGACAGTGCATCAATTTGACATTTTACACATTGAAAACGTGTCATTTATATTTTGTGAGTGATGGTAGAAATGCTCAGATATCTAGCTTTTTGTTTAGTCTGTTGGAATAATATTTATAGGACGTTGTCGTCCTATTTATGTGGGACGTATTGCACTAAATTGTATTATATTTGTCTGCCATATTATTTGCTGTAGGTGTCAAACCCTCCAAGTGGTGAAACCGTCCGATAACATGTACAAACTAAAATGGCGGAGATGGCAACTCAATGCTCTGTATAATATACCCTAAGAAGAACAGGGTCAGATATACTTTATATAGACATGATTCCACTAAATTTGAAACAAACGGTCATATTCTATATATGGTCAGTCATTAACTGCGAATCATCATTTCACATTTCGCTCTTGATTATCTCCCTTCATCTACCAACCAGGTCAGACCTCCATGCAAGCCGATCAGGTGATCAATATGCAACCAATCACCAAACTCCGACCAAGGCCGGAATATCTTCCTCTGGCTGTTCCCGACGACCTGGCCGATAGAATTCTGCTGTTCCACGCTGCCCCGTCAGTATGGTGGATCGGACAGTTTGTGAAATATTTGACCCGGCCTCAGATACCTTTAAATACGGGTATTGAAGAGGTGTCACGGAGGCTGGGATTTACCTCCCCTATTGTTGGGTATGACGTTACACAACCACCTGCGCCAATCTTGTCCAGATCTCAAAGTTTCTGAGCATAGTTTGGAAATCTCAACTCGAAATAAATCAGCTTGATTGGCTGAACCTCAGCTGCAGTACAGCACAGGCTCAGAAAATCAAGCTGCTTGATTTCAAGCACAATATTCAAGTATTTTGAAATAAAACATTTGACAAATATTGGCTAGATTAGCGCAGGTGGTGCTGTAGTAATCTTGGTCTTTAACGTCGCGGCACCACACTGACGTCATTCAATAACATCACTTGACGTCATATATCCAATTAAATGTCAGTGAAATTGATTTTTAATACGGATTGATCCGTTAGTCGGACCATTACTAAAAGTTGTTTCGCATACACGCCACGTCTGGAATCCAATGTCCAGTTAACTGAGGACTTCTGTTCACCTTGTTTGAAAGGCAAATACGTTCACGATATTTTCGTCTGTTTTCAGTATTTCTTTTTAATCCCTTGTTACATTTTCATCATATTTGGCCAACGTATGATGCGTTGCTACACATGTCTCGACGTCACATCGAAATGGCCAAGGCCGTGGTGATTTAGTTATCATGTTCACTTTGTAATGCAAAACTGCGTTTAAGGTATTCTCTTCTCAATTCCCTATTTCTTGTTAACCTCTTCTCAAATGTTGATAATATACCAACTGACGTCAATGTACTGTGGCAACGTAAACACGTCCACGTTCTTTTCAACGAAAATTCCTTTTAATATTTAGCGGCTAGCATGAAACCGTACCTGATAAATATAATACCAACATATTGTATATTGATACCACGTGTATCAGGCTCGGCTCGGAAACGGTAGTAATTCCTCGTCGAGCCTCGGAATTCCTACGCGTTTCCTAGCCTTGCCTGATAAATTTGATATCAAAAGATAGTAGCCATCCATTTTGTATATACAGTGTACATGTAAGACGGACAGACAAACTACGTGGAGAAGCAGCGAAACATGAACTTGCCGAATATATGGAACATGTCGAAGACTGGTACCAGATTTACGAATCCCAACATCCGGGTGTGGTTAGACGGGTTTACCTAGCAACGGACGAGCAGTCGGTTCTAGAGGAGGCACGGACGAGGTACTTATATTAATATTCTTAAGTGTTTCTAAATGTAACTGTAGTGAAATAATATTATCTTTGCAATGTTTATATAACAATTTATGATTAATTGTTGACAACTTGTCTCGAAAAAGACAGTAGTCAGGTAGTATCAGTATAGTTTTACTGTATCATCGGATACATTTATGTCAGCGTCCGATGTACGATTCTAATTATAGGTATCGCCATTTTATTTATCCATGTAGATGCATTAGCTACAGTAGGGTCAGCGTGTAAGTGCACACACGAACAAACACGACACCGTCTCCACACGGCACGCACACGACACCAAATGCCGCACGATATGCGATAATTTGGACGCACGATCATGACGATTGCCTTGACCAATCAAATACGATGGTGTCGTGTTACACCACACTCGTGTCGTGTTACACTACACTCGTGTCGTGTCGTGTGGTGTTACACCACAGTAGTATGGTGTGATCCTACACGATAGTAGTATGTACGACACTAATATGGTGCCGCATCACACCAGCACCATCCAATATGTATATTGACCAATGAGATGAGGGTAGTCATTTCAATTACCACGGAAAATTCATACGGTGTCAATAAATAGAACAACGGCAAGGACGTATCGGCTTTCAAAACCAAATTTGTCACAATGTATTAGATTGTATCCCATATTTAATTCAAACTGACTCGACGGTCAACTGTATTGATGATCTGTTTTATTCTTCTCAAACTATGATGCGCAAATAAAATGCAGCGGGTTATTGCGCGACAAACACAGTCGTGCCCTTGAGGCTTCACAATTTATCGGACAAAAGAATGTCGTCACTGACAATGTTCCACGTTCCAAACATCAATAACAAATATACACCAGCATACTCATACTTAGTTTGATATAAAATCGAATTAATATGTGTGTTCTACGGTATAATATGTCAAAACTAAGCACCAAGTTAGCGTTTTGTTTCTGTTTTCGTCGGTATCAAATTAAGTGTTCCTATTCCGTTAACGTGATTTCGACGCGATCCTATAGTCGACAGGACACTTTCTGAGATCAGTTTCAACTCGTATATCTTCCAATTTCAAGCTGCAAGGAGCATGTGATTGCAACTTAATAATTCATAATATAATAACAGGTTGAAAATATTGATATTAATTTTGAAAGAAAAGCATTATTTAATTTTCCAAATCTACAATGATTGAATGAATGAATGATATTGATATCATTTATTTCATAATTAGTACAGCAACATGTCTGCTCTGTTGTCGTGTTGACTTCTATTGGTCTGAATCAAATGTTGTGAAAAAGATATTGATACCGGTGATGGCTATTGCTTAAAAAACAAAACGGTTTACTTGTCTCACAGAGTGAGAAAGATTCATACCGGCCCGGAATCGAACCGGGGACCTCATGTTTACCGTACCATGCTCATGCCCTACCAACCAAGCTAACCAGGCACAGATCATACACACTTCCTTCCCATAGTCAGTTGCGTACTGTGACATATTTCCCATCCAAATTGAAATTCATCCTCGAAGTCCATGTTTAATTTTGTCTCCGAATTCCATATGTTTGGGTACACTTTCAGGAGTATTTATCAGTCACGGTCCTTCGTTGGGCACCAATTGTCACTGCGGAGAAAAATGTCCACCCTGAATTCCATATTTGTGGAATATTTTAGAGAATCTTCATCAGTCACGACTCCACGTTGGGAGTAGTTGCGGCGAGTAACTCTGCAGAATACTCACTTATCGTCCGTACCCAGAGTTACGGTGCTCCGTAGGTTTCTCCAGCAGTGTACCGAATCTAATCTCATTCTCGCTTTAGCTGTTAATTGTGACAAATGTTTCTGTACTTATTCCACTGAAATGAATGTCAATACAATACTGACATTTCTTTCAATTGAAAAATACAGAAAATATGTCTCAATTAACAGCTGAAGTGCGAATCAGAAGTGATTTGGTACTTTGCAGGGGAAACCTACGGAGAGCACCATACCTCTACATGAGTATTCTGCAGAGTTACTTCCCGCAACTACGTTGGGCGCTAAATATCACAGGGTGAGAAAGATGCGCACCAGCCCGAAATCGAACCGGGGACCACTGGTTTACCACACCATCGCTCTACCTACTGAGCAAACCGGACACATATATACACTTCTTCAGCATAGTGATCTCTTCATTCAACAGAAAATTCACAAGCTAGAAGTTATGCTAAATTATTAAAGTCGACATCACAGATTATGCTCTTGGCGACATTAGCGGACACAAATTTGTCCATCAATTTGATCAAATAAACAACGGAATCTGACAGATAACACTACGACGGCGCATGTAAAACTTTATTATTCTGGTACTTGGAATCAAAATGGTGGAGAGTAAGATGAATATGTGAGGCGTTGACAGATTACAACCCGCATTGGATTACTAAGTGACATTTTGTTCATACACTAACATAGATGATTAAATTTGCGACATTGTCGGATTCTGGATTTGGCGGACAGGTGACGGAAATCGGAGCTGGATAAGAACCGACAGACGTGGTTCTGAATATGCGCGCTTGGTCTGTGGTTATTCTTCCAGATCATGTCATGCATGTTTTAATTTCACGTCGTGTCTAAGCAGCACTATTGAACATATGATTCTGGATTTGGCGGACAGGTGACGGAAATCGGAGCTGGATAAGAACCGACAGACGTGGTTCTGAATATGCGCGCTTGGTCTGTGGTTATTCTTCCAGATCATGTCATGCATGTTTTAATTTCACGTCGTGTCTAAGCAGCAATATTGAACATAATGAATAACTTTAATATTCCACAAGTTGTGTGGTGAGAAAGAAAGTTCATTCAGCGTCTGATGTGTAACTGTTGAATTAAGATAAGTTACTTGTATATGCCGGGGCATACCAATATTGTTTTAGTCCGCTTGCAGATAACTGAACAGTGATGACAATGACGTCCAGGCGCGCACAGATTTGTCGGCAGCATTTATAACTCGAACATCCTTTGAAATATTTTTATGAAACTTAACGCATGCATATGTCTCACGGAACAGTGCGGAGCTAGCGTTAAAGGTACACGCCCACTCTGACGAGTAGGCACAAAATGTTCTTTATATCAGAGACATCATTGGAGACAGATTCTGGCAAAATAATAATTCATTCACCATTACCGACGTATTGTTTGGCATTATTATACATTTTATATCGGAAGAAAATTTCCACACTGATATCAGGGGCGATAACCGTGTTTCCTTAAAATGTTAATGGACATTACTATTTATTCTCGGTATTTATTTTTTGATACATGCAATGATCACACTTTATAATCTGTCGAAAATATTGTTTTTTCAGGTGACGCTTTTAATTAGTATAAATAATTAAAAAATATGCCTAATTGTCATATGAAAATATCCTGATACCACCGCGCGTATCGGTGGTATCTGGCTATTTTCATAGGCAACTGGGGCATGATATTTTTTAATTACTTCTACTAATTAAATGTGTCCCCTGAAAAAATAACATTTTCAACAGATTATTAAGTATGATCATTGTACATCAAACAATAAATAACGATAATTAAATTATAATGTCCGGTAACATTTTAAGGAAACGAGGTTATCGCCCCTAATATTAGTGTGGAAATTTACGCCTGATATAAAATGTATAATAATGCGAATAAATACGTGTATTAATGGTGAATTAATGTTTGTTTTGCCCGAAAATGTCTCAGATGATGTCTCCGATATAACAAACATGTTGTGTCTACTGAGTGGGCGTATACCTTTAAATGTGTGACCTGAAAAAATAATATTTTCGACAGATTATAAAGTATGATCATTGCACATCAAAAACTTAATACAGAAAATAAATAGAAATGTTTGTTAACATTTTAAGGAAACGCGGTTATCGTCCCTGATATCAGTGTGGAAATTTACGCCTGATATAAAATGTATAATAATCAATACGTGGGGTAATGGTGAATAAATGTTTATTTGCCAGAAAATGTCTTAGATGATGTCTCTGATATAAAGAACATTTTGTGGCTACTGAGTGGGCATTTACCTTTAAGAACAATATATCTCTGAAACCGCTTCACCAATTCACTCGGAACTTCACATACTGTGCATTTATCACCCACATTTTCATTATATGCCCAACGCTTGCGTCCCCTGTGCCCAATGTGAAGGTCAAAATACTTTGAAATTTCCCTTAAAGTTGTTGTTGGGCCCACTTGCAGACAGCGCGATATAGTCGAAACATTGGCGTGCATTTAGGATAAAGTTTTTGGTTAAGGTGTTTTTTTGGTTAAAGTTTTTCGGCATACTATCAAAGCCTCGGCACTTGCCTCATGTTTTTACGTCAACAGGCTAAAGATTTTTTGCAATAATTTTTTTTTGTTTTTGTTGTACTGTCAAATTCATCCATACATTGGAAACATCTCCCACAAAGTATACTTTGCATGATAAGTATACTTTGCAATGTTGGTGAAATACGCTACTGGTGTGTTTTAGGGCACCACGCGCCATATCAAGACTGATATAATGGCTGCCAATGGCGGCATAATCAGTGTGGGGCAGGCACTTTCCTATTCTCTGTTTCTAGCGATACAGTTTCAGTTATTTCTGTACTTTGATTTACCCAGGTATGCACAATATGAGTTTATCAAGGACAGCAATACAACAAAGATGGCGGCGAACATCAGATCGCGGCACACCAATGCCTCGCTGCGCGGTATCATCGTAGATATCCACTTCCTGTCCAGATCGGATTTTCTCGTCTGCACGTTGTCATCAAACGTAAGCAATATGTCGTTTATTGCTTGTCTAATTATAGGTATAAACACATTATTTTGATACGTTTTCGGTGTACAAACGTTTAACCCTTGAACCCGAAAGCCCGCTATAGCGGTTTATGCAAACAGTGCAGATCCAGATGAGCCGGCTCGCAACGAGCAGTATCATCAGGATCTGCAATTTCTGAAAGTAATTTTCATATTCTTGAGAACAAAAAATACCCCCATTTCATAAATATACTAGTCCGAAAATCATTTTGTGACGATTGGATTGGCTGCAACATTAACATGTCAAAACCAATTCCAGTTACTTACTGGGGTTAAAGGGTTAACACTTATAATGGTTGAATGTGGTAGGGCCTTCAGTCAGTGTGGTTGGACGTTTGAACGTGTATATCCCCAATACATTCTCCAAAAATGATGTCTCCTTACAATTCAAAGCAAATTACATTTCAAAATCCATACATGCAATTGTGCCTGTGACAAGCGCCTGATCAAATACAACACTCATCATGTATAGCATCGTCATGATTGTCTAATGCTGCTTACACCAGCGTCACTGTATAACGCCAACAGACAACGCTACACATACGTATATACTATACATGTGTAGTTATATCTGCATTATCAATGCAGTGTAGACCATGCAGACTGATGGCAAAACCACGGGGCACATCTGATCACCATCCAACCATAATAATCTTTAGAATCACAAGTCATAGCCTACGATCAAAGAGAAGGCAAGCAATGACTAACTGTCGTATCGGGACAAGCCCTACATAGTTATCTTGCAGCAAGCGTCGATAAAACATGGCGCAAGAAATAATAACTGAAGCAGGTTATCTTTGAAATTACCCATACACTTTGAAGGCTTTGCGCAACGCTAATCTATGATGCGCAACGAAAAAACATGTTTAAACGTGTTTGCAAGGTGTTGATATATACTAGAAAACTATACAATCACTCGTGAAAACTTTCAGAGCTTCACAAAACACCAGTAAACATAGCCTTTATTATACAAAAAAGGGCGCGAATTGTGCATAAACTCGGCAATTTCAATGCCACTCGTGCCAGTTGATGTCAATACATAGTTACATTACTTACTAATGCAATACATACACTGATCTATAACACGAACCAATGCGAATGATGAGCAGAATCTAACTTGAAAACCCGTTTTCAGCGTAAAATTACGTTCCGCCAACATAACTGACACACGTTATTCGCAAAGGGAATCACTATCAAGATATCCCGAACATAATTGAAATCAGTTACACCCCTGACTGCTCATATAGCCCGATAACGATATACATGTATATTGCTTGTTAGAGGCATGACGGGTGTTTCATTGATGGAATGGCGCACAGTGTATATCCTGATCCTGATACATGTATGCATTTAAACTTCGTTGCAGGTTTGCCGCGCGGCTTACGAGCTGATGCAGACGCTGCATGTCGATGCTTCCGGAAAAATCAAATCTCTGGACCGCTCGTATTTCTTCCATGTCATGAATCCGCATCTAAAAATAGCAATTTACGATCACGTGCCAATACACAATGAAATAGAACTTCGGCGTGATGACGTCATAGACTTTTTCGGGAACCACTGGGACGGATATTCGATGGGAAAGAATCAGAGAACGGGTACCAAGGGTCTATATCCTTCATATAAAGTCAAGGATACAGTGAAACGGGCTAAAATGCCAACATATGATGACGTTATATAGGGAACATATAACATAGTCAACATGTAATGTATATATTATTTGTATTGTGTATTTATAATATCCTGTCCGTTTGAATTTTGATAGGGATATTCACCAGGTCAACCTGAAAATAAAAATGTTTTCGACAGATTATCAAATATGAACATAGCACATCAAACAATAAATACCGAGAATAAATATTAATGTCCGTTCACATTTTAGGGAAACGCGGTTAGCGCCGCCCCTGATATCAGTGTGGAAATTAACGTCCGATATAAAATGTATAATAATGCCAATCAATACGTGGGGTAATGGTGATATTATTTGCAATATCATACATAGGGGACACTAATATGGATACATGATACATTGATATGCGAGCATCACTGTACGATACACCGATGCTATTCAACTACATAGAGATCAAGCAAATCGACGGTTATACTCTAATGCAACTATGAGTTATTATACGGTTAACTGTCTTGTTATTTTCAAATTTGCGGTGTACATCAGAAAATGATAGGTTGGAAAATAATTTTTCCTGAAGTGCATTATTTCATATAGAACTAACCGCTGCATATATTTAATGATGAAAAGTATGCAGACTTGTTATACTGAATGTATTACATTACCACAACCAAAATGGCTGTGATAATGTAATAAATGCAGTACATGTATAATAAAAAATAATAAATGTATCCTTCAATTGAAAATTTCTCCTTCAAAGTATATTTGCTAGAAAAGTATACTTTGCAATGTTGGTGAAATACGCTACTGGTTTGACCCCCATGTACGTCTTTGGCCATTTTATATGTGAGAGTTGAGTCTGGTTATACCCCTTACAAAGAGTAATCATACCGGTATTACTTTCAGGAGAAGAGGTAAAGTGACTTTGGTGTGGTATGGACCTGGCACCAGGTCAGGTTATTCCAATTTCAGGGCCGAATATATATTTTATTTCGATGTAAATATTCCGTTTGATTTTGGTACCCCCACCCCCGAATGCAGCAGGTTAAATGTGGGATCGAACCCGTTGGCCCGGAGTTAAATGACATTAGCTGTGGATAGGCCGTTAAACACCACTAAACAAACAAAAACAAAACTTACACGAGTGATATTTAATGTTATATTTATTTAAAGAGTACACCGATTCCACAAGGAAGGCATCTCTGCCGAGTTTGTCACACTACATAGTTACCAGATGGGCTAATGCGATTGATTGATTGACTGATTACTGGTTTTTATTTGATCAAAACTATATAGTAGAGGCATCATGGATATTAATTTGAATGACTGGCGAACAGTGCAGCTCCAGATCAGACTGTGCGGAGGCACAGTCTGATGTAGATATACACAGGTCGCTAAAAGCATAACCACATTTTTCAAGTCACAGCCACATATACAGAAAGCCTATGTAACGACTATTGATTGAAATTCGTTCAAAGGTAAAGTCATATGTCGCTGTGACAGACGAAATGAGGCTTATGGGTTTTGCGACCAGTGTAGATCCAGATCAGCCTATGCTTCAGGAGTGCATACGCAGTCTGATCAGGATCTGTTCAGTTCGCCATTCCATCGATAAAACACCCGTGTCGCTTCTAACAAGCAATGATTGATTGATTGATTATTGGTGTTTAACGGCCTAGCAACAGCTAAGGTCGTTTAAGGCCGGGCCAACGGGTTGGACTATCCCGTATTTAACATGTCCATAATGAGGTAAATTCCTAAAATCAGAACTCAATATTTACAGACAAATGTATATACAGCCCTGAAATTAGAATATCCTGACCTGGTGCCAGTTCGATTCCACATCAGAGTCACTTACCTCCAACCCCAAAAGTAATATGATCAGCACTAATATTGTTACTTTTTAACGGGGCATAACAGGGTTTAGCTCTCAAGTATTAGAATGCCAAAGATGTACATGAGAGCCAAACCATGTAAGTCGGCATTCCGGTAAGGATCGATCGATACATTACCATTCGCGTGCTCTCGACCAATCACCCACTGAGCTAATGTGATATGGAGTAGTCTCCCTTGTCACCATCTTTGTGGGCAAAACTAATTGTAACAAATCAACACTGTAGAACCAGATCATAGTGCGTCGGGAACAGGCAGTTTATGACATTACTGTACTTCTCGACACCAATATATAAGCAATCATATAATCAGAGTATGCCATGAATAGACTGTGCCTGCCGCACGAAGATCATGTCAAGCTAACTATGTGTTTAATCCCTAATATTTAACCATACGGAAAAGTAGACCCTGATAATAGATGTGTTACCACTTTTGTTGGAACTGTCCCAACTTACTCCAATGTATGATCGTTGCATAATATGTGCTTTCGTAGTGTATTAACACAGTGACGTATGACTGATCTAATAAGAAACTTGGCACAGCCTCGTATTCACTGATCTACACAGATTGTTACCACTGTTTTTGAAACTATTCCAAAATGCTCTCTGTATGTACAATACTGATTGCATAATGTGTGCTTTCGTATTGAATTGTATTAACACAGTGACTTATGACTGATCTCATAAGAAACTCGGCACAGCCTCGTATTCATGATCTACACAGATTTTCACCACTGTTTTTTTAAACTATTCCAAAATACTCCCATTGTATGTACAATGATCATTGCATAATGTGTGCTTTCGTATTGCATTGTATTAACACAGTGACTTATGACTGATCTCATAAGAAACTCGGCTCAGCTTCGTACTCACTGATCTACACAGAGTTTTACCACTGTTTTTGAAACTACATGTTTTCCAAAATACCCCCATTGTACGTATAAATAGCCCAGGAGCAATAGGGTTTAAGGTAAACAAACTTGGCAATTCAAGATGGCGTCCAAGATGGCCGCCATTTTTTGTTTTTGCATATATCGTCGTATTCAGCTATGATAAATGCACATAAAAACCATCAGAACATACACATGTATATACATATACCAAAACGCAGTATATATAGATAATACTCATAATCACCATTCAAAATGGCCGCCAAAATATATCCCCAAATGGCAACATAGTGTCTAGCATTAATATGTTAACAGTGAAAATTATTTTTTGATACGCCTAAATGGTTTTCCAGATGTTGAGTATGATTTTTCAATGTATACTAGAAACGGAATAGTTGTGACATGTTAAATATGATAAATCGAAATCTAACGGTCAAAACTATTTTTTGACACGCCTAAATGGCTTTCCAGATGTTGAGTATGATTTTTCAATGTATACTAGAAACGGAATAGTTGTGACATGCTAAATATGATAAATCGAAATCAAATATGGCTTCAAACCCCTTCCGTGACAATGCAATATTAACTAGGCACGCCCTCGTTGTATTGAAATGCGCATACAATTTTCAGAGCAAAGTCGCTTGCCATGTCGAAAGTCAGTCAGAATGAACTACATGCATTTGGATTGATACAAGAGTATATAGAAATTAAATGTCTAAAACCAGAATGGCGTTTTAAATCCTAAACAGCATGTGAAATGTTCGTGAATTTGAGTAGAGACGTGATCTTTTGAACATATGACGTCACGGATAACGTATAACATTGATGTTTTGGTTGTTGCGCTTAACGACGTCGCGTAAAACGTCCCGCCTAACATAGTTTTTGACCATGTCATTGATTAAATGCAGTCACCTGACTCATTAATATTAATGAGGTCTCATGAATATTGATAAGATGGCCGGTTGGAGAATTTGATTTTCTTTCAGCAATTTCTCTCAAATTCAGGTTAGTTAGCCATATTACATAATAATTAAACATTTACTTAAGAATTTAATTCTTAAGTCTAGAGATAAAAAGTGCGCATCAGAAATCCGGAGAGTTATTGAATGTTACAACGGCTGCTGCACTTGTATCACACGATATACCACTCAATATCTTCAGTGGTTTCACCAAATTTGTGCATGATAATGCAGACTAATGATAATGTAGCTACATTGATTGGTGACAATACTTTCCACAGTATGGGAGGTATAGCTTGTACCACATGGTACTGTTGATGAAGTGCATATAAAGCGCACATTCAGTGTACCACCGGTGGAAATGGTTGGTGCCTTTGGAAAAGTTCCCATAAAGATATATAGCAAACCTGCTGTTCCTGGTCTAAATATGTTATTATCGGACCAATGAAAGCACCTGAAAAGGAACCTACATATCTCATCTCTGCCAAGGCTTTAGACACATTCTGGGTTGCAGGTTATGTGCTTGAACTTTCCCCCCTGTCCATCATGGAGTGGCTTCATGAAAGTATCACGTCAACATTTTAACAAAACTAGAATTGAAGCACTTCCCTTCATCAACTTGGACCGGGGAAATCTGAGCACAATCTATACAGCATTATCGTTTGCCCAAGACCAGTGTCAGAAACATGGTCTTGGCATATGTCCAGTTACGTTTGACCAACCATTGTACATAAAGGCAGTACAAATGATGTAAACAAAGTCATTGTTCGACTTCGTGGCTTCCATCTACTCATGTCTTACCTAGGCAGCATTGGGTACATCATAACTGATAGCGGACTGGCAATTCTGTGGGAAAAGGTGTATGCCAAGGGATCTGTTGTGCATATGCTGACAAGTCATGCATACTCACGTGCGCACCGAGCCCACATGCTGACGTCAGCGTCCCTTATCTGTGTGCTATGTGACTTATGACTGATCTCATAAGAAACTCGGCACAGCCTCGTACTCACTGATCTACACAGATTTGTACCAATGTTTTTGAAACTAACCCAAAATATCCGATTGTATGTAATAAATCATTGCATAATGTGTGCTTTCGCAGTGTATCAGCACAGTGACATGACTGATGTCATTAGACACTCGACACAGCCTCGTACTCACTGATCTACACAGATTTGTACCACTGTTTTTGAAACTCACCCAAAATACCCCCATTGTATGTATAAAATCATTGCATAATGTGTGTTTTCGCAGTGCCTCATCACAGTGACTTATGACTGATCTCATAAGAAACTCGGCACAGCCTCGTTCCTTGTGAAATCAGAACACTTGATGGATACGAGAACCTATATGTATTACATGTTTAATTATAAAAGTAAGTTAGAATCGTGCAATCCGGATTAGACCCAGATCAGATTGCTCTGTCACAGGCAGAACGTAGCTTTGTCTGCGTACGGAATGCGAGATGAATCTCGTCACGCTTACTGAATTACATGCATATGCAGTGTAAGGAAATAACTAGATTTGATTTGCTCATGTCGATACCGATCCATAAAAGTGTACAATCGACTATGGTGAACAGTAATATCGCTTTCATGATAACTATTATGTTTCTCAAAATAATTATATTTTGTAGAATATGTACATACTTTGCAGTCTTATCTGGGCCAACCCTGGATTGGTGTGTACAACTGCATGGAGCAGCAAGATCGCATATGTCGCATATCTTACCCAGTCACTTGCTTCAAACTCTCGACGAAATATGATCATAGTTCTCCGGTACTTATCGTTCTTGTATACAATATTATATATTCAATGACCGCCACATATCCCACTTGTCGAGCTGTTTTGCGAACAACTGAACTGATTAGTCTACACAGGTAATGAGCAGCCAGCAGGTGACATATCCAGGTATACTAGCACAAATCCGGAGGCGCCGGAGCCGCCCCAATATTTGGCAAAAAATAAAATCTACAATAATGTGTATGAGATACCTATAAAAGTTGTATCTTAAATGCAGCAGAATGCATGAAATGGCATCTAGAATTAAAAAATTAACTAACACATTGATCATATACATGTATACACATATAAAATAACGGAAAAGTATATCGGACACGTGCATATATACACGGACTGTTGATTTAGTCTGCCGAATCGGTATGCACGGACTGTTAGTCTGTCGAACAGTAAGGGAGATAACAACGTTACCATGTAATAGTATTTCAACAGTTGCGTACCCTATACTTCACGCAAACCTTTTTAATCCGCACTGACTCCCTACCGTGTTCAATTAATATACATATATACACGCGTAGAAGCCAACCTGGATTTTCTATGGTGTCAAAATAGATACCACATACCAATACTTGTACTGTCAATAACCTGACCCGATCCTGTCCATGTAGTACTACATGTATTTTTGTTTTACATGCATTCGCTTGTTTTAACAAGTACAGTATGTATAGTCGTAACCTAACATGCACTACTAACCCTTGCTACCATAACATTGTTCCCCACCAATCAGCAGGCCTCATTCCGTAATGCAGCGTCGTACATTGGCGTACAGGGCCGTCACTACATGTTACACAAAATTATCTTTGTCACTTGAACCGCTAAGGTGGATGAACCCTGTACGACAAGAGGCATCTCTAACATTACGTGACCCCTTTCGATACCTTTCATTATTGTTATTATCGGGAGATATTCATCCAAATTCAGGCCCCTTAAATGACTCGCTAAACACATTAGACTCATCATGCTCAGACCATTCCTTAAACTTACTACATAGTGGGCTAAGTGTTATACATTTAAACATACAAAGCTTAATACCAAAGCTCGACTTACTAGACGTAGAATCACAATGCTATGATGTCCTAGTATTTACTGAAACGTGGCTATCACAAGACATATCTGACGATAACATACATATACCTAACTTTGGACGCCCTTTTAGATGTGATAGACGAGACAGATCAGGCGGGGGGTTGCAATATACTTGAGAGAAAATATGCACGGATTAATCCATTCCAGGTCTCGAAGCACTGTGGGTCGAAACAAACTATAAGAATGAAACTATTCTCATAGCTGGATTGTATCGCCCACCACACTCTAATATTAATTACTGGTCCCTCTTGGAAGAGAGTTATGACAGAGGGTATAACACATCAATTAACAACATAATCATCGCTGGCGATTTTAATATAAATACGCTCAATCAATCGGCATCTAAGATAGACAATATTATTGCTTCGTACAACTTTACCCAACTAATATTCAAACTAACACATTTCACCGAACACTCACAAACTCATATAGACCTCATCATCGTAAAGAATCCACGCACCGTTCTCACGTGTTTTGTCACGGATCATTTCGTCCCGGATCTTATAATGTACCAATCGCCTATAGTAGTAGTTCTCACATTCCCTAAACCTAAGCCCACCTCATTCAAATTTCACATTTGGAAATATGATGAAGGTGACTTTGATAAATATCGACAGCAACTGCATAATACAAACTGGGAAAGCAAAATAACAATAAATGACATTGACTCGTCTGTCAGCAACATTAGTTCTACTATAATAAACGAAGCAAAATAGTATATACCTAATAAAATAGTAATCATACGCCCTAACGATATACCATGGATGAAGAGCAATTTAAGAAAACTAATCAGACAGCGAAGACGACTTCACAAAAAATGGGAAAAACCTCAACACTGAACAAGCTTGGCAAACCTACAGAAAAAGAGAAATGAAGTAACACAACATATACGAAAAGCCTAACACGACTATAAACAATTCATAATTGATAAAATTAAGACAATATAACAGCTAAAAACTGGTTTAAAATGACTAAATCCTTAATAACCAGTGCTAATTCGAGTAATCAGATTCCAACACTAATTCAGAACGACACAACCGCGTATGTAGATAAAGACAAAGCAAGCTTGTTGAATGAGTATTTTTTTAAACAATCAAACATAGATGATAAAAACAAAAATCCACCGCATTTAACAACACATACTAATAACTCACTACCAATTATAGTTATATCAAATCAGGAAGTAAAAGATGCAATTTTGCAAATGGACTCCTCAAATGCATCTGGCCCCGAAGCAATATGCCCTCGACTGTTAAGAGAAGGTGTAAATCAACTTTCAAGACCCCTAGCAAACCTTTTTAATATATTGATTTATATTTGTCAGTTCCCACTGGCATGGAAAATGATATATAAGAAATCCAACCAGGCAGATCCCACGAATTACCGACCAATATCACTACTTAGTTGTATTGGTACAATCATGGAGCGATGTATCCACAAACACTTATATAATTACTTAATTGACAACAACATATTAACCAAGTATGAATCGGGCTTCAGACGTGGTGATTCTACAACTAATCAACTTGCTTACATATACAACGATATTTGCAAAGCTTTAGATGAAGGTAAATAAATTCGGGTAGTTTTCTGCGACATTTCAAAGGCATTCGACCGAGTTTGGCATCAGGGATTACTAGCGAAACTCTCATCAAATGGTATTATCGGCACCCTTCATAAATGGTTCTCTTCCTATCTTTCCACACGACAGCAGCGTGTAGTAATACATAACACACATTCTGAGTGGAAAAATATTAATGCTGGTGTACCACAAGGTTCAATCTTAGGGCCACTCTTATTTCTTATCTGTATTAATGACATAGTTAATGTGATTAATTGTAACATACGATTATTCGCGGACGACACAAGTCTTTATTTTATAGTTGAGGAACCAATCACTGCTTCGCGTATTCTAAACGACGACCTTCACAAAACAAAATTGGCTTGTAGACTTTAACCCAAATAAAACAGAGGTTATGTTGATATCCAGAAAACAAAATAGACGACTTCATCCTCCACTTCTTATGAACAATACCTTAATAAAAGAAGTTGAAACTCATAAACACCTAGGTATCGTATTTTCCGATACTGGCAAATGGCAGCCTCACATTTCATCGGTCATTTGTCGCGCCTGGCAAAGCATTGTATTGCTTCGTTGTTTAATATTTACGATAAATAGAAAGTCTCTAGAAAAGCATACTTCTCCATCATACGCACCTTGCTGGAATATAGCGATAGTACTTGGGATAATAGTTCAATAGAACTAAAAAATGAACTAGAATCCATACAAATTCAGGCCGCACGAATTGTTACTGGGGCCACTAAACTATGCAGTATAGACAAACTTTACACAGAAACCCAATTGGAAAGCATCGCACAGCGAAGAAGAAAACACAAATTACTTTCATTCTACAAAATGAAACACAATATGACACCAATGTATCTGAGCAATTTAATCTCTGAACAAACACAAACTCGATATAGGCTAAGAAACGACGAAGACATTCCATTAATACACACACGTACTAAACTGTACCAAGATTCATTTTTTCCATCTACCATACAATAATGGAATTCCCTATCCTCGAATGCAAGAAACAGCCCAACCCTTAACTCGTTTAAGAATATACTAAATGTTAACTTGCGTAAACCACCAACCTACTACTACACAGCTACTAATCGACAAGGCCAAATTCTCCAGACTCGTATCCGGCTAGGGTGTAGCGCGCTGAACTACGACTTCTTCCGGAAATCAATAGTTGACAGCGCTAGATACGCCAGTGGCGTAATCGAAAATGCTAATCACTACATTCTCTCATGTCCCCTTTATACAAATCAAAGACAACGATATTTGTCATCTCTTCCTTATCCACCGATCCTTAATAACTTAATTTACGGCAGCGAATTTGTAATGGACAATGAAAACAGCCTTGTATTCCAAAGGGTTCAACAATTCATTATTGCCTCTAAATGTTTCACTGAATGACGGGAGACTGCCCCTGCGACTGAACGGTTCGTAATGATTATCTTGTAAACTACCAATAACAGGACAAATGATATTCATATATCGTTACAACAGTTCATGCTTGGGATAACATTTGTGTTCTCCTTCAATTATCTAACAAAACTTACATATGCATACATTATATGCATTATTGCCACATTCCCATTTACTGATGCTTTACTCAAGGAGAAGAATTCGCATAAGCTCTGTGAGCGTGTTTTCTAATCCTTATACACCGTTACTTTATATGTATGTTGATGCATATATATATACATGTATATAATTTGAAATAAAATATTGTTTAAACTAAATGTAACAAATATGAGATTTAAGTTTTATATACTTGTATTAAACATAAATACTCCATTATTATTTGTAGTGCTTAAATAAATGTATTTGGTTCAAATATATCATATATGGAAAGACAACTGTTTGTTATTGTGTGCAAAATGTAATAATTGCGAAAATGGGATTATTTCTACTATTTGATTATAGGAAACCAATTGATTTCCCATTGACCCACATTCACACAAACATGACAATCGCAAACTACCTGCGCCAAAATCAATTGTGTTACTTCCATTTCTGGAGTCAGCGACCTAAGCCGGTTCTAAATCCATGCCAAACACGGGGTCATGCGGGTTGATTTCCATAAGTTATTCCCCCTGTTTTGACGGAACCGTCTACTTTCACTTTCGAAATCAAGTCGCACACAGAAAATTTAACCTGCATGTGTAGAGCATGCAAATAATATAGTAAAATGTTTGGCACAGACATACCTTTCCTGCAGCATCTATTTTATGTATCTCTCTGTCATAATAATAACAATCAATGCCGTTGTCCTGAAAATTTACTCCTTGTTGCTAAGCTGTACCAGGACTGGCTTACGGTCACATTATTCATTTGCCGACTGGTTCCTATAGGTCAGACTATATCAAATGGTGCGTAATCGCCCAGGGGGTATGCATAAGTAGTCGTGTATAAACAAATTTGTGCGGGCGTTTTGAGGTCACATACACAGTTTGCTTGCAAATCTTGACCCATTACTACCCAGTTTCATTTGAGGAACATTTTGGGGTGCTTTTAACACCAGTTTTCAGCATATTTGTAGCATTTATAAGAAAACACTGAACCTGTTGGTCACGTGATGTAAACAGAGTTTCCGTGGCGAATAAATGTAAACAATATATATTGGGGGACATGATGAGGTTGGATTTTTATTTCTTAAGAGTAAGCGAACCTATTGTTTAATTCATGCAGAACCAGTATAGACTGGCTGCATGTCATGTACAATTAGGTCCCACAGCATCCATACGAATAGTGTAAGTAGGAGAGACTGACCTTATTGAATGGCATTCGGTTAAATTATATAGTAAAACGATTTGGTGTGGTCTAACCTATAGGGCCTAATGGAATATTGCACCCCTGAATGGCCGACAGTGTTTACCTGTGTCCGACAAAGGGAAATAACTTTTACTGATGTGGGAACTATGTTTTGCATTCCCATTATAGTGGGCGGCAAGTTGGGAGCACGTGAAGGGTAATTTGTGGCAGTGAGAAAACAGGTTTATGGGTTTTGCGTCCAGTGTAGATCCAGATCAGCCTATGCATCCGCACAGTCTGATCAGGATCTGCACTGTCCGCCATTCCATCCATGAAACACCATTCATGCTCGAACAATCAATATAGATTATTATCAGGCTACAAGATTGTGCTATTTGAGCACCTACACTGGTCACAAATCCCGTATCAGTTAGACTATTCATACAAAACACCGGTCGTTTTTAATGCACCATATAATGATGCCTGCGTGTGCACATGCTTATCACTAACTGACTTGGGGTGGCGATAACTGGGCATGGCTTGGTGTGGGAACAAGACTCCAACTCCTATTGTGACTTGCTTATTTCCTTATTTGTTTTCCATTTTATGTATCCCGTAATTGATTATATAGAACCTATTGCCTGTATATTTGTGTCAATATTATATTTTAAATTTAATTGCTTTAATGTAATTGCCGTGTATCAGACGATGCTGAAACCAGAACAACTTATAATCCAGAAAATATAAATTATCACATAATATAAACTGTTCAAAAACTGATGGCAGGAATGTCTTGGTTTCGGCATCCTATGATATCTGGTCACATGTAAGGGAGAGGATTTAAATAAGCATGCTTTCAATCCAATCCCATTTGTATAGTACTGTATATAGTAACATTGACATTGACAATGAACTTGTAAACAATATGCAAATACAATATGTTTAAACTAAATCCCGTAAGCCCAATTTCTCCTGTCACAGCCACATTTAATAAATGGAGTTCATTCTTAATGGGAATCCCGATGTCCCTGGTGTTGCCCTCAGGTACATCAAGGGCGGATCTGGAGGGGGGTTCCGGGGTTGCAACCCACCCGTTCAGCCACGGAGTTTACATATATCACAGTTTACCACCAGTTCGTGTCTGAATTTAAATGCCGTAAAACACAGGAAAGTGCATTTCGAAGAGCTCAAAAACAGGAAAACCCCCTTGTTGCGAACGGTAACTCTTGCAATTACGCCAGTACCGTTCCAAAGCTAGCTACGGACGGTACGGGAGCAGATTGCAAGAGTTACATTCGCGACTAGACAACCCCCTTGAATGCTGGATCCGCCCTTGTACATGTTAGGCTTTTTGTTATAATTATGTGAGTGTTAAATCTCCGTAAACGCATTATAGAAATAGAGAATACCATGCTAGTGTCTTTTGATATCAAGGTTGTCAGGTCAGGCTAGGAATCGCGTAGAAATTCCGAGGCTCACCGAGGAATTCCTACCGTTTCCGAGCCGAGTCTGATAAATTTGACATAAAAATACACTAGCCTGGTATTCTATTTAACAGTTAGCGTTTCTGGCTACATAGTGAGCAATTATGACATTGTTGTCATTGAAAAGAACGCGGACTTGTTTTCTTGACATCATTCCCCTGACGTAATTCGGTAACGTCATGTGACGCCGTTTGACCAATGAAACTTCAATTTGTTGTAGCCCGGATATTCGTATCAGGTCAATGCCTGATACAGCAATGTGTTATCAGTCAGTACGTATTCGGCCAATACAGGACAGGTTACCTGCTAAATATAAATATTAATGTTATCCTCAACCTATAGGTGGTGGGACTTAGTGACTCGTGTGGTGAGGACCTGTCACTAGATCAGGCTATTGTAATTTCAGAGCTGAGTAAATAAATAAAATAAATACAATAAATAAATAAATTTATACCAATACTGCAGAGCTGCAGAGAGTATTTGATTAAATATTAAATGAAGAGCGCTAAGAGAATGTAGAAAAATCTAATTCAATGTACCAAAAATAAATTAAAATTACTAATAAATGCAAAACAATAAATGCAATTCAATGCCTAAGGATTGTACAGTGGAACCTCGTTAAACCTGACACCAAGAAAATATACGTGATCTTATTTTTAGAGATTTCTTGGTAATGCATCTCATATTATAATACATGTTCATGATTGCACAATACATAATTATGTCCCAGAATGGTCACATGCCTGCTTTGCAGTGGAACATCTCTAAACCGGACACCCTGGGGTCCTCCCAGGGTGTGTCCGGTTTAGAGAGGTTTCACTGTATATTATTTAGAGTCAAGAATTGGAAACTCGTTCTGGTCCATAATTTGAATGTAATCATTTCGGCTGTGTGAAGTTAGCACTGCAATCGCAGATCGACAATCAACATTCAAATCGAATGTCGAGTTGAATGTAGAGCTGTAAAGTGCTAGGATATGTAGAAAACTTGAATGAACAGCTGGCTAGTTCCAATGCGCTGCTGGCTCTGCAATGGACATTTGTACTTACAGTACAGAGTGAATGTACAGCTGGCTAGTGCCAATGTACAGCTGGCTCTGCAATCGACATTCAAACTCATATTTTCAGTTCAATCTGAATGTAGAGCTGGGTATTTTTAATGTACAGCTGGCTCTGCAATGGACATTCAAACATGTATTTTCCGTTGATTCTGAATGTAGAGCTGGATATTTCCAATGTACAGCTGGCTCTGCAATCGACATTCAAACTCGCATTTTCTGTTCAATCTGAATGTAGAGCTGGGTACTTGCAATGTACAGCTGGCTCTGCAATCGACATTCAAACTTGTATTGTCAGTTCAATCTGAATGTAGAGCTGGGTACTTCCAATGTACAGCTGGCTCTGCAATCGACATTCAAACTGGTATTGTCAGTTCAATCTGAATGTAGAGCTGGGTACTTCCAATGTACAGCTGGCTCTGCAATCGAAATTCAAAGACGTATCTTCGGTTGAATCTGAATGTACAGCTGGGCATTCCCAATGTACAGCTGGCTCTCCAATCGACATTCAAACTCGCATTTTCTGTTCAATCTGAATGTAGAGCTGGGTATTGCCAATGTAGAGCAGGCTCTGCAATCGACATTCAAACATGTATCTTCGGTTGAATCTGAATGTAGAGCTGGGTATTCCCAATGTACAGCTGGCTCTGCAATCGACATTCAAACTCGTATTGTCAGTTCAATCCGAATGTAGAGCTGGCTATTCCCAATGTAGAGCTGGCTCTGCAATCGACATTCAAACATGTATCTTCGGTTGAATCTGAATGTAGAGCTGGGTATTCCCAATGTACAGCTGGCTCTGCAATCGACATTCAAACTCGCATTTCCTGTTCAATCTGAATGTAGAGCTGGGTACTTCCAATGTACAGCTGGCTCGGAAATCGACATTCAAACTTGTATTGTCAGTTCAATCTGAATGTAGAGCTGGGTTCATCCAATGTACAGCTGGCTCTGCAATCGACATTCAAAGATGTATCTTCGGTTGAATCTGAATGTACAGCTGGGTATTCCCAATGTACAGCTGGCTCTGCAATCGACATTCAAACTCGCATTTTCTGTTCAATCTGAATGTAGAGCTGAGTACTTCCAATGTACAGCTGGCTCTGCAATCGACATTCAAACTTGTATGTCAGTTGAATCTGAAGTAGAGCTGGGGGTACTTCCAATGTAGCAGCTGGCTCTGCCAATCGACATTGAAACATGTATTGTCCGTGAACCTGAATAGTAGAGCAATTGTCATTGGGTATTCCAAATGTAGAGCTGGCTCTGCAATCGACATATCAAACATATATCTTATCTTTCCGGTTGAATCTGAATGTAGAGCTGGGTAATCCAATGCACAGCTGCTCTGAACACGACATTCAAACTCGCATTTTGGCTATCAATGTGAATTAGAGCTGGTTACTTTCCAATGTACTGCTGGCTCTGCAATCGACATTCAAACAGTATTGTCATTCAATCTGAATGTAGAGCGGGTACTTCCAATGTACAGCGGGCTCTGCAATCGACATTCAAACATGTATTTCCGTTGAATGTGAATGTAGAGCTTTACTTCCAATGTAAGGCTGGCTCTCAATCGACATTGAAACATGTTATTGTCCGTTGAATCTGGATTGTAGAGCTGGGTATTTCCCAATGTACAGCTGGCTCTGCAATCGACATTCAAAACAATGTATTGTCCGTTTCAATCGAATGTAGAGCAGGGTATTCCCAATGTCGAGCTGGCTCTGCAAGTCGACATTCAAACTCCATTTCTGTTCTATCTGAATGTAGAGCTGGGTACTTCTAATGTACAGCTGGCTCTGCAATCGACATTGAAACTTGTATTGTCCGTTTCCAATCTGAATGTAGAGCTGGTACTCCAATGTACAGCGGGCTGTGCAAGGACATGAAACGCGTATTGTCAGTTCAATCTGAATGTAGAGCTGGGTATTCCCAATGTAGAGCTGGCTCTGCAATCGACAATCAAACATATACTTCGGATGAATCTGAAAATGTAGAGATGGTATTCCCAAGTAGAGCTGCTCTGGCAATCGACATTCAAACATGTTATCTTCGTTGAATCTGAATATAGAGCTGGGTATTCCCAATGTACAGCTTGGCTCTGCAATCGACATTCAAGAATCGTATTGTCCAGTTTCAATCTGAATGTAGAGCAGGGGTATTCCCAAATGGTACAGCTTGGCTCTGCAAACGACATTCAAACTCGTATTGTCAGTTCTATCAGAATGTAAAGCTAGGTATTCCAAATGAGAGCTGGCTCTGCTATCGACATTCCAAACATGTATCTTCGGTGAATCTGAATGTAGAGCTGGGTATATCCCATGTACAGCTGGCTCTGCAATCGACATTCAACATGTATTTCTGTTGATATCTGAATGGTAAGATCTGTGTACTCCAATGTACAGCTGGCACTGCAATCGACATTCAAACATGTAATGTCCGTTTGAAATACTGAATGTTAGACGCTTGGTAAATTCCAATGTAGAGCTGGCTCTGCAATTTCGACATTCAAACATGTAATCTTCTGTTGAATCTGAATGTAGAGCTGGATATTACCCAATGTACATTTCTGGCTCTGCAATCGGGATATTCAAACTCCGTAATTGTCAGTTCAATCTGAATGTAGAGCTGGGTACTTGGTCCAATGTCCAGCTGGCTCCACACAATCGACATAAAACATTTATTTACGTTGAATGTGAATTTGAAGCTGGGTACTTCCCAATGTTACAAGCTGGCTCTGCAATTCGTTGACAATTGAAACATGTAATTTTCCGTTGAATCTGAATGTAGAGCTGTTATTCCCCCCAAAATAGTTAAAGGAAACTTAATAACCCCAAGCTGGCTCTGCAATCGACATTGAAACATGTATTGTCGCGGTTTTTATTTCATTTTTTTTCAATCCTGAATGTAGAGCTGGTAACTTCAATGTACAGCTGGCTTCAAAGCAATCGACATTTTCAAACATGTATAGTTCATTTAAATTCTGAATGTTAGAAGCTGTACTTCCAATGGACAGCTGGCTCTGCAATCGACATTCAAAGATGTTATGTTTCGTTTGAATTCCGAATGTACACGCTGGGCATTTTCCCTAATGTACAACTACATGGCTCCTCGCAATCGACATTCAAAACTCATCTAACCTCAATTTTCTGTTCAACTGAATGTAGAAAGCTTGAGTACTCCAATTGTATCAGATGCTCTGCTATTCGAATCAACTACTTGTATTGTCAAAAGTTGAATCTGAATGTACAGCTGGGTACTGCCAATGTAAACAGCTGGCTCTGCAATCGACATTCCCAAACCATTTATTTTTCCGTTGAATCTGAATGTACAAATGCTGGGCATTCCCAATGTACAAACTGGCCTGCAATCGACATTCAAACTCTCATTTTTCTTGTTTCCAATTGAATGTAGAAGCTTGGGTATTCCAATGTACAGCGGCTGTGCAATCGACATTCAACCTCGCAATTTTCTTGGTCAATCTGAATGTAGAGCTTGGTACTACTTCCAATGTTACCCAACTGGGCTTCAGCAATCGACATTCAAAACTTGAATTGTCAGGTTCAAATCTGAAAGTAGAGCTGGGTACAATGTCCAATGTACAGCTGGCTCTGCAATCGAATTCAAAATGTATCTTCGCGGTTGAATCCTGAATGTTACAGCTGGGTAATCCCAATGTACAATCTTGCACTGCAATTCGACATTCTAACTCGCAATTTTCTGTTCAATCTGAATGTAAGCTGGGTACTTCCCAATGTAACAGCAGCACTGCAATCGACATTCAACATGTATAAAGTCAGCTAAATCTGAATGTTAGAGCTGGGTAAACTTCCAATGTACAGCTGCTTTCGCAATCGACATTCAAAGATGTTAATCTTCGGTTGAAACTTTTGAATGTACAAGCTGGGTTACTTCCAATTACAGCATGGCTCGCAATGGACATTGAAACATGTATTGTCCGTTAATCTGAATGTAGAGCTGGGTAATCCCAATGTACAGCTGGCTCTGCAATTCGAAACATTCAACATTTTGTTCCCGTTCAATCTGAATGTAAGCTGGGGGTATTCCCCAATGTCGAAGCTGGCTCTGCAATCGACATTCAAACTCGCATTTTCTGTTCTAATCTGGGAATTTTAAGCTGGGTAACTTCTTGTCTAATGTACAGCTGGCTCTGCAATCGACATTGAACTTGTAATTGTCAGTTCACTCTGAATGTAAGCCTGGGGTAAACTTCCTAATGTACATCTTTTTGGCCTGTGCTATTCGACATTGAAAACTCGTAATTGTCAAGTTCAATCTGAATTGGTAAAAGATCTGGGTATATTCCCTAATGGTAACTGCTCTGCAAATCGGACATTCAAACATATATCTTCCGTGAGTCTGAATGTAGAGCTGGGTAATTCCAATGGTGAGCTGCTCTGCAATCGACATTCAAACATGTATCTTCGGTTGAATCTTGAATATAGAGCCTGGGTATTCCCAATTGTACAAGCTGCTCTGCAATCGCAATTGAAACATAGTAAAAAAAAAAAAAAATTGTCCGTTCAATCTGAATTGGGTAGAAGCTGGGTTATTCCCTAATGTCGAGCTGGCACAGCAATCGGCATTCAAACTCGCATTTTCCTGTTTTAATCTGTATTGTAGAGCTGGGTACTTCCAATGTAAACAGCTGCTCAGCAATTCGACATTCAAACCTTGTATTGTCATTTCAATCAGAATGAAGAGAATTGGGTACTTCAATTTACGCTGGCTCTGCAATCGACCTTCAAAGATTGGAATCATTCCGGAATTGAATCTGAATGTAGAGCTGGGTATTCCAAATGTACAGCTGGCTCTGCAATCGACATTCAAACTCGCATTTCCTGTTCATTCTGATGTAAGCTGGTAACTTCAAGGTACAGCTGGCTCTGAAATCGACATTCAAACTTGTATTGGTCAGTGTCAATTCTGAATTATAAGCTGGGTACTACCAATGTCCAAGCCTCGGCTCTAGCAATTCGACATTCAAGATGTATCTTCGGTTGAATCTAATTGTACAAACCTTTGGTATTCCCAATTGTAGACCTGGCTCTTGCAATCGACCATTGAAACAATGTATCTTCCGTTGAATCTGAATGGGTAAAGCTGGGTATTCCCAATGTACAGCTGGCCTCTGCAATCGACATTCAAACTCGTATTGTCAGTTTCAATCGAAATTGTATGAACGGGTAATTCCAATGTAAGGGCTGGCCTCTGCAATCCGACTTCAAACAGTAAACTTCGTTGAATCGAATGTTAGAGCTTGGGTATTCCCAATGTTTACAAGCTGGCTCTGCAATCGACATTCAAATCGCATCTCTTTCAATCTAATTTAAGACTGGGAACTATCCCCAATGTTACCCAAGCTGGCTCTGCAATCGACAAGTCAAACATGTATTGTTCAGGTTTCAATCTGAATTGTAGAGCAGGTAACTTCCAATGTACAGCTGGCTCTGCAAATTCGAAACCATTCAAACTTGCATTTTCTGTCAATTCGAATGTAGAGGCTGGGTACTAATCCCCAATGTACAAGCTGGCTCTGCAATCGACATTCAAACTTGTATGTCCAGGGTTCAATTCCCTGAATGTAGAAGCTGGGTACTTCCAAGTACAAGCTGGCTCTGCAATCGACATTCAACCTGTATTGACATTCCAAATCTGAAATGTAGAGCTGGTACTTCAATGTTAACAGCAGGCTCTTGCAATCGAAATTCAAAGACGTAATCTTCGGTTGAAATCAGAATGTATACAGCTGGGCATTCCAATGTACCCAGCTGGCTCCCAATCGACATCAAACTCGCATTTTCCGGTTCCACTCTGCGAAATGTAGAGCTGGGTAAATGCCATGTAGAGCAGGCTCTGCAATTCGACAAAATTCAAACATGTATCTTCGGTTAATCCTGAATGTTAGAGCTGGGGAATTCCCAATGTACAAGCTGGCTCTGCAATCGACATTCAAACTCGTATTGTCAGGGTTCAATTCCGAATGTAGAAAGCTGGCTTAATCCCAATGTAGAGCTGGCTCTGCAATCGACATTCAAAAACATGTAATCTTCGGTTGAAATCTGAATGTAGAGCTAGGTATTCCCAATTGTAACAGCTTGGCCTGCAATTCGACATTCAAACTCGCATTTCCAATTCAATCTGAAATGTAGAGCTGGTAACTTCCAAATGTACAGCTGGCTCGGAAAACGACATTCAAACTTGTATTTGTCAGGTTTCAATCTGATGTAGACTGGGTTCATCCAATGTACAGCAGGCTCTGCAAATTCGACAAATTCAAGATGTAATCTTCGTTGGAATCATTGAATTACAAGCTGGGTATTCCCCAATGTAACCGCTGCTCGCATCGACATTCAAACACGCATTTTCTGGTTCAATTCTGGATGTAGACTGAAAGTACTTCCCCCCCAATGTACAGCTGGCTCGCAATCGACATTCAAACTTGTATTGGTCAGTTTGAATCTGAATGTAGAGATGGTACTTTCCAATGTACAAGCTGGCTCACAATTCGACAATCTGAAACATGTATTGTCCGTTGAATTTTCTGAAATGATTAGAGCAATTGGTCATTGGGTATTCCCAATGTAGAACTGGCCTCTGCAATTCGACATTCAAACATATATCTTCGTTGAATTCCTGAAATGTATAAGCTGGGTATTCCCAATGCACAGTCTGGCTCTGAATCGGACATTCAAACTCGCATTTTGCTAATTCAATTAAATTTAGAGCTGGTTACGTTCCAATGTAAACAGCTGGCTCTGCAATTCGACATTTCAAACCGTATTTGTCAGTTCAATCTGAATGTAGAGCTGGGTATCTTCCAATGTACCCAGCTGGCTCATCTGCAATCGACATTCAAACCATGGTATTTTCCCGTTAAATGTGAATGTAGACGCTGGGTACAATCCAATGTACAGCTGGCTCCTGCAATTCGACATTGAAACATGTATTGTCCGTTGAAACTTTGAATGTAGAGCTGGTATTCCCCCAATGTACCGCTGGCCTGCAATCGACATTCAAACATGGTATTGTCCGTTCAATTCCAATTAGAAGCTTGGTATTCCCAATGTTCGAGCTGGACTCTGCAATCGACATTCAAACTTCGCATTTTCTGGTTCAATCTGAATGTAGAGGCTGGGTACTTCTAATTGTACACGCTGGCTCTGTTCAATCACATTGAAACTTGTTAATTGGTCCCCGTACATCTGAATGTAGAGCAGGGTTAAGCTTCCCAATGTACAGCTGGCTGAGGCCAATCGACATTGAAACTCGTAATTGTCAGTTCAATCTGAATGTTAGAGCTGGTATGAAATCCCAATGTAGAAGCTGCTTTTTTTCTGGCAATCGACATTCAAACAAATATCTTCGGTTTGAATCTGAATGTAGAGCTGGGTATTCCCAATGGGTAAGAGCTGGCTTCGCCAATCGACATTCAAACATGTATCTTCGGTTGAATCTGAATCATAGAGCAGGGTAATTCCCCAATGTACAAGCTGGCTCTGCAATTCGACAAATCAAAATCGTTATTGTTCAGTTCAATCCTTGAATGTAGAGCTGGTATTCCCAATGTACAGCAAGCGGCTCCTGCAATCGACATTCAAACTCGTAATGTTCAGGGTTCTAATCTGGAATGTTACCCAAGCTAGGTATATCCAAATGTAGAGCTGCTCTGCTATCCGACCATTCAAACATTAACTTCGGTTGAATCTGATGTAGAGCTTGGGTAAATTCCCAATGTACAGCTTGCTCCTGCAATTCGACAATTCAAACATGTAATTTTTCTGTTGATTCTGAATGTAGATCTGTGGTACTTCCAATGTACAGCTGGCTTCTGCAATCGACATTCAAACATGTATTGTCCGTTGAATCTGAATGTAGAGCTGGGTAAATTCCCAATGGTAGAGCTGCTCTGCAAATCGAACATTCAAACCATGTATCTTCTGTTTGAAATCGTGAATGTAGAAGCTGGATATTCCCAATGTAAAGCTGCGCTGCAATCGGGATATTCAAACTTCCGTAATTGTCATTTCAATCTGAATGTAGAGCTGGTACTTCAATTACAGCTGGCTCTACAATCGAACATTCAAACATTTAAATTTCCCGGTTGAAGTGTGAATGTTAGAGCTGGATACTTCCAATTGTAACAAGCTGGCTCCTGCAATCGACATTGAAACATGTATGTCCGTTGAATCCTGAATGTAGAGGCTGGTAATTCCCAATGTACAGCTGGCTCTGCAATCGGACATTGAAACATGTATTGTCCGTTCAATCTGAATGTAGAAAGCTGGGTACTATTCCAATTGTACAAAGCTGGCTTCGCAAATCACATTTTCAAACATGTTATATCAGTTATATCCTGAATTAGAGCTGGGTACTTCCAATGTTACAGCTGGCTCTGCAATCCGACATTCAAAGATGGTAATGTTTCGGTTGAATCCGAATGTACAGCTGGCATTCCCAATGGTACAACTAACTGGCTCTGCAATCCGACATACAAACTCGCATAATCCTTGTTCAATCTGAATTGTAGAGCTTAGTACTTCCAATTGTACAAGCTGGCTCTGCAATCGATTCAAACTTGTAATTCAGTTGAATCTGAATTTACACTGGGTAACTGGCCAATGTTTAGCAGCTGGCTCCTGCAATCGACATTCAAACATTTTATTTTCCGTTGATATTCTGATTGTACGCTGGGCATTCCAATGTACAACTGGCTCAATGCCCAAATCGACATTCAAACTCACAATGTTTCTGGTCAATATGAATGCAGAGCTGGGAATTCCCCCAAATGTACAGCTGGCTTGTCAATTCCGACAAACATTCAACTCGCCATTTTCTGTTTTCAGTTCTGAATGTAGAAGCTGGGTCTTCTCCAATGAACAACTGGCTCTGCAGAATCGGACATTCAAACTGGGTATTCCCAAAGTAAGCTGGCTCTGCAAATTCGACATTAAAACCTTGTAATTGTCCGGGTTCCCCAATTGAAGGTAAGACTGGGTATTCCTTAATGTCGGGATTCCCTGGCTCCTGCAAATCGACAATTCAAACCTTCCAATTTTCTGGGTTTATTCCTGTAATAAGAAAGCAGGTTTAACTATAATGGTACACCTGGCTCTGCAATCGACATTCAAACTGTAATTGTCAGTTCAATCGAATGTAGAGGAAGGTACTTCCAATGGTTACAGCTGGCTCTGCAATCCAACTTCAAAGATGTATCTTCGGTTGAATCTGAATGTAGAGCTGGGTATTCCCAATTAACAGCGGCTCGCAATCGAACATTCAAACCGCAATTTCCTGGTTCAATCTGAAAGTAAGCTGGGTACTTCCAATTACAGCGGGCTCTGAAATCGACATTCAAACTTGTATTGTCAGTTCAAATTCTGGACTATAGAAGCTGGGTACTTCCCAAAGTACAGCTGGGCCCTGGTGCAATCGACATTGAAACACGTAAAATTGTCAATTCAATCAGAATGTTAAAGAAGCTTAATTCCCAATGTAAGGACCCAGCTGGCTCTGCAATCGACATTGGAATACATGGTATTTCGTCCGTATCAATCTTGAATGTAGAGCTGAATATTCCCTTAATGTCGAGCTGGCTCTGCAATCGACATTCAAACTTTCCGCAATTTTCTGTAATCTTGTCATGGTAAGACTTGTACTCAATGTTACAGGCTGCCAATGCATCGAACATCCCACCAATGTATTCAAGATGTATTTCTCAGCCTGAAATCTGAATCGTTAGCAGCTGTATACCCAATGTACAGCTGCTCCTGTTCAATCTGATTCCCAAGTCAAAGCTGGGTCGCATTTTCCTTGTTCAATCTGGAATGTTAGAGCTGGGTAACTCTGCAATCGACAAACTGGCTCTGAAACGAACATTTTCAAACTTGTATGGAACAATGTCATTCCTGAATGAAAGAGCTGGGTACTTCTCCAATGTACATGCTGGCTGTGCAATCGACATTGGAAACTTCGTATTGTCAGTTCAATCTGAATGTAAGACTGATTCCCAAATGTAAGTCTTGGCTCCTGGGCTATCGACAATCAAAACATTAATATCCCTCGTGAATCTTGGGGAATGTAAGAGCTGGGTTAATTCAAGGGGTTAAGAGCTGGCTCTGCAATCGACATTTCAAAGCACCATGTATCTTCGGTTGAAATCTGATGAATAGAGCTGGGTATTTCCCCAATGTACAGCTGGCTCTGCAATCGGAATGAAACATGTATTGTTCCGTTCAATCTGAATGAATACTTGGGTAATCTAATGTCGAGCTGGCTTCCCTGCATCGACATTCAAACTCGCATTTTCTGTTTTATTTCTGTAGTAGAGCTGGGTTACTTCCAATGTACATCTGGGCTCCAACAAACTGAATTGTAGAGCTGGTACTTCCAATGTACAGCTTGGCTTGTGCATTCCGACAATTGAAACTCGTAAGGTGTCAGTTCAATTAAAATCTGATGTAGGAGCTTGGTATTCCCAATGTAGAAGCCTGGCTCTGCAAATTCCGGAACCATCAAACATATATCTTCGGTTGAATCTGAATATGTAAGCGGTATTCAATGTAGAGCCTGGCACTGCAATCGACATTCAAACATTGTAATCTTCGGTTGATCTGAATTGTAAGAGCTGGGTATTCCCAAAGAACAGCTGCTTCTGCAATCGAACATGGGAAACAATGTATAAGACGTTCAAATTCCCTGAATGGTAAGAGCATGTATCTCCTATGTCGAGCTGGCTCTGCAATCGAAACATTCAACTCGCCAATTTTTTTCTGTTATTATTCTGTATGTAAAGAGCTGGGTACTTCAATGTACAGCTGGCACTGCAATCGACATTCAAACTTGGTAATGTTCAAAGTTCAATCTGAATGTAAGAAATATGGGTACTTCCCAATGTAACACCTGGCTCTGCCAATCGACCCAATCAAAGGGATGTTAAATTCATCGTTGAATTCTGAATGTAGAGCTGGGTAATAACACCAATGTACAGCTGGCTCTGCAAAATCGAACAATTCAAACCTCCGCATCTGTTCATTCTGATTGGTTAAAGAAGCTGGGTACCCTTCATGTACAGCTGGCTCTGGATCCGAACATTCAAACTGTAATGTCAAATTTCAATCTGAATGTAAGCTGTACTTCCCAATGTACAGCTGCTTCTGCAAATCGACATTCAAAATGTAATCTCGGTTGATCTGATGGGTGACAAAGCTGTATTTCCCAATGTAAGAGCTGGCTTCTGCAATCGACAATGGGAAACAAATGTATCTCCCGTGAATTCAGAATGTTTAGGAGCTGGGTATTCCCAATGTTACAGCTTGGCTCCTGCAATCGACATTCCCAAACTCGTATTTGTCAGTTCAAATCAAGAATGTTTTTTTTTTATTTTTTTTAACTTGGGTTAATCAATTGTAGTGCTGGGCTTCTGCAATCGAAACATCCAAACAGTATTCTTCAGTTTCCTTGAATCTGAATGTAGAGTTAAACTGGGTATTCCCAAAGTAGATGGCTCTGCAATCGACATTATGTATCTCGGGTTCCCAATCTGAATGTAGAGCTGGGTATTCCCAATGTACAGCTGGCTCTGCAATCGACATTCAAACTGTATTGTCGTTCAATCTGAATGTAGAGCTGGGTACTTCCAATGTACAGCTGGCTCTGAATCGACATTCAAATTGCTTCTTCATCTGAATTGTAGAGCTGGGTACTTCCAATGTACAGCTGGCTCTGCAATCGACATCAAACTCGTAATGTCCTGTTCATCTGCTGATCTATGACATTCTCAGTTAATCTGTGTGGGATTTGATGGTAAGAGCTTTGGTTGAATCAATGATGGGTACCCAAGCTGGCTCTGCAATACAATACAAGTTCGAATGTCGATTGCAAAGCCAGCTGTTCATTGAAAGTACCCAGCTCTACAATCCAATTGAACGGAAAATACATGTCTGAATGTCGATTGCAGAGCCCGCTGTACACTGGAACCACCCAGCTTTACATTCAGATGCATCTGAAAATACATGTTTGAATGTCGATTGCAGAGCCAGCTGTACATTGGAAGTACCCAGCTATGCATTCAGATTGAACAAAACAAACGGATTTGAATGTCGATTGCAGAGCCAGCTGTACATTGGAAGTACCCAGCTATATATTCAGAATGAACGGCAACTACATATTTGAATGTAGATTGCAGAGCCAGCTGTACATTGGAAGTAACCAGCTCCACATTCAGAATCAACCGCTAATACAGGTTTCAATGTTGATTGCAGAGCCAGCTGTATATTGAAAGTGCCAGGCTCTACATTCAGATTCAACCACTAATACATGTTTGAATGTCGATTGCAGAGCCAGCTGTACATTGTAAATACCCAGCTCTACATTCAGAATCAACCGACAATACGAGTTTGAATGTCGATTGCAGAGCCAGTTGTTTTTGGTACCCAGCTATACATTCAGATTCAAACGAACATACGGGTTTGAATGTCGATTGCAGAGCCAGCTGTACATTGAAAGTACCCAGCTCTACATTCAGTATAAACCGACATTACGAGTTTGAATGGCGATTGCAGAGCCAGCTGTAAATTGGGAATACCCAGCTCTACATTCAGATTGATCGGAAAATACAAGTTTGAATGTCGATTGCAGAGCCAGCTGTACATTGGAAGAACCCAGCTCTACATTCAGATTCAACCGAAAATACATGTTTGAATGTCGATTGCAGAGCCAGCTGTACATTGGAAGTACCCAGCTGTACATTCAGATTGAACAGAAAATGCGAGTTTGAATGTCGATTGCAGAGCCAGCTGTACATTGGAAGTACCCAGCTCTACATTCAGATTGAACTGACAGTACAAGTTTCAATGTCGATTGCAGAGACAGCTGTACATTGGAAGTACCCAGCTGTACATTCAGATTGAACTGACAATACGAGTTTGAATGTCGATTGCAGAGCCAGCTCGACATTAGGAATACCCAGCACTACATTCATATTGAACGGACAATACATGTTTCAATGTCGATTGCAGAGTCAGCTGTACATTGGAAGTACCCAGTTCTACATTCACATTCAACCGAACATACATGTTTGAATGTCGATTGCAGAGCCAGCTGTACATTGGGAATACCCAGCTCTACATTCAGATTCAACCGAAGATACATGTTTGAATGTCGATTTCAGAGCCAGCTGTACATTGGGAATACACAGCTCTACATTCAGATTGAACTGACAATACGAGTTTGAATGTCGATTGCAGAGCCAGCTCTACATTGGGAATACCCAGCTCTACATTCAGATTGAACAGAAAATGCGAGTTTGAATGTCGATTGCAGAGCCAGCTGTACATTGGGAATACCCAGCTCTACATTCAGATTCAACCGAAGATACCTGTTTGAATGTCGATTTCAGAGCCAGCTGTACATTGGGAATACCCAGCTCTACATTCAGATTGAACTGACAATACGAGTTTGAATGTCGATTGCAGAGCCAGCTCTACATTGGGAATACCCACCTCTACATTCAGATTGAACTGACAATACGAGTTTGAATGTCGATTGCAGAGCCAGCTCGACATTAGGAATACCCAGCACTACATTCATATTGAACGGACAATACATGTTTCAATGTCGATTGCAGAGCCAGCTGTACATTTGAAGTACCCAGCTCTACATTCAGATTGAACTGACAATACAAGTTTGAATGTCGATTGCAGAGCCAGCTGTACATTGGAAGTACCCAGCTCTACATTCAGATTGAACAGAAAATGCGAGTTTGAATGTCCCAGCTGTACATTGGGAATACCCAGCTCTACATTCAGATTCAACCGAAGATACATGTTTGAATGTCGATTGCAGAGCCAGCTCTACATTGGGAATACCCAGCTCTACATTCAGATTGAACTGACAATACGAGTTTGAATGTGGATTGCAGAGCCAGCTGTACATTGGGAATACCCAGCTCTACATTCAGATTCAACCGAACATACATGTTTGAATGTCGATTGCAGAGCCAGCTGTACATTGGGAATACCCAGCTCTACATTCAGATTGAACTGACAATACAAGTTTGAATGTCGATTGCAGAGCCAGCTGTACATTGGAAGTACTCAGCTCTACATTCAGATTGAACAGAAAATGCGGGTTTGAATGTCGATTGCAGAGCCAGCTGTACATTGGGAATACCCAGCTGTACATTCAGATTCAACCGAAGATACATCTTTGAATGTCGATTGGAGAGCCAGCTGTACATAGGAAGTACCCAGCTCTACATTCAGATTGAACTGACAATACAAGTTTGAATGTCGATTGCAGAGCCAGCTGTACATTGGAAGTACCCAGCTCTACATTCAGATTGAACTGACAATACAAGTTTGAATGTCGATTGCAGAGCCAGCTGTACATTGGAAGTACCCAGCTCTACATTCAGATTGAATAGAAAATGCGAGTTTGAATGTCGATTGCAGAGCCAGCTGTACATTGGCACTAGCCAGCTGTACATTCACTTTGTACTGTATGTACAAATGTCCATTGCAGATCCAGCAGCGCATTGGAACTAGCCAGCTGTTCATTCAAGTTTTCTACATATACTAACTTTACAGCTCTACATTCAACTCCACATTCGATTTGAATGTTGATTGTCGATCTGCGATTGCAGTGCTAACTTCACACAGCCAATGATTTCTGATACTGTTTTATTGAACACTTCTGAAATACAAAATTAACATGAAAACAGTCGGATGAAAATTTAAATTTGAATGTTCAGAGTTGAAAAACCCAATTGATACACAAATAATGGAATAAAAATCAGTATCCTTATCTGGAGAACGGATATATGATAAATGTGTGTTGTGTCATAATACACAGGCTCTTGAACAACGGTTCATAGTTCGGTGTTGTATGGGTTATTTCGGTATCTCTGATGGTTTAGGTGCATTTTTACCAACATACAATTTACGTCAGCTCCCGCGAATTGCTCGTATGGCAGTAAGAAATGTGCCAGAATGTTCGGAACGGTGAATGTGTATATAATTGGCGATTTATATCGTGTGTAATAATTGAGCATTAGTAGTTGCACAAAACTATGTAAATTACACAAGACCAACGAAATGAATAGTTACACCACGACATGTTTTCCGCGTTTTGACGTCACGTGGTGTGACCTCAAACGTGACGTCATGTAATATTATTTAAATCCAGTTCAACATTTTGCATGGTAGCTCGTTTCCAAGAAAACACGCGCGCAATTACGAGTGTTCACCTCATGGTTTATTATTTGTAATGAGTTGATTACGGGTTTTCTCTCACAGCAAAACCCGTGCAAATAAGTCGCAATAGTGTCTCAACGCACTTGGGCAAGACTTCGTGTCGCACCGCACCGCCACAAAAGTAAATAATTCGTCGTATATTTTCAAACTGAATTATGCGGGCATGGAATATATAATATATAGTGTAGTTTGCTAAAGAGCCAAAAAGGCCATGCTTGTGCACGGGCATGGAATATATAATATATAGTGTAGTTTGCTAAAGAGCCAAAAAGGCCATGTTTGTGCACTTTTGGAAACAAACCTGAAACTTGGCACACGGGTAGATACCACAAATACAAGCAACATAGGCTATATGTCATCATATTTGTAAAATGTGTGGTACTAATTGTAACCACATTATGTTGTTAGGTGGTGCCAGGTGGTGCCAGGTGGTGCCATCTGGTGGCGCATATATAGGATTAAGCATGTTTCAGTGTTGAAATATACTTAACACATTTCGTACAGTTGACGTCATTTTTGTCTCAGAAATGGTAGGCAATGTTTGTTTACTTTGAATGATAACTTCGCAGTTGAAACGGATATGACGTTGTACGCTTACATTTTCACGTCACGAACGTTATTTGTACATCAGACAAATTCGCGGCAAAAATGACGCCAATGATATGAAGTTATGATGTATCTAAAACCTAAATAAATAACATATTTTGTCTATGCTCCGCCTCTGTGTTCATGTGTTGCTATGGTAACATGTAGAACTAAGGTACTTAGCTGTGATATTGTCAATCAATGTGTCTTTATTAGAGAAATGTTTGATGATCATTTTTATGTTGATTTCATGTGTCTACATAAGTAAATAAAACATATACAGCAAAAGTCTACGTAATTCTGGATCACCCCTCGAGACAGTTCTGATGTCATCAGCTAAGTACCTTAGTTCTACATGTTGAGTCTTAAACACGTTTCGTACTTCTATGTTTATACTCTCACGATATAACTTCCATATATTCACCTGATGTGTTTTCCATGATGTAACTGAAATCAACATGCAGTCATTTATATATACTGTGTTGCTAGGCAACATCTACAAGCTTTGATTTCATATTTTAATGGATACTATCTTATCAAATAGTATTAAAAACACAAATGCTGGTGCAAAGTCTGTAATAAGCAAATATGTTAGTATTGGTATATACTAACACAATATTATTGATTATATACAATTGTCCCGATAGAGCACGGTGGTACCATGTGGCGCCTTTGGTGGAGCCACATGGTGGTTCCTATATCATCACACACAGAACTGCGGATTATCTTGGGAATATGTTTACATTTTTTTCCCAATATGTTTTAATATGTCTTGGGAGACATTTCATTTACAGTTTGTGGTTCTACTACGTATTTAGCGTTGCTACGTGGGGCTGCATAGCGCCACATTTATGCAATACGTAAACATGTATCAACATTGCATTGTTATCATGAAATAATACGATATTTTATGACTATCATGAAATATTTCAAAATATATACCGATGTTCCAAATGTGGCACTCCATAGCAACACGCGAGTGTCACATGTCTCATGTGAGATGATGAACATACTGACTTTAGTACTCGACCAGTAACTCCTATTAGCTCAGCTGAATCAGAGCCTGGACATTATTTAGAAACAATGTCCCAAGAAATGCGGGAGTTGGCTAGGCGGAGAAGGATATCTTCGTGAAGGCCTACTTTTAATTAGTGATATTCAATCACAGGTCCACTTGCAAATGAGCGTTTCAGCTTGCATATATCGGATTCATAATTTGCGTATATATGACATGACGTTGTTGACATACAAAATGGCTAACGCGGTAACATCCGCCGTCCATATTCAGACTCTGATCAGTCAGACGATTGAAGATGCAGGCAAAACACTGTATGACCAATATGTTGATCGTCGAATGATGAAAGCAACAATGGCTGTATCAGAACCAATACCTAGGCAGACGTTGCCACTCTTCAGCAGGCCACACACTAGAACTCGCACTCGTTCTCAGCTGAAAATAGCTGACCTCGAAGTTGACCGTGATCTTATGTCGCGACTGTAGGTTTCATGCCAAACAAGATCATTTAATATTGATGCATGCATGCATGAACACCATCCATATCCACCAAGTTTACCAGACCATGGAAAGGTCCACATGGGTAACAGGTCAGACTTATTGAAATGCTTATCGACAATGATCAGTCCATCAGCTAACTTACTATTCAAACATGTTTACATGTGGGTCGCCGGCGGCCAAAAGGGAGCACACAGCATTTAATATTGGAGAAATAATAATTCCAGCGCATTCACACCCTACAACTTAAATATCTAAATGATGATATGTGAGTATACCGGTCGCAAATGTCGTGAGGTCCCTTTTCGCGAACGGCGGCCCATGTACATGTATAATTCACGCAATCCAATATTAATAAAAACATTACACTTCCATATAATGTCCTTTCTGATCCTAAATATACTACTAACTAACTTAATATGAACAATTGTGTTTCATTTTAAGAGATACACATTTCTAGAGATTCCTTAATTCTTCCAAATTGTTCGTATTCATTAGTTGGTGAAACTTTTGTACGTTTGGTCTTTTATAATAATAAGGTTTCAAAAAGGTTGTTCTTGAATGTTTTAGTTCTTTACAGCAAAGCAAGTGATGATATTCGTCCCCAAAATCGTGTTTGCACAGTTTACAAAATCGCTGCTGTCTATCTGTTCTAGTCCACCTTCCTGTTTCAACTGGTAACTTATGATTTCGAGTTAGAAATAATAAAATTGGTTTATATACGCTTTCGCCTAGTTTTAATAAATAGTTTTCTGTACATATATCCTCTTTAAAAAGTCTATGTTTTATCTTCCTGTATTGCAGATCTCCATTTTGATATATACAAATCTTTCAGTTTTTGCTTAATACTAGAAATGAGCCATTTTCTATTGGGTACGTTCTGTGATGTCCAGAAACCAGACATGTTGCAGTCAATACAAATCTGCTTTATATATGTAATCCATTGAAAATCAATTCCCCATAGGTGTGTAATCTAAGTAACATAGAATACATATTACTCGATAATTTCATATTGTCTGGCTGTATTAGTTTTGTCCAAAAGCTGGTAATTCGTGTAAGTATATCGACCTGCACTGGGAATATACATAAGTATCCATATATCATTGTACTCGGTGTTGATCGTTTTAAGTTAAGTGCGTATTTATAATACTTTAATTGTACTCGTTCAATTATTTCATTGTTACCAAACCCCCATATTTCAGAGCCATATAGCAAAATTGGTTTAATGTTTTTCTCAAAAAGTTAAATTTGTCTGTGATAAAAATATGCCTAAATATTTGTATTCTGTTACTATATCTAATTTTAAATTGTTTAGAAAAAAATCGTTTCGTTTACCTGGTCTACCTTTTGAAATCAAAAAGTTAAATTTGTCTGTGACAAAAATATGCCTAAATATTTGTATTCTGTTACTACATGTATATCTAATTTTAAATTGTTTAGAAAAAAATCGTTTCGTTTACCTGGTCTACCTTTTGAAAATATGAGAGATTTTTCCATTCAGTACATTATTTAAGAAATGCCATAAGAGAGTTTTGTAGGTCTTTTGCTGTGTCGCTGAAAAGTGCTATGTCATCAGCGTATAAAAGTATAAACATTTTCAGGTATAGTCCTAGTTCGTTATCCAATTCAAGATTTCTGCAATTTATTCCATTAACGCCCTTTAGATCTAGAACTATTTCAAGATCATTTAAATATAGCGAAAATAGAAGAGGCGACAGGTTTTCCCCTTGTCTGACTTCTATGTTACATGAGAAAAAAATACATTTATTTCCATTTGCATGATTTAATATTGTTGTACATGTTTTTTATTAGTGCTACACATTTTCAATTAATGCTATGATTTATTAATTTTGTCCATAGACCATTTCTCCAAACTTTGTCAAATGCTGCTTTGAAGTCTATAAATGCACAGTATATTTTATTTTTATTTGTTAGTAACGCCTGCGTTAGCGCGTAAAGTACGAATATATTATCTGCGGTAGAATGGCCTTTGCGAAATCCGGCTTGAGAATCTCGGATTACATTGTTTTCTTCTGTAAATTCGATTAATCTGTTGTTTATTATAGCTGTGAATAGATTTCCAAAACAGCTTAGAAGTGTTATCGGTCTATAGTTACCTGGGTCATTCAAATCACCATTTTTCTTGTAAATAGGTTTTATGATGTCAATAGTCCATGATTCTGGAATCACACCAGTATCGAGAATGACGTTGAATAATTTAACATATGTGTTTTAAGTGTTCATTTCCGATTAAGTCTATACCGTTTGCTTTATTATTTTTTTAGCGATTTGACTACTTTTAATATTTCTTCAGATGTAATCGGGTGGTTTAGTTCTTCATTTACCCCTCCTTCATTTTGTTCTGTTTGGTTATGTATGGATTCTGAGTCAACAAATTGGCCTATAGTCTTAAAGTGTTCATATAATATTTCAAGTGGGCAGTCAACATCAGATTGGTTTTTACTCCATTTATTATCTTCCAGTAATCTTTTGTGTTACATTGTCTAAGGTTTCGTAGTTTGTTTTCCTTTACCTGTTTATATTGTTTGTAATATTTATTGAGGGTTGTTTTATATATCTTGCTTTTTTCATTTAAAAGTGTGTTATTGTTATCAGTCTTACGAAGTTTATATTGAAAGTTTGCCCGATGAAAATCTTCTCTTGTTTTTCGGCAGTTATTACCATACCATGCATTATTATTTTTGGCACATGAAGTGAATAATAAACCTATATTATTAACTATAGTGTCAATGCTTGACTGTGTTACATTACCCGATAAGTGGTCTAGCGAATTATTTATATCATTTAACATTTCGATGTCGAAAATATTTAGATATTCTGCTGTTCTATTTTCCCTCCATAAGTAACACTTTTCTTCCTTATTTAATGTGTGCTCTGATTCATTTACACTCGATATGTTTATACTAACACATACTGGGTTGTGGACATCTGAGAGCATACTACAGAATTCCATTTCATAAAAATCATTTATACATGTGAATAAACTTGGTGAAGCTATGAAGTAGTCGACTGTACTTGCATCCCGACAGGTGTTCTTACCTATATGTTTATCTTTCCCTGTACGGCCATTCAAAATAAATATATTATTATATTTACAAAATTCTATTAACTCATATCCATATGTGTTTGTACCGGCATTAACACGTTCAGGCAAAACATCATAGTTTTGAAAATGTGATAAGTGTTCATTGTATGCATCAACAATAAATCTAAATTATGTTCATTACATAAAAAGCTATCCGGTTCAATAAATTCTCTAAGTTTTCCTGTGAGGCTATTTGTGTCACCAATTAATAATAATTATATTCTGTCGAGTGACCTGTACGAAATCAACTCTGGGTGTGATGCAATAGTTTAAACGTTGTTAAATATTCCATAAACTGTTTCTGAATCCATTTTTAAATTAATTTTGAAAGCGTCGGCAAAATTGATTTTGGACGATAATTATTTACTTCGTCTTGTGTACCGCTTTTATACAGTGGATGTACTTTTCCTTGTTTCCATACACTGGGGAAGACAGAACTAGTGAAACGCATATTTACTACATATGTAATACTTTTCGAGATAGCGGTGGCAGATAATTTTAACAATCGTGGCCCTAATAAATCTAGTACAGTCGATTCTTATATGTCTAATGATGTTAAATACCTTTTTACGAATATTTCATTAAATAAAGGAATGTTATGGGGCATATGACATCTGTAACATGGAATTTCATTTATTAATTCGTTCGCACGAAATAACAATTAATTCCCTCAATTTCACTCATACTAGCACAATGCTGTAGGAGAATGAACTAGATATTTTAAATTAACCGTCTCATAACGTCCTTAATTCAAAGCACACATTTCCACTGCATTGCATCCAATAATAAATTTGAAAAGAAAAGCGGGCCAACGACCATTGGCTAGACACATTTCTTGGCTCAGATGCCCGGGTTTGAAAGGTCTGCGAGCCAATTTCAATATTTAAAGATAAGAAAATAATATGTGATCAACCCAGCTCCTGGCCCGTGGCGGTGAATAGATAATGAAACGTATGCCAATTGTGACCATTCACCAAATTTGCTAAGCAACCTTATCTAGCTAAGTATACTTTGAGGGAGTAATCATTGCTTTTCCTGAAATGCATTATTTCATTATAGAACTAACGACTGCATATAGTTGATGATTAAAAGTATGGAGAATTATTATACTGAATTTATTACATTATCACAGCCAAAATGGCTGTGATAATGTAATAATTCAGTATAATAAATGTATCTTTAAATTTAAAATTTCTCCCTCAAAGTGTACATAGCAAGAAAAGTATACTTTGAAATGTTGGTGAAATAGGCTAGAAATGTGGTTTATGTGCTTTGCGACCAGAGTACATCCAGATCAGTCTGTGCATGCGCACAGTCTGATCAGGATCTGCACGTTTGATCATTGTATCAAGGCAACAGCCGTTCTTCTAACACGCAGTACAGATCGTTATCATGCTACGGGAATGTTCTATTTGATCAGGATATATACTGGTCAAAATCCCATAAGCCCCATTTCTCCAGTCGCAACCACATTATGAGTATGGCTACAGCTATGGAGCATATGACATAATCTCATGTCTTGCTCCTGATTTCGGGCTGTGACTATTTGTTGGGGCTTATGTCGGCCTGATATGTGACTGTAACTAGTGATATGGGACATATTAGAAACAAAATTGCTACACCGCTCCATACCTCTCGCTAGGGTAGCAAATTAACCCAATCTCTTTCCTGTAACGCTTGGAAGAGTGATTTTTGCAATCGGTTATACGGCGTGCTTGACATCTTAGCGATATAAAAATGTCAAAGCTGTATAAATAAATTACACATGCAGGAAGTCGTTATTTTACCGTGCCAATGTGTTTATCTGACATTTGCACGTATAAATTTGAAAGCTTAATTTTGTTGTGTTGAATGTTGAACACCAACTAGAGAAAAGATGGCTTCCATGGGAAAATGATTTCCTATACAGTTTACTAAAATTTTACCTACATACAACAGGTTTTGGAATTCACTTCGGTTGCTCACATTTTTTGAATGGGTCAAATTGTAGCGGTAGATAACATATCGGAGGTGAATTAGTGTAGCTGTCACGCCAGGGTGACACCGATATTGTTTACTGATTGTATTGAACACCAAGCACACTGTGGAGAGAGACAACAAGGTATATATTTACAATGATTATGTATTTACATATAATGAAATGCACAAACAATGGATGGTAATGTCAGTACGGACAACGTCCCCTGAATGAAGCCCCCAGATACAATCGCACAAAGAACAGGTAGGTATAGTTCAACATTATGCATCAGGTTCAATATCCGATTTTAGAGTTCCGTTAATCAACTCCGGTTTCCACCATGATGATAGTGACGTTCTTATGACGTCGTAAAGTTACTTGGAACTAGAATATACAGCCTACTTGGGCGGATGGGGCCAATATCACATGGGTGAACATCCTTCGGTGATTCATCTCGTCCTTGGACGAAATGACGTCACCGGAATGATGCCCCACTCGATACGCCCTTGGTACAAACGCGGAGCAGAGTCCCCGATGGTACACGGTGTCGTGTTGTGGACTCCATAATAAATAGCTGTTGCGTACTGGTTCTACGCGTATACACCAGATGGACGTGCCGTCGCTGGTTGCTGACTGACTGGCTGGCTGACTGCCTTGCTGGCTTACTGGCTGGGACTACAAAACACCAACGGTGTTGTTGCCAGAATGTAACGTGTTATAGTCTCAATAATAGTCACAGTAGTGCACATGAAATCAATATTATGATTGCATGGCAATACTAAACAACATCATATATTACAATGATGAAACATGATAAATTGCAATTTACACAAAGATATTTTCACTAATTGAAAGAAGGGGGCTGATGGGATTCATATGTCGGAGAATGTGATGTAACACAATAATGAACAGCCCTTATATATAGTTTACCCAACGATATATATCTTCACAGCCGTACATGTGAATACAGACGTCATTCACAGCTATTTACCATTAGTAAAAAAACATTTAATTGCGACAGGCCGTACCCTGATCAGACTGCCCGTGGCCAACTGCGCTAACTTAATAAAGAGCAACTGTGCTAAGTATTTCCTGTGCGGACTCACAGTATAAGATTACTAATGACAAACACTGTATACTCTAATCAGACTGTAGGATTACACAGGCTGACCAAATGCATCAGTGATTGAAATAAATTATACTTCACATCATGTCCTTATTGCAGCTTACTGACGTATAAATCAGTGCATTTAGAGCAGAACTGTCTGATCTGGTATATCCTGGTTGCAATATAATTTACAATATTTACAATACACTGTGAACGTATATGACTTAATAAAATGAATGTACAGACGACTGGGTTAGGAGTTTACATGTGTCCACCATAGAGTAAATGAAAGTCGTCCAGAAAATTCACGTTACAATTGTGACATGTTAAAATTGGCAATATTCTCATGTATTGTACAATCACTGGGATACGTAATATAAAATGCATAGCTAATTTTAGTAAACATTTCAATCGTGTTCGCCCTTCGTTTACAAATAGAATAAATTGCTAATGCAATTAGTCGGAGTGACATACAAAAAGAAACACATGAGAATAATATGCCATTACAATACTCACGGAATGCTCCCACATGCCAAACCTGTAATCGTTATCATTTACACGTAAACACGACGTATTATTGAATCAATTCGATTTGATTACGGGAGATAATCTACATCAGCGGATACATGCCATACGGCTTTTATTGACCACGCATTTGGTCGAAAAGGGTCCAAATAACTCAGGTAAATGAAATAGGGCAGTATTATCGAGGATACGATAACAATGCGGAGAATTGCCGGTCTTGGCAGGATTCAGACTTAAATGGCAGCCTTAGAAAGTAACTAATAAACATATGTAATCACCAATTCCCAGTGATTGCTTGCGATCCAATGTATACACAAGAATGTATTGAGTGTCCGACTGCTGGAATATGGTTTGAGATAATATATGGCAACTGTAGCGCACAACTTTCCTACCGTAGTCTGCCTGTCAATATAAAAAACTTTGTGCCAACATTTATTTGGCTTACAATTTTGCGTAAGTGTACTAATGTTCTAGCAGTCAGTCTAGCTCATGAGATATCTGGTAAATTAATCTGAAATACTTCAGTCATAAGAAGATATGACCTACTAGGTATTTAGGCTAGCATCCAAGTCTGCATAAACAGTGTAAATCACCCACATATAACCAGTGCAACATCCTACTACAACTATAAAGAGGCGAAACGACGCTTTCGGTCACAGCACAGGATGTGTATTGAACATAGAGAATATTAGTATAGTGTCATGAACGTGAATAAATATCTGTCGAGGCTGAGAAATCAGGATGGGCGAGGCTTGCCGAGCACATCCTGATTTCGAGCCGAGTCAGATATGTATTCACGTTCATGACACTATAATAATATTCTATTTATCCCGTTAACCACATCAAAATTGTTCAAATGTCTCTAAAAATGCATTTGTGACCTCATAAGTTTGTCTTCTGAAGCGACAAGATTATCGTGTTACGTCATTCACATATAATGACGTAGCGTCATACATAATGACGTATCTACTAGACGTGAACGAGAAAAAATACACGTACCTGCTTTTCACGTCTAGTAGCGACATAGTTGACGGGATAAAGTATGTTTCTCAATTGTACGCTGACATAGATAGTGCTGCAGAAATGGACAGTACGCAATTTTGGAAATTGCATAACAACCAGAGAAAGTCAAGTTGTAATGCACCAGGGAGTGAAATAAACATTAACGAGGAAACTCTAAGAGATTCTGAGTTAATCGTACAAGAATGGGGCAGGTTTTTCGAAAAACAAAATTCTTCGGCTGAATATACAGACTACGATCAGACCAAGCAGCACATATCCGCGAAAGAGTGCGTATAATTAGACACGACCCGACATACCTAAGCAATAGCAACTGTGCATGTCTGTCATATTCAGATGTGAACAGGGCGTTAAAACAGCGCAACAAAGGCAGAGCCAGTGGTGAAGACCAGCTCGACTATGAACATTTAATGTATGGTGGAGATAAACTCTGTAAGACGTTATCAATACTTTTGTCAAGTATGCTCAGCTGTTCGTACACTCCTACAATATTAAAACGCGGGAAAAATCGTCACACTTCATAAAGGTGGTAAGAAGCGTACATGTAAGGGCGATCCCAATAACTATAGAGCACTTACACTTAGCTCCACTATTATAAAAGTTTTCGAGCGTGAGCTGTATAACAAAATAACAGACTGTAGCCAAAACAACAGACTGTAATACAAACCAGTTGTCCCGGTTGCGAGGGGGTTTTCAAAAGGGAATTAGTTGCTCTATGACATCCTGTCTTTTGCGCGAAAGCATAATGTATGCCAAGGATCAATCATTATACATCTGCTTTCTAGACGTTCAAAAAGCGTTTGACAATCTGTGGCACGACGGTCTATTCTGTAAACTAGATTAGATGAATGTCGACCCTTGGATAATTCGGTCAATTGTTAGCATGTATAACGGAGCAGAGTGTCGTGTCACACATAACGGGCACAACTCAGACTTGTTTCCGGTGTTACAAGGAACGAAGCAATGCGGAGTTGTCTCCCCTTTTATCTATCTCGCTTATATTGACGGCCCGCTGCGTGAATTTCAGTCGGTGAACGGTGGGTTTGTTATGTACGATCACAACTGTTCCTGTCCAACGGTAGCAGACGACATGTGTCTAATATCCTTATCAGCGCAAGTTCTGAACGACATGATGAATATGTGTTTTGAATACTCCCGGAAATGGCGGTATAACTATAATGCAAGTAAATGTGCCGTTATTGTTTTCAATGAAACGAAGCAAGATTATTCAACTCGGAAAACAATTTGGAAATTAGGAGAAAATGTAGTTGAAGAACGTTTGGAATATACACATCTCGGGATCATCTGTCACAAGGAAATGGGAAATATCATTAATTCGACAGATGGTAGTTCGAAACAGAGAGGGACATTTTTTGGCCTTATTAACAGCGGTGTGCATCAACACGGACTCCACTCTTTAACGTAAATGGAAATGTATGAACGACAGGTTATCCCGAGAGCGTTATATGGATGTGAAATGTGGAATGAACTAACGCAGTAAGACGTGATTCTACTGGAACGCTCTCACCGCTCCAGTATAAAATACATACAATCTTTACCTCGCAGAACAAAACCGACATTGCCAACAGTCTGATTGGATCACCAACACTAGAATCGTGCATCGATAAAATTAACTGCGTTTATTAGGTCAACTCTGCATGTTACCTGGAAATAAATTAGTGAAACTTGTCTTTCTCAATCGTTTGACTAGTTACTTCGATAATCCCAGTCAGTGTTTCCAGGGGCTTCATTCCGGATATTGTGCGTATTGTCAACAAATACAATTTACGTAGTGCCCTCGAAACATTCATGGCACGTGGTATTTTAGCAACAAATATGCATGGAAACAATCAGTTAAAGAACATGTGATGGGATACGAAGTGATGAAATGGCGAGAACGAACAGACGGCTCTCGTGTACAGGATGAATTTTGCAACGTACACGGCTCTCTGTCAGTGTATAACCTTTGGACGTTAAGCCTAAAAAATCGTCACCTGATAAATGAGTGCAGATCTGCCGTGTATTTAATTGGCAGATACTTCTCGGACCCGCGTCACATTCAATGTCACAGGTGTGGATTCAGCTCAGACAATATAGTGCTACACTGTCTATATGAATGCAAATATTCCGAGATCGATAGACAGATAGTATGGCGCGAAATGCAAATAAAATGTGGCCATCAGTTATTCTATAAATTCACGTCATCAAGCATTTACACACAAATCAGTGTTCTTTTCAGTAGCCATAGTAACCCACTGCATGTAACAGATGCCGAACAGAAGCTTGTTCCATTGTTGTGTCTGCGATACCTGCATAGAATCCGGATGTCGTTCAATATCCAAATGCACGTGTAATCTATGAAGACGCGTGCGTCAATGGCAGTCGTTCCTCAAGCGTATCTATGAAGTGCATACTATGTTCGAATTAGATTGCTTGTACATGTGTATGAGTCAACTGTATGCGGCATTTGCAATTCATTTCGACTATTTGTGCTGAATGTATGACGGCCAGTGTTTATAATACGTTCTATAAATCTTGTGCACCGACGCATCCATCAATAGACAGCTCTGTATGATGCGGCTGTTTACTTTTCATGCTGACGAGGGTCAACTACATTGCCGCAAACGTGCCGTTCAATGCGAAATGTGTGTACTGGTTGCTGCGTTAATCTGGCATCTGTGGGCCTGTGGTCGTGGATTACTCGATATGCTTATTTGATCTAAACCCTCGAAATTGTCCAATGTGAGTGGTTGAGTCCAAGCATTGCTTGGTCTCGACGGTTCAAACTGTGCCGGATACGTGTTATGATTGGTTACCCGCACTTTCGTATGACCACAGTCCTCGGATCGAATTTAACGCAGCTGCCAGTGTACTGCTCGTCGTTTGGCAGCATGACTAGATATTTCTATGCGATTGATCAGTGACACACAATGTTACTACGAGACCAAGTTGATGTCCATATCCACTTCTCTGTCTCGCATTGTGTGACCGTGTATTAGCCTCAATGATGCATTAGAAATGTCATAATTGATTCGATTAATATGACATTGCAGTTCCTCATTTGGCCACGTTGTTGCGTTGCTTGATTTGGACCTGCAATCGTAGCGTGTTGACAATTTCCTAATGGTGCATCGCACATGTTCTTGTGTTCCTTCAATGTATGTATATACGATTGTGCTTTGTTGCCATAATTCGTGGCCAGTGACTGCGATTTATGTCAGTCCAGTCCCGGGCTATCACTGGTGGTAAGGTTAATTGCGTTGGTTCGTGTTCCCAGCTGTACATGTACATATGTTTGGTGTTTATGCTGTCCTATGTGGAGGAAATAAAGATATTATTATTATTATGTCAACAACGACGTCAGCTATGTCAAAAGCGTAAATGGAAGCGACGTGTCCGACCTCCAAGTCATTTACTCCATAACGTCATTTTTGCATATAATGTTTGAAGAGATAAGCCGATGTTCACACTAGTAGTCAACGTTTGAGGGTGTATTTGTGGCATATTTGTGGGGCATTTTAGTAAAATATACACGTATCTCAAAAAGGGCAGACAATAATAAAGATCAGGGTCTACACTGATACATAAAAAAGGTTATGCAAATTCTGATAACGTAAGAAGAGCATACACTGATATGTTTGAGGGTGTATTTGTGGCATATTTATATATTAAAAATTATTTGCATGTATTTCCCATATGATTGGAGATTCAATGTGCATTAATCGAACATATGGCCAATTTAACAGATTGACTACATATGTCAATTATATAATGTGTTTTGCGTCAATATATGCTTTACACTACTATCTAACACTATCTAGGGGGGATTTATGGTATATTTATATGTATTTATACTACATTTGGGTGGATTTGGGCGGATTTGGGTGTTTCGTGTTACCATGCCCCGGACCCTACTTGCATTCTCACGAAATATGCTCGTTCGACGGTATGGCCGCACCACTTTTCAATACCCTCCTACGCCGCTGACATATATCACATGTACTAATTGCAATTGGTTTTGGGTCAATCTTTTAAATCAATAAAGACAAGAAAAGATGGATGGATGGATGTGCATTCACCTCTCTCCGATAATTACGCCGATTTCCCCCATTACGCCGCATGTTCACCTTTATCCAAATAATCGACCATTACGCCATTTAGTGACGCCGTACATGTCCATGCCTCCGATGACCGTAGGCTAAATCGATCAGCCAGTGGTAACTAGGCTTTGAGATCGATTAACCAATCGTAACTCGGGTTGTGACGGATACACAAAACATATTTTAAGCGATCAGGCAATGATAGCTAGGCTTTGTGATCACTTAACCAATCGGAACTCGGGTTGTGACGGGTAGCAGAATCCCGCGTTTAGGCAGATTTCGTAAATTAACTACCGATTACGACCTCAAACGGGCAGTCTAAACTGGTAGTATGGCATGATATGTTGTCCGTAGGATTTTCGTGCTAAAATTGATTGGTTTGCTTTATCAGGTCGGTTTGGGGTCTCACTATTGAAAAATGATGGGGTTCAAATTTTCTGACCCATCGACCCCTTTTTGGGGGGTCAGTTCCATCCAGTGGCCCCCCAGTCACCGCCTACTTCTAGATTCGCTAATAGTGAACCGATTTACACTAATCTTTGTGTCGTATTATATGTTCTTGATGGTACTGATTCCATTGATAATACTTTGGAAATAATCAGAAGTGTTTTTTTCCAACTTCCGGTTATGGTCGACGGCAAATTCAAGGTATTGTGTATGCTATGTGACAAACCTCATCAACCTATCTTTTTTCCAGGATTTTAAGTTATTGATGATTTGTTTCCTTTCTATTGTGATTGGCAGTTTTTGACATAATACTAATCATTTGAACGTATTGATTAATTGATTGATTGATTGATTGATTGATTGATTGAAAATGGTTTACGTCTATTTAGCAAACGAGGCCGGGATTTGTCTACCGCCCAATTTCAGGTGAGACACGTAACGTAACTATCATCTAGAAGTCATGTCCGAAAAGAGTGCGTGTATCATCTGCAATTAGGGTTGCACCTTAAGCAAGAGTCGTGTGAACAAGCCTAATATGATTGAAGATCTAATTAAGTGTTGTAATGAGATATTATTATTGGGTGAACTTGATATAAAACAGCTAAGCAATCGCCTAAGTAGGTCAAGCAAATATGAACGTAAGTCTATGTTGTATCATAGTGAATGTAGAAAAACAAGAGCATGATTTAACGGCTCAGGGGTAAGCGAACCCGGGGTGACTCTCATGCATGCCCTTCGTGAGGGCGAGGGCGGCCTTGAACTTGGACTGACTCTGTCCGACATAAAATGACATAAACCATCACAAAGTCACAGATAATTATGTTTATTCTCGTCCTGCAGCTTTTTTCCCAATGACACGTCAGACTCCATCGTGTTTACTCAGACAATATTGGTGAAAACTTGCTTGACATAAAGCATATGACTCTGGACGATCACGTCAGAACTAGCATGTCCGAGTTAGAGAGCGCTCTCGAACAAATACTATCATAGGAAGTGTTTGCGTTCTGCTCAGCGTACATTCTGTTCAGTAGATCATAACAATGCCCAACTTATTTCAGACCTCGGACTGCATGGACAAAACCAAGGTTCGCGTGGGTGACAAGGTTATCAAGATTCGTGAGGAGCGTGAACTATTCGGCAGATTCCGGATTATCCAAGGAAGCCGACCCGAGCTGGTGCCAAAACTAGAAGATAGCATAGGAGAATATGAAATGTCAGTGATCCCGCGTTCCAGTTCCCTCTATGTTCCGACAGACAAAGCCAGTCTAATGCACGACGCCGTTGAAGAAGCCAAAGTTGAACCGCTTTAGTTGTGCCCTACTATCGACATAGTGCCGGACGGTCGTCATTCTCGAGTCCTTGTTGTTGATGTCATGGCTGTTATCCAGAGAATGAAAAAGACTCCGACCATGCGCAGGCTTTCAGAATTTCAAGATGCATTCATCAAACACATAGAGATGATGATGATTGGCTATACTGAAGGAAATATAGTCTTTGACCGCTATCTCGATCTGTCTCTGAAGAACGATACATGTCAGAAGAGGGCAGTGACATCCACAGAGTTTGACATACACCCGGAAATGCAGCTTATTATGTATATCAAAGGTTGCTATCTTCATCAAGAACCAAGTGTAGCCTGACAGCCATGTTCGCTCAAGGTTTACTTCAACACTTCACTAGCAACAGTGTTTGTAAGCTCGTCGTTCTGTTGGACAATAAAATCAAGGGCCATGATTTTGAACATGAACATTCACATGAAGAGGCTGATACACTCATTCCCAATCAAGTGATGGCTTCAGTAGCAGACGACCCTTGTTGATGCGTGTGGTCACCATACACTGATTTCCTCATTTTTCTCAATTACCTGGTGTCTAATGGTCGCCTTGGAGCTCAAACCCGCTTGAAGTTTCTAACTGGCATGGGCAGACATTTCAGAGAAATTGATGTGGTTGAGCGCGTACGAGTGATTGGGCGTCGCAAATGCCAAGGACTGATCGGTCTCCACTATTTCTCCGGTGCTGTCTGGGTCGGAAAATTTGTCGGTATTTCCAAGAAGCCTGGGTGAGCGCATATATGAAACTTGATGAAGATGACCCTGCTATTTACTGTTTCCGGCATCTTGGCGAAGGTCCTATTCCATCTCTATTCCATCTCAGCTGGTCAACAGAGAAATACCATCATAGGTGAATAGTTTGGAGCCGTTCATCTGCCGTGTTTACTATCCGACAGGATCCACAGTATTGCCAACTGATGTTTCGGTCTTAGAACTTACAGTGAGAGAAGTTACCTCCGACCCGTGCGGCCCTGATCCCCCATATTACGCGTGCAAATGACATCGCCATGCGAGACAAGTCTTACATAACCAATTGCCGGCCCTTCCTCCAATTTGATGAAAATGGATGGAGTGTTGAGAAAGGATTGTATCATCCAGTCCGGTGTATCACCCTGCCTGCTCCGAGAGCTGTAATTGATCTACATGCAAACTAGGGTACAAAGGAACTATGTGCAGTTGCTATAAGAACAAACTTTCATGCACTCCACTCTGTAAATGCTATGTCATTGACTGTGCCAATGTGGTTAAAGATACTCTCAGATTGTGACAGTCGGGATGAACAATTCACATAATTGTGCAGTCCCTGTAAAAACTGAATTTATTTCTGTCTATGCTATGGTCAATTTTGCGTTCCTTGTGGAATCCATTTATATTGTTAGTGAAAACCATTGAAGTAGATGGAAGGTTCTGATAATGTATATATGCCTTACCGGTGAACTATCCATTATCTTATATTAGTATGGGTGGAAATTGGCTCGAAGACATTCCATACCCCCATGGATGAATCATCAGAAAGTTAATTTTGAAATTTTGAGCTTGCAGATAGACATAATTCGTGCTACATTTTACCTAGTCACAGGCACATTTGGTCGAAATGACCAGTTGCATGCGGTCTTAATTTAGGATTGAGATGACGGGCGTCATTTTAAACTATCCGGAAATAGCCAGCGTTCTCGTACGTTATTGACTCTCAGTAACAATAGAACTTGACGGTCCAAAGAACACCGAATAGGTCCATTCGTGCTACACCCTATCCAAATATTGTTGTATTACTCTTGAAAAACAGGTTTCCTGTCTAACGACCAGTGTAGACCCCGATCAGCATACACATGATCTGCACAGTCCTATCAGATTATGTAATTGTTACTATTATGTATGTTTATAACCGGCTACTATTATTCTTGGTAGTTGTTTAGTTAATTAGGGACCCGCCGAGAAACGGCGGTCTCTTATAGTTTCACCTTCTCTGTTCGGATGTCCGTCCGCCTGTCAGTCCGTCCGTCAGTTTATTTACTGAAGTTTTGCGAGTAACGTTATTGAAGTTTGTGTAAGAGTAACAATATGCCAGTGCTTCGTGTGCCGCAGACCATATTTTCTAGTGGTAACTCCACCTTGTCTTCAGAAAATGTATTCATAATTAAACTGGTAGCAAATACAATAAGCCTGGTTTTCTCAAGCTGCAGATCATAATTTATTAAAGAAGTAAGTATTCAACATTTTACACATGTACATGTATAACCATGTTATGGTTCAATCTATGGATTATATCAGTGTGGCATTACAAAACAGGAACTGAAACATCACTTATGAACATCACTCGCCCCAGCCCCCACTACACCCCCTCCTTAATTGGAATGTCTAATAAATGGACTTGGCACCATTGAAAACCCACAAAACAACACCAAGATTAGGAAAATCGGTTCATAATTAGCTGATATAGTGATTTCATGTATTCTGTGGGATATGGGCCATAAAGGACCCCTCAACATGGGGAATAGGGGTCTGAACATTTGAACCCCATAATTTCTCACTACTATTACCCCAAATCAACATGATAAAGCAAAAAAAATCAATTTTAGCATACAAATCCTACGGGAGCTGGATACTGGAACATCCCATACCGTACTATGGGGTTTGAGCTCAAACCGTGGTTCAAGCTATCAGAAATAAAACCCTAGTTTGAGAGTCTAAACGATGGTTTCTGCCGCCAACTGCACAATAATTGCTCAAACCAGGGCTTAGAAAAATACCGTTTGGGATCACGATTGGCAGTTTTTTTCTTAAACTGTGGTTTGGGCCCAAACTAGGGTTTAGGCTTTTTATTGGATTACGACCTCAAACGGCAGTTTCTTGCCAAATGCACAATAATTCCTCAAACTGGAGTTTGAGAGCTTAAACCCTGGTTTAGACTCTCAAACTGGGGTTTAATGAATTATTGTGCATTTGGCGAGCCTAAACTAGGGTTTGGGCAGTCTAAACTTGGGTTTGAGCTCAAACCGTGGTTTAAGCTAGCAGGAACCCTAGTTTGAGAGTCTAAACGGTGGTTTGAGCCGCCAAGTGCACAATAATTGCCCAAACCAGGGTTTAAGAAAACTACCATTTGGGATCTCAAATGGCAGTTTAAGCCCAAACAAGGGTTTGAGGAGCCTAAAATAGGGTTTACGCTCCAAACCATGTGTGCACTTGACTTGTCATAAGAACTTTATATTCTCCCCTGATGTGCGGCGGGAAACTATTGTGGTAAATCATTGTTCACGTTTGGTATAGTTTTATAATTATAGGGTTAACTGTATTGTCATTTTGAAACTGGCGGCGAATATCAGAAAATGATAATTCAGAAAATCTGTTTAATGGCGAAGCGCTAGTGGAGTCATTAAACATATTTTCCGACCTACCATTTTCTGATATACACCGCAAATTTCAAAATTACGATGCGGTTAATCTAATTTTAATTCTAATTCACTCCTTTACTATTGGCTTAGGAATATATATTAAAATAATTTGTGACTTCGATTCGATTCGGCTCATATTTAAGGGTGGAAATTGGCTCGAACACCTTCCATAACCGGATAATTTGCGACCGTTCATCAGCAATGATATACCTGCAATGTATGACCATCAGCCAATCAGATTGCGTGATATTTATAGAGTGCATTAGAATAAATGTTCACAACAATAAATGAAGCAATTTTATAATCTTTCCTTTCATATACTGGTACATGTATATCGCAACTTATGTTGTGTTATGTTGTGTTGTGTTATGTTGTGTTGTGTTGTGTTGTGTTGTGTTGTGTTGTGTGTTGTGTTGTGTTGTGTTGTGTTGTGTTGTGTTGTGTTGTGTTGTGTTGCGATTGATTTTTAACCCGTCAACACCGTGCGGTTGTGCCGTGAAACACGGTGCCGTGAAACTGTTTTACTATCCTTTCAATACGACCTAATCACTGCGTATGAATATGTCCGATGGCTGGGGTTATTTTTTCAACTTAAAGCCATTAGTAGGTGTTGACGGGATAAATTCAATAGTAGGTTAATGCCGTGAATGGGAAAACATATCTGGCGCGGCACGCAAACGGGATGGGCGAGGCTCTGCACGGAAATGGGAAGTGCTCGGCAGAGCCTCGCCCATCCCGTTTCCTAAGCCTTGCCAGATATTGTTTCCCATTCACGACACTAACCTACTATTCTCTATATATATATCATTTCATATGCATGAAGTAAATAACTCATATTGGATATCGGAGACGAAACTGGCTCGATAACCGGGACCGACTATTTAAGTCCCCATCAGATTCGACAAGGCTAGCATGCAGTTATCTTGCGCAAGGATGTGACACCGAATCGACCATTCGCAGCGGCAGAGGCATTGTAATTTTGAAATTTGCGGCGTATATCAGAACATGATAGGACGGAAAACATGTTTAATGGCTCCGCTAGCGCGTCGCCATTAAACAGATTTTCCGACCTATCATGTTGTGATATACGCCGCATATTTGAAAAGTACAATACAGTAAACACTATAATGAAATCATGCAACTCAGTCGATATACTACAATAGATGTATAACACAATTGTTTTGTTATCAAATACAGAAAAAGGAAATACATAAATAATGTCAAGGACGGTGTTTATGCGGGTTTTCGTGGCCTTGATCATTATCGCGTTGCTATGGATGCTCAGTATCGCCTCTCTACTGAAGTTTATAAGGAATGCGACTGAATGGTCGGACGAACGAACGAACAGGACACGAGAACCAGCGATGGATCAGACACACTATCTACGTCGTCGGAATGACGAGCTGAACGAGCTGGTACGAACATACAGGTAAGTAGCGCTGTGTGTACGAAGTTGTGCTGGGACGAAGGGTAGCCTCTGTACACAATCGGACTTCGTTCCCATCACATCGTGGCCTGTGAAAGCGTGTGTGAAAATACAACGGAGTAAATGATCTATGCTCTATATGGCTTTATTGTAACGGTATTTTCAAAATTTAAGAATAAGCCTAATTCATATTTCGTGACATTTGGTCAAATATTGATTTTATTTCGAAAAACTGATTTGTCTATGGGAATTTAACATGGGGGGAAAAGGAGGTGGAGGAGCTGTAGGAGGAGTGAGAAAACGAAAACATTTGAAAATTGACTCCGAAACCTGGCTAGATAGCTTGACAATGATCTAACTAAGAAAACAAAAGTTAAATTTTGAAAATCGTTCCAGTATTTCTGAAATTCTAAAAATCAATATTTGACCAAATTTCACGAAATAGAAAGAAGGCACATTCTTAAATTTTCCTTTAATTTAATATTATCGAAACAAAATATTGTTTTTGAATTGTTTATATAGCAGTGATATTTGGACAGCTTTCATTAAACAAACACTAAGCGAGATATTGTCATTGCTTCTCATTTGTCACCATCAGGTTGATTATGATCTTGATGTATGTTAATATACGGTCGTGCGCAGGGCAGAAAATCATTGTTTCGTGGAGGAATCTTTCATACGTTTTACGTTTATTGATATTAAATAATTTCATAAATAAGTATTTGTTTTATTGAAACACTGTTAAGCCATATCGCCCATGAAGTAGTACAAAGTACATTTACAACAAGTACATGTGACAAAGATAGACGAACGTCAATCGTACTACCTGCATATATGGACACCCGGCTGACTGTACATACATGTGTGGCATAACCGACCATAATATGCTCAGGTCAATCTGTGCATCCGCGCATATGATTTTCGTCAGGCATTACATGCGTAACCTGTGACACTAAGCTATGTATTGTGATATAGATTTGTATGATAAATATAAACAATATTGTGAACGTTGCGATACATTTGTATATGCGAATAGCTATTTATCCCGTCAACGCAGTGCGTATGTGCCGTGAAACACGGTGCCGTGAAATATTTTTGATATCCTGTCAATCGACCTAATCACTGCGTATGAATATGTGCGGTGGCTGGGGTTATTTTGTTTGCATTGAAAGCTATTTGTAGGTGTTGACAGAATAAATAGAATAGTAGGTTAGTGCAATGAATGGGAAAAATATTTGGCCCGGCAAAGAAACGGGATGTGCTCGGCAGTGCCTCGCCCGTCCCGTTTCCTAAGCCTTGCCAGATATTTTTCCCATTCACGGCACTAACCTACTATTCTCTACTTGTCCGCCGGTGTCTCATATGTAACAATAGTGTATAGCAATTATACATACTTTACTATTAATAACGCACATATACATGTATAGAGAATAGTAGGTTAGTGACGTGAATGGGAACAAATATCTGGCAAGGCTTAGGAAACGGGATGGGCGAGCCTCGCCCATCCCGTTTCCTGAGCCTTGCCAGATATTTTCCCCATTCACGGCACTAACCTACTATTCTCTATCTATTTTCCTTATTTCTGAACCAAAGTATATGTTGTGACCACTCATTTGAACCGTCTCGGCGAGACGGTTCAAATGAGTGGTCACAACATATACTTCTGATGAGAAATAAAGAAATTCTTGATCTTTGCCGGATATTTTTTCCCATTCACGGCACTAACCTACTATTCTCTACTTGTCCACCGGTGTCTCATATGTAACATTAGTGAATAGCAATTATACATACTTTACTATTAATAACGCACATTTATAGAGAATACTAGGTTAGTGCTGTGAATGGGAAAACATATCTGGCAAGGCAACATCCCGTTTCCGTGCCGCGCCAGATATTTTTCCCATTCACGGCACTAACCTACTATTCTATTTATCCCGTCAACACCTACAAATAGTTTTAAAATGCAAAAACATAACCCCAGCCGCATCCTCAAATTAGAGAATCGGCTAGCATGACAACCGCACATATTCATACGCAGCTTCACGGCACCGTGTTTCACGGCACATACGCACTGTGTTGACGGGATAAATACACCCACTGCATGATTAGTACTAATCTTTTTAATGGAATAAAATTCACATTACAATGACATCAAAGAGAAAGTGATTGCGATTTACGTCCCAGCAACGGCTAATGTCATATAGTAAAGCAGGGTCCGACAGACCAGTGGTAGCGAATGATTATAATATGAAATAGTTTTTTCAAACACTATAGCGGGCCTTAAACTTACAACCTTCCTTGTTTTACAAAGCTACGCTATTTCTGGTTTGAACAAAATATAACAAATATAATATAAATATACCGCTTTGAATATTTTCATGTGTGTTGATGCCAATTGGGCGAACATGCTTGTTGAATGTGAGCTTCGTCTGCCCAAGGTCAAAGTCACCACCGGTGCTAAAATTAGATTAATAATTTCACATTGTACAGCATAGTTTGTGTAATCAGCCCATCCGACATCTTCAGTCAATTTATCTGAAACTTCGCATACATTTCCAGACCTGCACATATTGAACATGTGCACCATGGTGTTTGTATGGTGAAAACTCTTTCTTTTCTCAAAGATACAACCTTTTTCGCTTAGCCATTTTTGCATACGATTCTGTTGAGGTCGTACGACTAAAATGTTCGTAAGTGCAAAGTTATGGTAGTCTGCACACTTAACACAGTTTTCTTGTAGACAATTATTGTAGGCAGCCTATGCTCAATCATGTATATCCATCAATTGAAATTTACAGATGATCCTAAATTTGCACTTACGAACATTTTAGTCGCACGAAGGTTAGTGAAACGGCCCCCTGAAACGTATGCACATATTGAAAATGTGCACCATGGCTTTTGTCATGACGAATCACATTTTTTTCACAGAATACGGCCTTTTCAACATAACCATGTTTACACTATTGTATAGGGTATATCAAATTTGTGTAATCAAATGTTTGTAACTTGTAATCAACTCCTGTGACAGCTTTCTGTCAATCGATTTACGTTCTAGGTTTCGCGACCGGCGCACACTCACTTCATACATTTTCGCACCTCGTACTTTTTCGCGGCTAGCTGTTTCGATACCCCACTTTAATTACCTCAATTAACAAGTCATCTTGTTGGCGGGTCCAGATAAAATGTCATTCCAGGTACATTCACACATAATTATAGGTTACCTATACCTGCATAGATTCTTCTATATTTGGCGCACATATTTTGGAGCCTGAATAAATGCAAGCAGGCAATTTCACGTTCAGCTAGACGAGAGGAATGAGTGTGACTGATTATTTATCAGTACACGTAAATGATTATAAATCTATCATAAATGTTAATGTACTAGACTGTAACGAATTTTCAGATCATGCTGCATTATATTTTTCGTTACAGCGTAAGCCTGTTATAAAAGGAAAATACAATAATTTACCTTTATATGAAGATAAAATTATATTCAATAGCGAAACATCGGAAGAATATAAAACACTGTTACGCAATAACGTCACAAGTTTAAACATTTTATATGATCAGAATATATCGTGCCCAACACAAGTTGATACATTCACGATGTTTGTACATGAAAATGCGAAACTTGTTTTTTTATAAAAAAAAATGCGAATACAGCAAAATAGTAATAATAATAATAATTCTAAACCCAAATGGTTTAATGATGAATGTTATAAAGCAAAATATTAATTCACAAAAGCAAGAAATATATTCAATAAAAACAAATCAGCTGATAATAGTAATTCTTTTATAAGAACAAGAACCAAATATAATAATTGTCAAAAAGAAAAACAGGCAACGATTTAAAATAAATCATGTAAATGAAGGCCGTCGCTTAGAAAATATTGCTAAGGCACAACCGTGGACATTCTGGAAAGCGTTAAAAAATTTATATTCAAAGCCGGAAAATATAAAAATAACAATATTACAGTCGAAACTCTATTTGATCATTTTACTTCATTACTAGGGTACAATAATGATATAAACCATAATGCAGAATTTGACAATACATATGACACTGAGCTTGATTCAGAAATATCTGAATTAGAACAAGCAGTAAACAAGCAGTTTTCAAACAAAATATCTCGAAGGCAAACGGGCCTGATGACATATCCGCACATATAATTAAAACATCGTACTATATTATCTCGCCATATCTGACAGCGTTATATCGATGGTCTTGTAACATTAGGTCGTAATTGCTATGCTATAGCACTTACGACCTTATGTTACTAGACCATCGATATAATAAAATGTTTAGTAACTTTGAATATCCGGAAAGCTGGTGGAATAGGCTATATGAGCCGCGTCGCGAGAAAACCTGTCTTCGGGAGTCTGACGACGTCACAAGATATGACGTCGTGAACTTAACTGACGTAATTTCAGCCGAGATTTCCAATTATCGACGTTTGTCAGACCGCCATGTTAGGTTTGTTCCGTGGTGCTAAAGTTATGTAACGAACAACGCACCTCGGTGTTTTTATTATTGTAATGCATTTTCACCAATGTCAGCGCTATAAATTCGCTTAAATTGTATTTGAACTTTAGTTCAGTGTAAGATACATTCCCAAATATATCTATAACCGGGCATTAACTGTTATCGACCGCCATTTACAGGTGAAAACTCTGTGTAAGCTACATTTTAATTTTACTTACAATGGTTGGCAGCATATTTGTAGACCGATGTAGCCTGTGCCCGGTTTCCTGCACAATTATATGTTTCAGATCTGGTTAACTCGACGCGAATTTTCAGTCGATTCTTTCTTTCTAATATAGTGTATACAATTAAAGTTTAGCGCAAACTTTACCGATTTTAAGAACAAAATATCTCCTGCAAAAAAAACCCAAAGCCATGCATATTACGACTAGTATAGCCACAGATCTTATCTGTGCATACGCGCCGTATGATCAGAACATACGATGTCCGCCATTCAGTCACTCGGGAATCCTTTCTCGATTACCGACAGAAATAAATACGGTTGGATGATATTTCAAGGAAACATATGTTGGGGACATTAGTGTCATGGACCGTTAGTGACAATCGGAAAAACAAGAACTAGATACTATGACTGTGGGATTATAATTCAAGGTAACATATGTTGGGACGAAATCAGCATACCTAATTCGCATACCCACGCACGTTCTTACTTGCTGATACATGAACTTGCCGGTTTGACTTTTTCGTTTTGCCCATTCATGTGTTACCAACAGACTCAATCTCATCCGTCTTTACAGTATTTACAGTCATTATTCAATGCCAAACATGCTTCTAGTTCGATTATGTAAACTTGCAAACTGTTGAAAATGTTGGCGTATACTCTATGTATAACGGTATATACTGTAACGTCATTTTACGTCGCTTGACGCCGCTTTTAAGTGACGTCTCTTTTGCTAAAATGACCTGCATAGTAGTGTTGTATAACCTTAACATCTTAATGCATATTGCAGATATCATGATCAAATAAAAATCGTTCAATTCATCATACAAATACCATGATTGTCATAGTAACAAAATGTCATATTGACCAACAATTTCCCGAATACAGGTTTTCTCGCGACGTGGCTCATATTGTACCTATATTTAAAGGCGGCGACCAAACACAAGCTAAAAATGATCGAGGAATAACTTTTAGCTAAAATGTATTCACAAATATTATTAAACCGCTTAACAAAATGGACAAAACAATATGAAAAAATAACAGATTTTAAAAATGGGTATCACGCTGGAAAATCTACCACTGACTGTATTTTCATGTTACAATCAATATTATCTAAGGTATTAAATTCTGGTCAAATGCTATATAGTATTTTTATTAACTATGAACAATGCTACAAGATAAATCGGTCATTAATTTCTATGGCAAATATTGCTAGCTGAGAAAGTTAGTACTAAAATGACTAAAGCAATAAAAGCTATGTACACCGTTGTTCGATCATCAATAAAACATAACAATAAAACATCTGATTTCATCAATTCACACATTGGGGTAAAGCAGGGGGATCCGAAATCATCCCTATTATTCATGATGTTTGTAAACGATATACTGGAAAATATTAACACACTGAAATATAGATGGAATTTTTGCGATAAATGAAATAAAATTATTTCTGCTCCTTTATGTTGATGATCAAGTATTATTTGCAACCTCACCATTATCAGTGCAAGCCATGTTGACTGACATAGAACATTACTGTAACACATGGGGACTAAAAATAAATACAGCGAAAACGAAGTAGTAATATTGACGTCATACCAAATACGACTTTTATCTATATAATGAAAAACTAGATTGTTACTTCCTTCAAATATCTAGGTATATACTTTTTAAAAAATGGCAACTGGGCTAGAACACAAAAAAATGTATAGCTGAACAAGCGATGTCCATGCTCTTTTCTGTGTTCAATCAATATGAATTTACAACACATGAAAAATGCAAATTATTTGATAAATTAGAGTCTAGAGTGTTAAATTACTCATCAGAAATATGGGGGTTTCACATTGGAAAACATATTGAAAACATACATACTAAATTTCTACGAAAACTATTATGTGTCAATAAATCGACCAATCTAATATGACTTTATGGATAATTGGGCAGAGATCCACGAAGTGTAATGCGTAAGGTTCACATAACCCGATATTGGATAAAACTATTAAAATTAAATGACGATAGTATAACCAACATAATGTATAACATGCTAAAACACAACGCAGAAAATAATATAACCTATACAGTCGAACCTCCCCGAACGGCCACCTCTCTACAACAGCCACCTCTCTGTAACAGCCGCTATTTTATATCCCAAATGGATGATTTCTTCTATATCTAACCCTTACACTGCTGAGCATGAAAATTGTCGTTTCATGTTGATTTTGCATTCTTTCTCAATAAAAACATGTTTTGACAGCATTTTAGAATCATTTCCATTGGAAATGATTCTAAAATGCTGTCAAAACATGTTTTTATTGAGAATTGTTGAAGAAAATAAATAAACATCAGACGATAAAATTGTACTCAGCATTAACCTCCCTACAACAGCCACCTCTCTATAACAGCCAATTTTGCCTCTTCCCATGGGTGGCTGTTGTAGAGAGGTTGCACTGTACTAACACAAACTGGGCTTATCAGATAAAAACAATGATTAACGATATAGGGTTAACAGAGTTATGGGTGAATCAAGACACATTGATCAATAATAATATAAACTACATCGTGCAAATAATTAGACAAAGGGTTTTAGACAATTACTATCAATCCTGGTATAACGATATAAATATTTCTCTACGACTCTCATCGTAAACGAGGTATAAAACTACGCTTACGTTAGAACCATACTTAGACATTATAATGAATATAAAATATAAAATTGCATTATCACGATTTCGATTATCTTCCCATACTTTAGAAACAGAAAGAGGTAGATACCATAATATTCCTAGAGACGAAAGAAAATGTAAATGCTGTAACCTAAACTCAGTAGAAAGCGAATATTATTTTCTTTTGGTATGTCCAATGTACTCAAACCTAAGAAGACAATATTTCAAACCTTATTTTTGCAGATGGGCAACACGAAATAAATATGATAATTTAATGACATCAACAAATAAAAATACAGTAATTAATTTGTCAAAATACATTTATTTTGCTAACAATTTAAGGAAAGAATTACATGTAGAAGAATAATCAAAACATGACTTTCATCTCAGTTATTTATATTTCACATACGGTAGTACTACAATAGATCTACAACACAAGTGTGCGATCTGAAATGAGAAGGATGTTTGCAATACCCTAACACAATTTATTTCATTTATAATATCCCAGCAAACAACGGTGTCTCATGACACATTGCACATATATGTGATTAGTAATAAGCATCTATCGTTGCAACCAGCATATACACGAATCAGACTGCACATATGTGGACGCTGGCTCGATATACGCTGTTTTCAACATTCATTATCAACACAAGTAAAGGCTCCTTCATTTCCATTCTGAACATCTTTATTTCATGTGCACTGCACAATTTTATTTTAATGACTAGAAGCATTGTATTGCTTTATACTGAATAAAATATGGCGTATTGTTTTGGAGCCTGAATACTTGCAATATTTATCAAAATTCGGAAATATAAACCAGACCGACGACAATCGGCCTGCTTCTTTACTGGGTTATATATCATGGGTATGAAAGGTGTTCGAGCCAATTCCCACCCATAACTATAAGCCGAATCGAATCATTAAACATTTTACCGCTATTCCAATAGTCGTGGAAGCTTAAAGGTCACATTACAAATTATCACTTATTTTCTTCAAACCGCGCTAAAAACAACAACGGCGACCCTAATAACCGATTTCCGGTTCGTTTGTATTTTTCGTGATATTGAGATTTCTCATATCGCACCTTATCTGACACCTATACAGAGTCATGCAATGAATTGGTCATCGCTTATCTCTTCTGTTACTGCGACCTACTGGCGCGAGGTTGCGCTGTACAACTAACGACTGTGACGTAGCAGTAGAACAGCTTACCTGATTGGTGGATGAAGGTTTCTTATATAATATCGTTTGGATTTACGACCATCATGTATTTCTTGCATAATTTCTTCGTTTTTGTCGTTTAATATATACGTTAATCGTTATCTTTTCCTCAGCCTTGTTATACTTTGATTATTTATACGTTGGTTGCAAATCGTCGGCGACGACTATCTGTGCGGAAGTCTGTTGTAATCCACTGTCAAACAGACAGTAGAGCCTTACTTAGAAAAAAATGTTAAATTAAATGTTATATTTATATTTTGTTTTTACAAAATGCTAATCTCCGACATTTCGTAAATTGATTCTCGAATGTTACTTCAGTATACTTGTGCTTTGAACATTTCGAATTGAAATAATCAGTGACACGCGTGTGTAGCTATGTTCAAACGGATGCCGCCGGAGGTCATTAATAATAATAATAATAATAATTGTGTCCCAATCAAGTAAGCCACACCTATTATATTGTATTCATACAACTCCCTCACGTGCTTTCGAATTTCGGCTTCAACGTGAGGGTGTCAAAATATGAAATAATAATTGAAGCTAACCCAGTCTCCTTCTCTGCAACTATACATGTAGAGATCGAGGACAGCTGGGCTATGCCGGTTTCATTTCCATTTGTATAACCTGGTGTAACACATTCATCTATACGTTTCAAGTACAGTATACATGCATACAAGTCTGCTGTAATATAGTGTACATTTATTTCGAATATTGATATCCATAGTTAGAAATTATATTTATTGTTCATAAAAATATCTGTCAAAATTATGTTATGCTGATAAGTGACACAGATTTCGAATGTTTTTCTTTTTTATTTAACAAAATATTCTGTGCTACTTGATTAATTCAATACTTGTATGATAAACACAACTTATGCATCCATATAGGACATGACCTCATATGGACTTAATCATTTTATTTGCATTTGTACAGTAGAGTCCCATATATTTATATCAGCGGTCTAATAAACTGGAGTTCTAAGTAGTCTGTTGAACTATTACGTGTAATAATCGTATTATGCATACATTTCGGAAGTTCTACTGATACGTCATATACCCACGTGACCGCAAAGGGAAATAAGTGTGGCAAGTAAAATAAGGGGAAGTTAGTCATGCAGTGACGGATGGAAAAACTGGTTGTCCGGAATATGAAATCCGTAAAAGAACGGCACATACTGGTCAGATTACTGTACAATTTGTTGTATTTGATATATAAATGATGAATACATAAGTGTATCGCGAAAACAGAAGCTTGTTATATCTTCTTTAAGAGGTGCCATCATGCATTTTATCACTCCCGCGACTGGCGTATTTTGTGACTAGCGGCACTCTTATTCAATAACTGATGAATCGCTTCTCCGATTTTGATAGTATTTGGCCACAAGGTGTGTCTATGGGTGATGCTTTGCTTCGCATACGACCCACGTCCCACCGCCCAATGTCAAGGTCAGTGAGCAGTTATGCTTACCGTGTTTATGAGGCTTTGTATTGCAAATGCGTTAAGGCTGTCAGCGAGGGGATTAGCTCCGTAATAACGATGCCCTTGTCTGTGTAAGTGTCTATTTGTATTGCATGGGGCCACAAGAAGGGTACAACTACCTTATATATCTAAATCACGCCATGTGACTTTCTTCCTTAGGACATCTGCGTAATTTCATGACATACTTTTACAAAATATTTACAATATTTTCCTTAAATGGCGTAAAAATTTGACACAAAATTCAGAGTACATGCCGAATTATATGTTGTTTATCAATCCGTTCCCACGAAATAACTATTCATTCCCTCAATTTAACCATTCGTTCCCTCGAATTAACAATTCATTCCCACGATATAGCAATTCGGCCCGCATGTCGAGCCCGTCGAGGCATTTGATGGTCTCAGAGTGTATTTATTTGAAGTTTGAATTAAGGGTTGTGGAGATATAAGGTATGTAAAAGCTTTAAAACAAATGTTAAAGTAATTTGACCTTGATCTTGGGCCTGTGTGCCGCATGGATGGGCTATAGAATGAACATATGGATGATAATAAAGAGGTTTAAGTAAATCGGAGTAAGTGTTGTGGAGATATAAGGTATGTAAAAACTTAAAATTTAACACAAATTTCAAATTAATTTGGCCTTAACCTTGAGCATATGGACCACATGGGCAGGCTATAGAATAACTATGGGTGATGAATAAGAAGTATTGGAAGTTGGAAGTAAATCGAAGTAAGTGTTGTGGAAATATAAGGTATGTAAAAACTTTAACACATTTAAAAGTCATTTGACCTTGAGATTGGGAATGTGGACCACATGGGCAAGCTATGGAATCAAAATATGAATGATGAAAAGGAAGTATTGGAAGTTGGAAGTAAATTGGAGTAACTATTGTCGAGATATAATGTATGTAAAAACGTTAACGCAGATTTTATAATAACGCAAAATTCTAAGTCATTTGACCTTGACCTTGGGGCACAGTGGCCGCATGAATGGGACACAGAATGAATATATGGATGTTGCCAAAAAGGCATGCGAAGTTTCAAACAAAATCTTCCTTACAGTTACAGAGATAGTATGTATGTGAAAACTTAAACGCAAATGTTGACAGAAACATTAACGCACAAATCTAAGTCATTTGACCTTGACCTATGGCCACACGGGCCGGGAATATATGGATGATGACTAATACGCATACAAAGTTTCAAGTCAATGTGACTTAGGACTGCAGTGATATAAGGTATTTAAAAACTTTAACGAATATTTCGGACGGACTGACTGACGCACGGACGCACGGACACCCGGACACCCGGACGTCATTGTGATCACTATGTCTCGCTTTCCGCAAGATACAAATAATTATACGTCCTCTACGGGGCTCCGTAGGATATACAGATCGTATCCACTCGTTGTATATAAATACCAACCATTGTTATAATGTAGGTATGGTGGGTAGTACACGTCACAAGCGTCTGCTAATTTGGTCCACTTCTAGCTACATTTGAGGCTGTGAGTAATTGGGATTGTAGGATTTATGACCAGGGTACCTCCTGATCAAATATCGCAGTTCTGTAGCCTGACAAGGATCTGTATGTATTGTTGGAAGCATGACGGGTGTATCATTAATGGGATGGCGAACAGTGCAGATCCTGATCAGACTGTGCGGATGCACAGGCTGATCTGGATCTACACTGGCCGCAAAAGTGGGCTCGATACAAATAATTATACGTCCCCTGCGGGGCTCCGTAGGATATACAGTGTTTTTCAGCATTTTTAACATTTTATAATTATACCAGTCACATAGTTGAACTGTTCAGACCCTATATCCTTGATTATCATGATTATTCGCAGCGATCGTTACGGTCAATTGAGGCAATGATAGGTTGAGGGCGGAAAGCGCTATATCGTATCCACTCGGTGTATAGAAATACCAACCGTTGGTATATGTAGCTATGGTGGGTAGTACACGTCACAAGCGTCTGCTAATTTAGTCAATTCCGCGCTACATTTGTGGCTGTGAGTAATTGGGATTGTAGGATTTATGACCAGGGTAGCTCCTGATCAAATAGCGCAGTCATGTAGCCTGACAAGGATCTGTATATATTGTTGGAAGCATGACGGGTGTATCATTAATGTGATGGCGAACAGTGCAGATCATGATCTACACTGGCCGCAATACACATAAGCACCATTTCCACAGGCACAGCCACACTCAGTAAATCTTCACAACCGTCAGCGTTAGTCTTTCCCAGATAATCACACGTTTCTGAAAATCTGGTGCCAATACCAACACGTATTCAAGCATTTTGATGGTCAGTCTGAGCTGTATAACAGCCCAGGCTCGGCCACATAGCTTTAGAATAACATAATTGACAAATATTGGCAAGATTAGCGCAGGCGATAGTGTATAAGTAAGTAAATGAGAAATGTTGATCTGAAAAAGTGTATATGTCACAGGCACGGTCAACCGGTTATTATTACTATCTTTTTTTGGCAATAAAAATGGGGATATAACTTTCGTTACGGGTGTCTGTCAGTTCGTCCGTCGGTATATCAGTCCGTCCCATTTCTTGTAACAAGTAAAAAAAAAACACGGTTAAATCGTAATTGCTAGATACTTGGTATGCGGTCATTTTATGCAATAAACGTATTACAGTGGAACCTCTCCAAACCAGAGGTAGCTACAATAATTCGCCTACGTTATGTTAACTACGGCTACAATTTGACACATTCAAAAAATGTGAGCAACCAAAGTGCATACCCAAACGTGTTGATGTTATGTCAAAGTTTAGTAAGCTGTATATTTTATACATTTAAACAAATAATCTTTGATGTAGAACTAGTAAATTGACAAACAATAATAGAACAGGAACATCATTTTCCCACTTTCCCTTGTTGTTGTTCAACATTCAACTTAACGAAATGAAGCTTTCAAATTTAAATGTCAGATAAACACCTCGATACGATAAAATAACCAATTTCTTCATGTGTATGTTCTTTATTAACAATTTATTGATACAGCTTTGGCAGTATTATATCGCTAACATATCAAACACGCCGGATAACCGATTACAAAGATCACTCTGCCATGTGTTACATTAAATAGCCTGAGGTGGGGTTAAATTGCTACCCTCGCGAGAGTTATGGACCGCAGTAGCAATCTTGTTTCTAAACCAGAGGGTGTCCGGTTTAGAGTTTCACTGTAAATCAGGCATATGACCACTCTAAGACATATCTTTGTGCTTTGCGATCATGAACATACATTACCGTCATAGAAAATGACACTGAAACCCATCAGAATTAGGCACCCAATGGGGGTTTCTGTGTGTCCGGTTTACAGAGGTTCCCAGCGCTCCAGATAAGGTGCGTTTTGGCGTATTTTACGTACTTACTTTAGCAGAATACGCATTGATCATCAAAAGTGGGAGTACAAATTGCTCACAACAATGTGAAAATACGCATTGATTTTCAAATACAGTAGTCAAAATATTGTAATAAAGTTGAACATTTACTTAGCTTTGCTGCAAAAATTGCTTTTTACAGCTGAAATAAGTTGATTTTTAAATTTATTTTCATTTTTTCCGTATTTAAGAAGGAAGAAAATCAATAATACATTTGTAAAAGTAAAATACGCATTGACTTTGAAATATGGAGGTATACTACTCTTTAGATACTAAACTTATCTGGAGCTCTGGGTTCCACTGCAACATGCGTAAATCGCTATCCCATTTCCGGCAGCCGGAATTTACAAACAAATAAAATAAGTAAAACCAACCGATCTGATGGGACGCTGGTATGTCCTGTAGCGCGGTATAGCTTCAGAATACAAAACCGCCTCCGCTAATCTTGCCAATATTGGTCAATTTCCTTTATTTCAAAATACTTGAACATTGTGCTTGAAATCAAGCAGCTTGATTGACTGAGCCTGAGCTGTGCAATGTGCTTGATTGCGAGTTGGCATTGCCAATTTATTTTAGAAACGTTGATAATATATTGAACAATTCTGTAAAAACCAGGAACGCACTTATGGAAACACTTATCGCAGCCGGATTTGTAGCAAATGTATGTTTTGCTTGTTTGCAGGACTATTCTCAATCATACACGTGAAATGGTGGCCGACTCTCAACAGAACCGCAGTGGCTTACTAAAGGATCTCTATCTATTCAAAGACCCTGGTAAGCTTATTTTTATCCTCCCCCCCCCCGCCGATAGTCAAGAGAGGCATAGTGTTAGTCCATGTACGCGTGCGTACGTTACAAGGTGATGGTCACGTGGTTACAACAACAACAACAATGGATGACAACCAAATGCAGCTTAACAAGACGCGGTTGAAGCGCCATATTTCATCGTAACTCCGTTACATAATAAGGACAAAATAAAAGAATACGTACTTTGAATCGGAGGGCTTCTGGAAGTCTCAGTACTTGTTGTTGTTGTTGTAACCACGTGATAATACACATTGCGTTAGTAACACCTTTCATTTTTCAATATACTACTAATAATAATAATGATATTTGGCCACAATGTGTGTCTAGGGATGGTGCTTTGTTTTGCATACGACCGACGTTTCAAAACCGTAAATAACAAACTATAACCAATAACCAATAACCAATAGCGTGACGATGAACGTCGTGTATTTTAATGACGTCAAACAAAGTTTAACGAATCAACAACGTCGCCCGACGTCACGGGGCATAATGTAACGTATTGAGATATAAACACATATTGTAATTACCGAGTTATGTCCCCTGTGGCAGATAGGGCGAATGCCGTTAAAGGGGTAATTTACGTCAATAACCCTTAGAACGCGGGAAGAGGTTGTCGTCTGCTGTTGTCTGACATTTTGTCTTCTTTCGCAATAAAAAACATGGTTTGACACCACTTTAATGGAAATGAGTGAAACGTGCTGCCATGCCATGTTGATGAGAACTGAAATGAATATAAAACACAAACAGCAGACGACAAAATATAATTATACAGTGTAGGTGTTAGATCTGGAACCATTGTACTACATTTTGTTGCAGTTACTGAGTCGTCTACCCTGAAGCCGAGCCTGGATCACGAGTTGTCTCCCCTAAAACCGAGCCTGGATCACGAGTTGAAGCTGCGTGACCTGGAGGATGCTATAACGGAGTACATGATGTTCATAAAGGCGCGACTTCGAGCCTTCAGGGCCACAACTGGACCCGGGACGGGCGAGGCAGTTACAGACAGTGCTATAAATAGAATAGTCGCTGACGAAGTGGGATATCATAAGTGAGTGTTACAGATATAAATACAGTAGCCTAAATCAGCAGCCTAAATCAGTAGCCTAAATCCTTGATACCTTGTTAAATGTTGTTCTTCCATATACCTACCATGAAATATTATGGCACATTGTACTCGAGCTAGAGCCCCATGTGCCAGGTTATAATATAGGAAGGCATATCTCTTCGTCCATTCTTTGGATATGTCATTTTTTCGGGCAAAATAAAGATTCATTCACCATTACCCGACGTATTAATTGGCATTGTTATACTTGTTATATCTAACGTTAATTTTCACATTGATATCAGGTACGACAACCTTGTTTTCTTAAAATGTTAACGGAAGTTACTACATGTATTTATTATGATCGGCATTTATTTGTGATGTGCAATGATCATACAGTGCAACCTCTCTACAACAGCCACCCATGGGAAGACGCAAAAGTGGCTGTTATAGAGAGGTGGCTGTTGTAGGGAGGTTAATGCTGAATTAAATTTTATCGTCCGATGTTTATTTATTTTCTTCAATAATTCTCAATAAAAACATGTTTTGACAGCATTTTAGAATCATTTCCAATGGAAATGATTCTAAAATGCTGTCAAAACATGTTTTTATTGAGAAAGAATGCAAAATCAACATTAGACGACAATTTTCATGATCAGCAGTCTAAGGGTTAGATATAGAGGAAATCATCCATTTGGGATATCAAATAGCGGCTGTTACAGAGAGGGTGTTGTTGTAGAGAGGTGGCCGTTCGGGGAGGTTCGACTGTACTTTATAATCTGGCAATAAACATGATAAAAGTATTATTTTTTCACGTGACGCATTCAATTTGAATAAAAAAATTATAAATGATCTGCCTCATGTGAATATCAAAATAACCTGACACCACCGCGAGTCACTACATGTATCAGTAAAATAAAAAATAAAGATGGCTAAACGATTATATCTGTATAGCGGGCATTCGAATTTTTTAAAAATGGTGGAAAAGTTACACAATTATACACTTTAATTCATATAAAGAACATTTTATGCCTACTAGATGTGACCCCAACTTTAAAGTCACCTGTTCCCATCGATCAAAATTACAACTTCCGGTGAAACCCTACATCCGGTATCATATAATGCGAATCTCCTAATACAGACGACACTCTACGACACACACTAACTTTCTTGATTGGGTATGTCATAAATAGAATATTCATTCACATTTTCTGATCAAAATCATGATTTAGCAGCAATTTAGAATAATTTCCATTGGAAATGATTCTGAAATGCTGCCAAACCATGTCTTTTACTCAATATGGAACAACAGCATATGACACTTTTCCGTTCTCAAGGTGTATGATCACGTTGTACTAACAACAGCAACAAAAACAAGTACTGAAACTTCCAGAATCCATCCGATTCAAAGTACATATTCTTGTATAGTGTCCTTATTACGTAACGGATGTTGATGAACTGTGGCGCATCAAACGCGTTTTGTTAAGCTGCATTTGGTGGTCTCTGTATGTTTGCCCAAATTTATGTCTTTTTTGAGAAGACTCGATTTCCGTGTCTCCCGACACGGAAATCGATTCTTCGCAAAAATGACATAAGTCTGTGCCGAACTCCCTTAACAACCAAATGCAGCTCGCGAAGACACGTTTTATGCGCCATATTTCATCAAAATCCGTTTCATATTAAGGAAAATATCAAATAATACTTACTTTGGAGTGGGCAAGATTTCAACACTTTCAGCCACTGTTGTTGTTGTTATAACCACTTGATAATGCACCTTGATTCTAAGGGCTAACCAGTTGCAAGGTGTGGGATCACGTGGATTCCGAACCAAATTTTCCGACGTGACGTACTCTGTGACGTCATTTTTACAGTACATTGTCTGATGATCTGGTGATATGTAGCGCACTAACTAAGATGACATGTGTGTTTTATGGGTGCTCTGAAAGTTATTCACAATAATTTATAACTTTCACAAAGAATCGAGTACTGTTTATTTATTTATTTTTATCAACACAGGGCAACGTGTACCGCATTTTCTGCGATATATTTAATACAAAATATATGTACTTCCATTAGAAAGATATTAAAGGAAATATACTGTAAACACGTCTACAAATATGACGTCACGCCGTTCGGAACACGTGATCCCACACCTTGATGTGTCTGATTGTGATACAATATGGTGTGTATATGCATGATACATGCCCCACATGTCAATTCCCAATGCCAAGGCAAACGTAAAAGTTGTGCAGTGTCAATACAAGTATTATCATTAACAGTAAACAATTTCAAGCTTAGATAAAACAGTATTTCTATATGTCCTAGATGGCCTACGTAGGAGAGACACATAGTATATCCACATATCACAGATGTTCCTCTTAGGCACGGCATATCTATGGTATATCCATATATTCAAGATGGTCCATGGTCCCCTCAGGCAAGGCACATATATAGTATATCCATATATTCAAGATGGTCCATGGTCCCCTCAGGCAAGGCACATTTATAGTATATGTATATCCATATATTCTAGATGGTACATGGTCCCCTCAGGCAAGGCATATATATCGTATACATATATAGTATATAAGATTGTCACCATCGGCGAGACATATATTTGTGCGGAATTAGTATACCCTGGCCGATGTACGTACGTGCGTGCGTTCGTACCTTAGTAACACTTTCCATATTTCAATAACTCATGAACCGCTTCACTGATTTTGATAATATTAGGCCACAATGTGTGTCTCGGGATGTTGCTTTGCTGTGCATACGACACACGTCCGACCGCCTAAGGTCAAGGTCTCTGAGGATTTATGTACACCTCGTTTGTAAGGCAAATGCGTTACATTTTTTTCTTATTATCCAGGCTTCCAGCGAGGCGATTAGCTTCGTAATAATGATGCCCTTGTTATTATTATGCAATTTGAAAGATAAACATACTGTTATATTGAAAGATAAACTTGTATATTTATAGGGGATTATCTCCCTTTTCATATTTTAATGAAGTGATTAATAGTACAGTGCAACCTCTCTACAACAGCCACCCATGGGAAGAGGCAAAATTGGCTGTTATAGAGAGATGGCTGTTGTAGGGAGGTTAATGCTGAATACAATTTTATCGTCTGATGTTTATTTATTTTCTTCAATAATTCTCAATAAAAACATGTTTTGACAGCATTTTAGAATCATTTCCAATGGAAATGATTCTAAAATGCTGTCAAAACATGCTTTTATTGAGAAAGAATGGAAAATCAACATGAAACGACAATGTTCATGCTCAGCAGTGTAAGGGTTAGATATAGAAGAAATCATCCATTTGGGAAATAAAATAGCGGCTGTTACACAGAGGTGGCTGTTGTAGAGAGGTGGCCGTTCGGGGAGGTTCGACTGTATAGTTGTAAATTGTTTGTAAAATGTGTGTGTTACAAATTCATGCTGCCTGTGTTTACATTTATTTTGTGTAAACTTATTACGCCCCTATTCGATTGCGTTGCTCTTGAGGTTCCGTCCGTCCCTCCGTCCGTGTACATTTCCGTCGAAAAGTCGAAATGTTTGTACGGGTTTCTCCATCATGTAATATATTTAGTATTACTTGAAGTATTGCTTTAAAATCTGGACAGATCATTCACCTAAATATGTGTGACGCACTGGCACCAACAACGGCATGACCTTCACGTGTTTGACCTTTGAATTGTTGCTGATACACTTAGCCATTTCATTACGTCGAAAAGTTTGTAAGACTTTCTCCATCATGTAATATCTTTAACATTACTTGATGGATTGTATTAATATTTGGACAGTTCATTAATCTGAACATGTGTGATGCAACCGCACCATCAATGACATGCCACTGACCTTTGCAACCTTCAAAATGGTGCTGAAACACTTTGCCAGTTTCTTAATGTCAAAAATTTTGTCAGACTTTCTCAAATGACTTAAAGATTGAAATTTGTGTAACTTTTCTTGTTTTATACACAGTCGCCAGTTAGAGTCCAGTATGCCATTGGGGTATATCCATGTTTTACAAACATAATGTCTTGTTCCTAAATACATATCTAGGGTCCTGGCACGTGCCATAGAGAGACTGCGTGACAGCAACGCCGCCTCTGGTGACAACAAGGGTGAAATCTGGAGACGGAGGGAGTCAATGGCGCTCGGGGAACTTGTTCAAAAACGACTCGTACGGCTACAGGTATGGCACGGATGTGGGGATGTGAACTATGGAATATGAAATTACGAATATGCGGATGTGAATTATTGAGTAAGAAATTACGAATACACATGTATGGAGATGTCACTTACAGAGTACGGAAATACGAATTTGCCGATGAGAATGGAGAACTTGTGCCTTGACCTTTGCGACCAGTGTAGACCCTGATCAGCATTACCCCTTCTGTTAAGTTTTATTACGTTATGATATGAGCCGCGTCGCGATAAAACCTGTCCTCGGGAGTCTGACGACGTCAAAAGATATGACGTCGTGAACTTAGCTGACGTAATTTCCGCTGAGATTTGAATGTTGCACTCTGACTTCGAAGTTGATTTGCTTGTTTCAGAACAATAGGCTACGATACTCGCTTGACAGCGTTGTTTTATAATCATGTTGCATTAGGCTTAAAATCACATTATGATCGGTTTACTGAAACACAATACCTTTTTATATCCAAGCCATCAATCCAAAATGTTGGCCCCTATTACACATCATGTGAACGATCCGCTTGGCTCGTATGACAATAGTTCGCGTGATAGTTGTGTATATTTATTATCTCCCTTGCCGAAAGTAGTTCACTGCTTTATTAATTCCAAATAAGACGTGTTTGCGTAATGCATGTGACATGCATTAAGCAAACACGTCTTATTTGGAATTAATAAATCAGTGAACTACTTTCGGCAAGGGAAATAATCAATATACACAACTATCACGCGAACTATTTTCATACGAGCTAAGCGGATTGTTCTGTTTATTAGTATATATAGTTTTAATCTATCTCTAAAATACATTACTTTTTTATGTTATGGGTACTAATACATCTTGTTTCAATAGCGTTTCGCTGTAACGGTATCGTTGTAGATGGAGTTGCAAATAATGTAACAGTTATTACGTTCAAATGGTTGCGTAATACTGATAGCACTTCTGTACAAATGTAAACGTCGTAAATGGTGCAATATGTTAAGTTAAGATAGGTGAGGTTTAGGTCATCGATTTCAATGATTTAATTACCGATTCCCGAAAGGGTCGCGGGTTCAAACCTCGACTTGGTATTATTTTTTCTCCATATATATTATTTTTGTGACTTTAATATTTTCACAATTTTATGACTTTAATACAAATAGCTATAACTTGATCGAAAATTACGAACAATGAAAGTGTCCGTCTTTAAATAATATATACACAGACAGTTTGTTACTGCATTTTTAAGTTTCAGGTACTGTCTATACCATATGATTTTTACTGTCCCAAAATAAAAAAAAATGGCGGTCACAATTAATTAATTTTCGGACAGAAAGCATTTTTTTTATGAATTTGAAATAATTATTGTCCTCCATATGATCATAACACTGTTCGAACTGCGCCTGTGGCTACCAAGACCAGAATTCACTGGCCGCAAACACAGTCACTGCACAGGTGGAAGACTCGGACCTATCACACCAAAAAAATGCATATTGAAAAAAAATCCCATTACCCCACCCACTTGATCTCGTACATTACCATCTTACATAAGGAAGGTGGATAACATTGTGGCCATTATAGAAAGAGCCCTCTCGTTTCCGACTCGTACAAACACAATACACATCGATTAAATGTATGATTTCTGTCGCTGGAAATCGATACAGGTATTAGGTGTGTGAATATATTCACTTCAAATCGCTCATTCCAGCATTTATTCAGTTATTCGCATTGTGTATACCCCATCGAAAGCGAAATTTGCGTGTATGAAAGAATCTCACAAATAATTGTAGGCCATCCGGCGTGGATTGTCGGTCATATTTGACCAATAACTGATCGCCAGCTCAAACTAAAGTGGTGCACCATGACCATATACATTAGAAACTCCAACCATACAAAGTTCGTCCAATTGTGATCATTCACTGATCTAAAAAAACACCTTTTTTCTACTTTCATTCAAGATATGTCTTCCGGAATCCCGAAATAGGTTGAATGACGTCATTACAGTTTAGATTTAGCCAATCAGAGATGTTCTTTACCTAGACGCTTCCGGTTGTATTATGGAAGATGGTGCATTGACCCGGTTCCAGATAGTGAACGAAATTAGACAAAAAGTGTTTTTTAGATCGGTGAACGATCACAATTGGACTAACTTTGTATGGTTGGAGTTTCTAATGTATATGGTCATGGTGCACCACTTTAGTTTGAGCTGGCGATCAGCTATTGGCCTCAGGTCTCAGGTAAATCTTAGTTTTCAATAATACGACTGTGCTTTCTTCCTTTTAGTGATGACCGTGTTCCAGCCGTTAACACTTATTTAGCTGCATTACTTATGTAGTTAGTCTGAACATTCTACAGAGAAATTTGAATTGGACGGAATCGAGCGTTGTTTAAGCTTAGTCCGGTTCATATGCACAGGTCAAAATATGAACTGAAAATGCGCTTTGTGTTACAGAAATACGTACGCGGACGAATAAAAAAACAATTTGTTATAAATATCACATATAGCGATGCAGCGGTAGCATCTACTGTTTTAATAATATGCATACATATTGTAATTAATGTTTAATAGTGTTATACTTATGAATAATATACGATACTATGGTCTATACTCCAGCACTATGTTTTAAGGTTGTGTGATTTGCCTCAATATAAGCTGGATTAATTAATACTTATATTCATGCGCTTCATGAGAACATCAATACATTTAAAATATACAAATATTACTTAAAGGTGTACCGATATGATACATTTTAATAATATAAATATTGAAAATACACATTATAATCGCTTACGACATAATTTATTGATCGAAAATAGTCACAGCATCGTGACCTATTTGACCGCATTACCTATTGCACGGGTACCTCACTAGACCCCCTGTTTGCATAGGTAACTGGGGTGTAGTGGGGTACGCTCGCTAATACAATGTTTGCGTAATGTGTCAGGAGCAGCCAAAACAATATTTGAAATGCACATTTGTTTGGCAAAATGTCTAAACATGTGCAATTTTCGGCTAAAAAGAGAGTGCCACCTGAATTTTTCCATATTTGAGCAGCTTCATCACACACATTAAGAACTTTAAGGCAGTGTTGAGAACATAACCCTAAGGAGTCACCCTGTTTAATTCAAATAAAACAAATCCTGTAAGGTTTTGTAAATTTTCTTTGTCGTGAGCGTGCGTGCTAGACAGTAGGGTAATTTTCGTCAAAAAATATCCTTTCCGAATAGGGTGTTGTGAAATCGGTGTTAGGCATGAGTCAGGTAAAAAATAAAAATCTTAAAAACACACTCAACTATTGGGCACATAAAACCAACAATCATTTACCCTGCTGCCACATATAGTTTATGATGCCGGGTGTTCGAATACTCCGAATTGGGGATTCCGTCAACACATGTCCTTTCCGAAAATCATGTTATTAGCTCATTATTCCTTAACAAACAGAAACAGGTGAACTGCTAATAGTGTAAATAGTAGTACTTATCGTGTTGAATATTTAGCATATTGCAGATCGTGGTGATCTCTGAATGTTCACATTGGATTAGTACGTCAAACAAATTTTTCTTCTTTCCGAACAAAAAGGGTGCAATTCATGTACCACCAGGTGTACATCTGGTGTTCATCTGCAGAGTTTCTCAACAGATCGGCGTTTATTTTGGTCTGTGTAGATTATAGCATGAACAGTAACATTCTCCTTTATCAGCCAGGTAGATGAATGTATTTTTAATACAGTTCAAACTATTACAAATATATATTGTATCATTATGTTTAATAATATTTTGAAATTCAAAGATATGTTTCATCATGCTTTATGATTCTGAAGTATCTGGACACTCCCTATACATTTCCAACTATGCAACTGCTGCCTAGAGCATGATCTAATCCATCAAATCCTGATCATGGGGTCAAAACCCTGAAATGTCTGAAAGGACAACAAAATTGACACATTCAACTTTGTTCATGAAAACTGTAGTTTTTTGTCTGTTGTAGATACTGGTAGGCTTATGTGCTCTAGTATTCACAGAGGAACATATACCTTCACTACTGCATGGCACCTGGTGGTCTAGAAGACGCATAACCTGCTACTAATGCTTACCCAAATAAAGCTGCCTAGATCCTTTCTTGCAAAACCTCTTTGGTGGTTTGTTCTGCAGATTACTGCAGGATAAAGAGTGTAACCTGGTTCTATAAATGCTCATTGTTTTACTTCGCAAAATACATGTTGTTTTGACATGACGTACGTTACGTCGTCGTTATCAATATTTGCGGACGGCGGACCGCTCGAGTCGTGACGTTTTCGTGCTACAGTTGTTCTCACACAGAAAGTTCCATCACAATGCACTTATTTATCCACTACATGTATATTATTATTAATATATACTTATACTAGCGATATTTCAAAACATTTCTATTTAATTTTAAATATTATAATTGTTACATGGAAAGGTCTCGATAGCTGTAGAGATCATAGCGGTTTATAAATAGACTGGCTTTAGCGTATTTAAGACTCGCCATTACTGGTGATTTTAAAATAAAATAAAGAAACCATGCACTGTGGTTATCCGTAACTGTTACATTACGCTGTATTAGGGGTCATTATTTTGGTATGAATAAAGTACGTACGAATGGCATAGATCCTGATGAGACGGCTCGTGAATAGCCAGGTCATTGGGATCTGCAGTTTGCAAACATTGTGATAAAGGACAAAGTTACGTCTGCCATGTTTAAATAAAAGCGTTCACCTGCAATCCAAAATAAGACAATCAGCATTATGATTAGTATAGAGATTTATTTTCGCAATGTTTACGTCTTGTGAAAACATGTGAATCGTCTCCTAAAGACATGAGAATCGTCTCGCATTTTCGCCATCTCACCTTTCGCTTTTGGAAATATATTTTGCTTTAACCCGAATTATAAAATGCAGGTAACGCAGGGCGACTTACCTTGTGTTACAGACATACAATTCGGGTTAGTTTTGCGCATGCGTGTTGATGCAGATCGAAGCAAAAACGCGAGATCTTCCACCTGTGGGCGAGGTTGGGAAAATGCAAGATTGAATATGATAGAATCGCGTGTTTTCGTCTCGCAATGTCGCGATCATACTTCGCATTTTCGCGATCAACCCACGCTCGATATCGCGAGAACACGAGATTGTAACATGTCCCAAACAGAACACGTAAAAATAGTCCCAGGAGACGATTCACATGTGCTGCTGAAACATGATTTTATCAAGAAGTAAAATAAATGTGGACACACACCAATAATTCTTGACAAAAAACAACAACATAGTTTGAAAAAAACATGATAATCGTCGTCTTATGAGAAGATGTGCTACCAATACATATTTATTGGGGGAAAAACATATTTCGATGTGTTATTGGTTACTGCATCGCATCCCCGGTTTTTGCCTTATCTTCTTTACTGGGATTCTGCATCTCCGACTTTTTTCAGTATTGATTACAACAGCAGGTGCATATTATGTACGACGTGATCGGACACAACCGAGCTTATTGTACATGATGCGACTAGCGAAGACCAACACGTGTAATAACATCAGTAATAAAAAAACACGAGATTGTAACGTGTCCCCAACAGGACACATAACGATCGTCTTAGGAGACGATTCTCATATGCTGCCAAAACATGTTTATTAGAAAAATAATTGTTTTTGAAAAAGCATGAGAGGCGAGGGGGTGGAGGTAGAACTAATCGTACCGGCTCCTTCGGGCCGAAAGTTACGTCCGGACCGATTTGCATTTTGAAATTTTAGAAGCCCTGATGTGTAATATATGTACTGTGTATTTATTGTATGCGTAACTGTAAAATCACAATTCCTATACATTTATTGAATACCTGTTAATTCGTAACATATTTCGATCATTCTAATCTGCAAAGCTGCGATAATAACATTGCTCCACACTGCGGACACACTGGACAGAGTAAACGTCCCATTCATATTTCGAGAACAAATTGCCGCTAATTGTTCGGTGCAAATATTGAATAAAAAATACTTATCTTTTCCGGTCAAGTGCATCAAATAAATTCAGTAAGTAGCATAGACTTTACTTTTACTTTAGCTTATATTTAACGGCGGCACTGGCTCTAGGACCTTGCATGCCGTCTCCCAAGAATGGGAGGTATCGACTTTATAGTAAGTCATACGTTAAATATGCTCGCCGGGCGCTAAATAAACTATAAATGCTATTCATTAATCAGGACCGGATTTGAATGGTCAATGTATATTCCTTTGAAAGTTTACGATTTACAGCAAACACAAATATATTCCTCCATTGAAGATAACTACAAACGGAGTCGAAACGCTTCTCAGAAATATTAACACCACAAAGCGAAGGGGCCCTATGACATCGCCAATATACTCCTAAACTGTGCAGCGCAACTGTCACCAGCTCTCCGACATATATTTCAAAGATCTTTTGACTCCAGTTTACTCCCAACTGATTGGAGAAACGCCAACATAGCTCCAGTTTACAAGAAAGGTGACGTCAATCTCCCAGAGAATTACAAACCCGTCTCCCTAACATGCATCACGTGCAAGCTGATAGAGCATACAATCTGCAAACACATTCTCGACCATCTCGATAATTTCAAGATCCTGACATCACTCAACCATGGCTTCAGATCTGGCTACTCATGTGAGACCCAGCTGATATCAACCATACATGACCTTCTTCAAAACTACAACCAAGGTGCACATATTGACATTTCCATACTCGACTACTCGAAGGCATTCGGCACAGTACCACACAGGAAGCTGCTCCATAAACTCAGGCACTACGGCATTGATGGTCCAATTAATGACTGGCTTAGTGACTTCCTAACAAACCGCCACATGAAGGTTGTTGTTGACGGTGAGGCGTCAGAAGCAGCGACAGTGGATTCTGGAGACAGTTTTCGGCCCATTACTATTTCTATGCCACATAAATGACTTGCCCGACACCGTGACATCTCAGGTCTGCTTGTTTGCAGATGATATACCTGCTCTACCGCTCCATAAACAGCATACAAGACCTTGAAGCCTTGGAGACGTGGGCATCTACCTGGGTGATGCGTTTTAATGCTAGCAAATGTTACATCATGAGAGTAAACGCCAAATCATCCCACTTCTACCAACTAAACAATCAAATTCTACAACAAGTACAAGAAAACCCATACCTCGGAGTGACACTTTCTGCTGACATGAAATGGAACACACACATTAATAAAATGACGAAAAAAGCAAACTGCTCTCCAGGATTTAGCAAAAGGAATTTAAAACACTGCCCAATTACCTGCCGGAAAATAGCTTACTTAGCATTAGTCCGCTCTACTTTAGAATACAGCTCCATATTGTGGGATCCATACTACATCAAGGACATTGACCGCGTGGAGAAGGCACAACGCCAAGCAGCACGGTTTATAACGGGTGACTACAAGTCCGAGAAGAACGCTGCATATCGGACATGCTTCAGAAACTCGAACTACAGAGCCTCCAAAGTCGACGAAAGTCCAACCGGTCCTACAAGGTGGTCGAGGGGCAGGTGCCAGCTCTACCCAGCAATGCCATACTAACACCCATGCGTGCCAGGCGAAACGTCAAACCAAAGCAATTTAGTGAATGTGTGACAAAAAATATTCTAGAAAATCAGGTGACAAACAATAGTAAATGTTTTAGGTATTTTATATGTAAGACCGAGCAGTGCAAACATTCATTCTTTCTTCAAACTTTTCTGGACTGTAATAAGTTAGATGACAATGTTGTGTGCGCAAAGTCAATCGGAAGCTTCAAGACAGCACTCTACAAGTGTCAATAACATATGATACACTCTCTCTATCTCTCTCTCACTCCCATTGCAAGCTAATGCCGTAATTGGCCATTCAATGTAAAAATCCAGATCCAGACGGTGAGATATTTGTGTTCGCCGTACGCTTCGGACCATCCAACTTTCGGAACAGGTCACCAGGACGTTTCTGACAAGGACGTTTCATATGCAAGCCAGCTGTATCTTTCACAATAATACCAGAATACCGCTTGGGACATTTTATGTGAGTTACCCCATGTTTTCGTCTGTCATTATGTGGAGTAAATTGACCGGCCTCAAACTTAGTATTGGCGTAGGAATACATATTGAAATAATTTGCGATAATATCAACAATAATATACCTGTAATGTATGACCATCAGCCAATCAGATTGCGTGATATTTATAGAGTGAATTAGAAAAAATATTAAAACGCTCAGTAAACGGGACGTCAAAAATAAGATATACCTGCTTGTACGTGAACTTGCGGGTTTGTCTTTGTCGCTTTTCATTTGCATGTATTACTAAAGGACTGAAGCTCATCCGTCTATACATTCATTATTCAATACCAAACATGCTTCTAGTTTGTCAACTTACAAACTGTTGTAAATGTTGGCGTATACTCGATGTGTATCGATAGATACGTAGTTACTATAACATCGTTTTGCCGTCGTTTGACGTCGCTTTTATGTGACGTCTAATTTGCTAAAACTACCTGAATAGTGGTGTTGTATAAATTGTAATATCTTAATGAATATTGCAGATATCATGATTAAATAAAAAGCATTAAATTCATCAGACGAATACCATTGTCATAGTAACAAAATATCAATTAGACCAAATATTTCCCGAAGACATGTTTTCTCACGACTCGGCTCAGATAATACCATCATATAAATACATTTGTGAAGTATGACGTCTTGTGAAAGGAAACTAATATACATTGCATGGATAAAAAAAGTTCACCAAAATGTTAAGTTTTGGTGCGTTAAGGACATTTTCTATACCTGATGATCGTTTGATTGAAAGATAATTGCTTTGCAAATGAGATGGGAGAGATGTATTACATACATACGGACATTCTTATGTTACTATATCGTATACGGCGCATGTAGTTGCCATCTTGGCCATCTTGGCCATCTTAGTATTTACATGCCATCGGTCAGTTTCACCCGTTGTAGCGTTTGACACATACAGCAAAACATATGACAGATAAACTAATAAGCACTCTGTGTACACTTAGTTGCAAGGATAACAATTATAAAGTGTTATCTATCATCTCATGCCAATGTATACACCATGATCGATAGTGTGGTTATACATTGTGTCAGTTACATTATCTATAATGGCCATGTTACACTGTGTACATTATCGGGTCACTCCACTGACCTAATGTTAGACATGCGGGTATGACAACCTGGCCACATATAGCCTGCTAGCAACACGTTTATGACAGCAGCACATGTACATACAAAGTAAATATTCATTACTGCATCCAATACAGTATACATGGTAAAGACTGTGTACAGGTAATATAGCCTATATGACTATACAATCTCGACAGCCTGTATAGAGATTTCTGTGTTTAAAAAAATGGGCACATTTATCGTCTGAAATCAGACATGTTATTGACTTGGGCTACACATAGCGGATAGGACATTGTAAAGAAATATATACCTTTTTAAATAGTGTCCTGTGTAGAGATGTTCTACTATACCGTATTACTATCTTACAGAATCCAGAAAACTGCACCACGGCTAAGAAGCTAGTCTGTAACCCCACATACCCGTACGGTTACGGTTGTCAGCTGCATCACGTGACCTTCTGCCTCTTCGTTGCCTACGCGACAGAGAGGACGCTAATCATGAAGTCAAACGTTTGGAAAAAGTCACCGTACACCTGGCAGTCGGAGTACATGCCTCTCAGTAGCACATGTACATATGACTCGGGTAAGTCCACATTTGATATTTGTATTCTACGGAGCCCCACAGGGGACATGGACTTTTTTTTTATTAATTAGTTCCCACAAAATAACAATTCTTTCCCTCAATTTAGCAATTATTTCCACGATATAACAATTCCTTCCCTCGAATTAATAATTCGTTCCCACGATATAGCAATTCGTTCCCATAAATTAACAACAGGGAACGAAATAATAAATAAAAAAACAATTCTACGTCCCCTACTGTGCTCCGTTGGTAAGTCCATATTGATGTAATTGAATTTACAAACTTGCTATTTACCCCATGGGCGTCACCAACATTTGCGTAAAGTGGGGGGGTGGGGGGGGTAGACATTCGGCTGTGAAGCAACCGAAGTCTGTAACGGGTCCAATAATTGCCCCTGGACCCCTTACAGATTTCGGTTGCTTCACAGTCCTGGAGAGATTTTGATTTCTAGAAACCAAATGCTGCATTTTGGTATAGTTGTACAACAGACAGCTCCTGTCAAAAGAGTTTTGTGTCTATTAAAATCTATGAAAATAAGCATATTGCAATAATTTGGCTCCGCTTTACAATATTTTGTTAATATGGCATTTGAATACTATAATATCTGGTCATTCAAGCACTGAACATAGCTATCGCGGACCTAATTTATATAAACAAAATCCTGCTGGCTCCAAAAAAAAGGATTTCGTACGAACCTATCGAACATCACCTGACGACGCCCTTGTACACGTATCTACCTACTGTCTGTTCCACCTTTCGCTGCCGACGATCTTTTGACAATTAAACACAGTAAATCTTAAAAACATTGAAATGTAAGTACTTTTTCATCAATAACAAAAAAAGTTACCCTATCCCAAAAATTACGTCAAATATTGATTTTATTGCGGAAAAAATGGTTTCCTATTGGAATTTAACATGGGGGCTAAACATTATTTATTTTTTTTAATATTTTTTATTTGTGGACCGATTTTTAAAATCGAACTTTTGTTTTCTTAGGTACACCATTTTCAAGCTATCTCGCCAGGTTTCGGAGTCAATTTCCAAAAGATTTCGTTTGTTGATTCTTCCTTGACTCGCCATGTTAAATTCCCATAGGAAAATCGTATTTTCGCAATAAAATCAATATTTGATGGAATTTCAAGAAATAATTATTTTGAGGAGGGTGACATTTTTGTTATTGATGAAAATGTACTTACTTTTAAATATGTTTTAGATTCAATGTGTTTAATAGCCAAAAGTACGTCTGCAGAAAAACGTGGAACAGACAATAATTACATTTTGCAGGATATATTTATTGGTACTGAAATGCCTTATTTCGTATACAACCAACGACTGTTTATAATCGATGAGTTTTATCCCACCCTATGCTATAGCAAGGCGTGCATATCGCGTTGCTTTTGAGGTTCCGTACGTCCGTACGTCCGCCCGTCCGTGTACACTTACGTCGAAATGTTTGTAAGAGTTTCTCCAAAATGTAACATCTTCAACAGTACGCAAAGAATTGATTCGGTATTTGGACAATCGAATCATCAGTTACAGTATCACACAATCGCGCCACCATTAACACGACCTTGACATTTGTCACCTTCGAAATGTTGCTGAAATACGTAGCCAATTTCAGTCTCCTCGACAAATTTTATAGGACATTCGGCCTGGTAAACTTGAATTTTTTACGAGACAGGGCAAAATTTTACCAGACAAATGTTTTTTTATAAAAAAATAAAAATTGATTTCGTGTGAAATTTAAGACATTTTTAGCTTTTTAAGTATATCAGTCATATAAGAAAAGCTAGTTAGCACCAGAAGCGCATACCAGAGGAAGGTGATTTCATTGAAGCTTAGAATAAAAAATTAAAAACTAAATAATTTTCTTTTTTACTTTTTGTTTCTAGTCGGACATTCGGTCGTGCGACTTCCGGTTTACCGTCGGACCGGCGGAAATTTTAACGAACATGTCCGACGGGCCGACGACTTTCGCGGAGACTGCATGTTGTTGCATTGAAATGTGTGTAAGAGTTTCTCCAACATGTAATATCTTGAATATTACACGAATGATTGCTTCGATACATGGACACTTGAATCATCTGAACATTTCTAGCACACTCGCACCACCTTGAAATAACGGAAATGTGTTGAACTGCCTTCGTGTGTTAAATATGCTTATTTTCTATGCCTATGAATATTAATACCCGCCAGAAATATGGTCTTATATTATTTTTCTTGGGGCGTTGCACCAACTGGCTACGTAGCCCATTCAATGTTTCTTGAATTTCGCGCTTTTCTGAATCGCGTGTCACGTGATATTTATGTTGATAAATTGAGCATGCGCAATTGAACCAAAGATGGCGCACAGATCAAATATTTTTCTTTGTTGAACGAGCTTCTTCCGGTCGACCTTGACTCTTCGGGTAAGATGGAATATCATATCGTGATTCATACTGTAGAAATTATGCTTTTCCAGCTGTCTACTTTCGGTTTCGTAATACCTATATTACACCTACTGCAACACAATTCTGGCGAGAAATATTGTATAGTATTACAGATAAGGATTAACGTTATTCAATGTGTGCATTTATTAAATATGTTTAGATATACTTTGAGTGTTGAGTTCAGGCGTCTGTCAGTGGCTTTAGCACGACCTTTGACCTTTGTCACCTTCCAAATATCGCTGAAACACTTAGCCATTTTGCTACGTCGAAAACTTTATAAGAGTTTTGAATGCCTGCTTTAATATTTGGACAGTTCATTTATCTGAATATGGCATGACCTTTACCTTTGCTACCTTCAAAATGGTGCTGAAACAATTAGCCATATTCTTACGTCAACTGTTTGTAAGACTTTCTTAAATGACTTTGAAATTTGTGTAAATTTATTTTATTTTTTTTACTAGTTAGACTCCAGTATGCGACGGAGGCATATCAATGTTTTTTTTGGGTTTGAAAATAGTTTGTCACTCAATAAAAAATATTAATTTTATATGTACACCAAGTACATGTAAATTAGCTATTTTAGTGAAATCGGCTACTGGGATATTTGGTTTCCTGGAAAAAATTCAAGCCTTTGTAACTTTTGAAGTATCTGTTACATGTATGTTTGCATGCGGTTTTCATCATTCATTTCATCTGATCAAGCTCTATCATCTTATGAAATGAAAACAATTCATACCTTTGACCGATATATTGCATAATGCTGCTTTTAACAGCACATTCACATGGTCAATGAGGATATTAGACCTTTCACTAAAATAGAAATAGTACAAGAGATGGAAGGAGTCAGGTAGAACTGGGTTGCAAGAATGCATACCAGACCTCTGCAAGGTCATATGAACAACTGTTTTTACTTTTGTAAACAACACAATTTGATGATATGAAATCAATGCTGAAATATGCATGTTCCATTATGAGGTCATAGAAGAATAATTATTTTTCATAAAACGCCTATATTCTCGTGAATAGTTATAGGCGTTCTATAATTACAATCGGTCGATGGGCCGAATGAGGTTCGCTGCGGGAAACTTCGTAAAATGAAAGTGTGCCAATGCCAACAAGCTATATGTTAGTTCAATATTGAAATATGCTAACACCTGTAAACATTGATAGGTTATATTAAAATAATAATACGCATGTAATTTGCAAAAAAATAGCTTCCCAATGCAATTTAGTTTGAATAGATTATCCCGTATGGAGCCTCATTTAGAACGTCTGGTACATATAGAGTCAATATTTGAACCTTTTTACTAAACGCCATAGTGTCATGTGTCCAATTTATTGGACACAGGACACTTTTTTTTAATGTAATATACCAACCAATAACAAATTTACGTTTAAAAAGTCAGCTATTTGTTGTTAAATGCGATTGTATTTTCATTGTGACGTCATAATATATTTCGTGTCCTGCCAAACGCGTAATAATACAATGATTGGTCATATTGCCATTACACGTACTGGTCCAAGCCATCGTGAAATTATTGCTGTCTTCATTGTTGATAAGCTCTAAATACGGAAATACAGATACTCATTGTGTACTCGACGATTTGTGAATGCAGCAGACGTACATTTCTGCAAATTTGCTAAAGTTGAGAGGACAATACGGCGACAGCCAAGACGCATCAATAATTGACCAACATTTTACATAAGTATACTAGCTGCCAGACACGAAACATTCGTTTCAGGTAGGAATTATTTCTTTATTACTATTACCAATATGTGAATCGTGCTGACTTCGACAGCACTTTTAACCACAGGGCTATTAAAATAATTCCATTGTATTCAATTTAACATGAATTCAAGTCGGTGGGGGATATTCAACATTGCCTGTGCATGTGCCGAGTCATTGGTTTTCGCGACCAATGTTGTTTCCACAATTGTTGTTTAAATGGCTAATTTCTGATGTATGGTGCATCTCGGACTCTGTGTGTTTGTGGCACCTCGATACTTGTAGATTCACTTTGAATATATGTTTTCAGTCCAACAAGTCAATTCATTATCTATTTAGGCTATGATCTGTTATATATTGTCTATATAGGCTTTTAGCCACTTATAAAAGACACTACTTTCATCCCCCCCCCCCCCCCCGAGAGTCAAATGTGTTTAAAAAACTGTAACAACAGTGATGAAATAAGTAAAACATTTAGGTGTGCGGATCCAGGTACACTGCATTTGCACAGCAGTGACTTTTCCCCGAAATATGAATATAGGCCGGTGCAGTATTTCTATTAAGTAAGCGTACCCGGCTTCGCACCGTGTATGTGGCTTTGCACACACCAATATTGTACATGTCTGATTATTCATGTTGTTTTCTTAAGACAAGTGTTTTCAGAAAGTCACGTGTTTACACGATTTAGAAAACTATAACAACAGTGACCAAACAAGTAAGAAAATTGAAGTGCAGTATTTGTATTAAGTATTTGTATTGCAGTGGGTGGGCTTCCTAAAATTTATTTGTACACAGGGTACCCATGTTTGGTATGGGGTGGTGATGCGGGACTTCTTTGCTTCATTGGGGTGACCTCACGAAATATGGGCGGGGGTGGAGACTGTATGTTTGTTGGGATTACAATCGTGTCTGTTAATTCTGCGCACCTAATAATAATTTTCGTGAAAATGTCCATATTCAGTCTAAGTTCCCTGAACATTCGAGGCAGTTCTTAGCCGAGATAATCACGGCTAAACAGATGGCTTTTACTATTTCATCTGTCGTCTATTATCTGTATCTGCCTAGCGGAGACCCAGCCAAATTTGATCTAAATATCAGTCCTTGAGTTTTGCGAATAATACGGGAATAAAATGATAACCAATGTCGATATATTTGCATGTGTATTATTGGTTAATGAAGCTTTTTTTTAACAGATCTGTTGTTGATCTATTAATTTAGTAAGCAGGACCACTAATCATTTTTACCATGTTCTGAATAACTTTTTACCAAACTATCGGAATGGGATAAAATTGTGACTTAGTATACCGTTAATCAGCTGATTTATTCCAAAATCAACATAATTTATTCTGACGTAAGCAGGGCAAAACATTACGTGAATTGTGCATTAGCCGGTGCGCAGAATTAGCCGAAATTACATTTTTTATATGCAAATCAGAATGTTAGTTTTCATTGGTTTGATACATGTACAGATATGTATGTCAGTGAGTCTATATTTTATGTACATCTGGTGTCCCGGTGTAATTTACTGACATATGGAAAACTATTTTTTTTTTCTGTAAAGAATCTATGTATAATACCAATCCATTAAGAAAACAGTATTTACAATTCTTGTTATGTGTGTTTAGTTATTATTTGCTGTTGTTGACATATGTATGGTGCACCAAATTGGCATGTCCCGATCATCAATCAGCACAGTTCACAAGCCCGTAAATTCTCAAATCCTGTCAATTTGTACTTTACTATACATTGCATCTGAATTAAAATAGTTTAACATTGACATTAAACTTATTCTGCAATAAATTTGCCTTTTGTTGTCAAAAATACTGACGTTAATGTATCTGTCCCGCGAAATCGAATCATTACCGTTACGCTGAAAACAAAATGTAAAATCAGAGTAACCTCACTTCCCTACTCTCAGCTACTAATGCAATGAACACTGTTTATGGGCGCCCGATTTATAAATAAACACGGAACGAGACCTGTCTGTATTCGGAATTTTAAGGTTACACATTACATGCATACATGCATCATTACCGTTCACGGTTTATACACGTCCAAATGTATGTAGGTCGACTGAAACCAAAATTGGTAGATAGACACACTTACAACGTTGTCTTTGCATATTCTACCTTCATGATGCGTTGTATACAAAGGGGTGAAAAATGGGATTTTTTAAAGAAAAGTCATTACCGTTACGGTCATTTCCATCACAAAATTGTGTAACGGTAATGACGATCGTATAACGGCAATGATAAATTACCATACTAACCAGTCAATTACCGTTACGTTTTGTCATTACCGTTACATAATTAAGCCCATATTTTTGGAGGCTGTGCTATTAATTAAATGTAGCTTTATAATGATGTTTGGTACATGTGGTAAAACACGGCAATTCTGTTAGTTGCCAAGCTATTTTGTTTTGCTTAACATTACTGATTCATATTAAATACATGTTGTTGGGTTACCATAAATGAGAAATTCCACGACTTGCTACTAAATGTCTCTGTTTGGCACTAATACAATTAGCTTACCATATTATTGACACTTTTTGTCGCGCCCGCTTGCGGAAAGCGCGATATAGTCGGCACTTTGGCGTACGTACGTGCGTACGTGCGCCCGGTTAAAGTTGTTGGTTAAGTTGTTTGGTTATGTTTTTTGGTTAAAGTTTTTGGTTACGTTCTTTGGTTAAAGTGTTTGGTTAAGTTGTTTGGTTAAAGTTTTTGGTTAAAGTTTTTCGTTATACTATATCTCTGCAACTGCTTTGCTCATTACCTTGAAACTTCACATGGGTGTTTATCATCGTCTAGATTTTCATTCTACCCCTCTCCCGTGCGGCCCCTGTGCCCAATGTCAAGGTCAAATTACTTTGAAGTTTTTGGTTAAGTTTTTTTGGTTAAAGTTTTTGGTTAAATTTTTTGGTTAAGTTTTTTGGTTAATGTTTTTCGTTATACTATATCTCTGCAACTGCTTTGCCCATTACCTTGAAACTTCATATGGGTGTTTATCATCATCTATATTTTTATTCTACCCCCTCGCGTGCGGCCCCTGTGCCCAATGTCAAGGTCAAATTACTTTGAAGTTATTGGTTAAGTTGTTTTGGTTAAATTTTTTTGTTAAGTTTTTTGGTTAAGTTTTTTGGTTAATGTTTTTCGTTATACTATATCTCTGCAACTGCTTTGCCCATTACCTTGAAACTTGACATGGGTGTTTATCATCATCTATATTTTCATTATACCCCCCTCCTGTGCCCAATGTCAAGGTCAAATTACTTTGAAGTTTTTGGTTAAAGTTTTTTTCGAGCCCGCTTGCGGAAAGCGCGATATAGTCGGCACTTTGTCGTACGTACGACGTACGTACGACGTACGTACGTGTGTCTGGTTAAAGTTTCTGCTTAAGTTTTTTGGTTAAAGTTTTTCATTATACTATATCTTTTCTTTTTAGTGTCCATGCCTCGCCACAAGGCGCGAAATGCAGGCCGCGGCCATCTAGTCTAAATAGATGCCTCTTCAGTTGTATGTTTTATGCCGTTGAAAAGAAAAAAATGTAAATGTAAAGCTATATTTACGTCATGTAAATGCACGTAACGCAAATTACATTTCTGGGACCCCTGGTCCCTTGAAGTGGAAATAAAATTAAAAAAATGACGAGAACAATTGGCTATACTATTATAAATGTAACAACTGGACTGTCACCCAATGGAATAAACACAGTTTATTGAATTATTGGTTCTACATCGAAACTAGAAAAACGACACCAATATGTACATAAAATATAGAATCACTGATGTCTCATTATTATTGAACCATGTTATTGTATTTGCGAACAATAACTCTTGCAATCTACTCCTGTACCGTCTGTAGCAGAGTTACTATTCCATTCATACATGTAGGCTTCCTCTACATAATAGCTAATCAGATCTGATTGACACTTTAGTTGTTAATTGTGACACAATTTGTATATTTTCCATCTGAAATAAAACAGTATAAAAGTAAAACGTATGGATCACGATTTGCCTGGTTTGGCCCTCAGGTACGTTTTCATCTTTCGCTCTTTCTGTTACCTGGGAGTTGAATTGGGTTATTGCCCATTATAGAAGTAGTAACATTATTACTGATCCTACTGCTTTTAGGAGGGGCCATGTGATTCTGGTGTGGCGAGGACCTGGCATCAGATCAGGATCATCCTGATTTAAGGGCTGAGTATATAGTTCTTTTATTGTAAATATTCATTTCTGATTTTAGGATTTTCCCCCCATTTGTACATGTACTTGAACATGTACTTGTACAGGTAATATATTGGATTTATTACTAAACCCATTGACCCGGCCTTAAATGACCGCATCTGTTGATAGGCCTTTAGACCCCAACAAACAAATAAATGATATACGTAGGCTTCCTCTACAAAATAGCTAATCAGATCTGATTTACACTTTAGTTGTTAATTGTGACCTAATTTGTATATATTCCATCTGAAAAAAAAAGCTATTATAAAAGTAATACAAAACTTTACGTGGGTGGTGGTCGGGAGAACGAGACGACGTAAATTAACGGTAGTGGTTCCTCCATATAGGAATCACTATTTGCCTGGTTTGACCCTTCAGTACATTTTTATCTTTGGCTCTTTTGTTACCTGGGAGTTGAATTGGGTTATTGCCCATTATAAAAGTAGTAATATTATTACTTATCCTACTGCTTTTGGGAGAGGCCAAGTGATTCTGGTGTGGCGAGGACCTGGTATCAGACCAGGATTATTCTGATTTCAGCGCTGAATATATAGTTTTGTTATTGTATATATTCAGTTCTGATTTTGGGATTTTCCCCACATTTTTCTTTTTATATGAAACGTGAATTTCGTCACTGATATCAGGAGCGATAACCGTGTTTCCATTAAAGGTGAATGGAAACTATATTCTGTCTGCTTAGTTTTGTTATGTGCACTATGATCGTACTTTATAATGTGTCAATAAAAATATTAGTTCGGGTGACACATTTAATTGGTATAAATAATTTAAAAATGTCATGTCTCATTTGCATATCAAAATAGCCTGATACCACCGCGAGTCACTATCAGTAAAATCAATATTACTAAATGATTATATGTGTATTGTTGGCCTGCACTCGTAATTTTTAAAACTGGCGGAATACATGTACCGTAGTTACACAATTATACACTTATTTAATTATTATAGGCAAACTGTTATGCCTACTAGATGGGACCACAGGTTGAAGTACATTGTAACGGACCGAGGTCTATAAATACATTAAATAGGCCAAAAAGCGTCCATAAACGAAAAATAAAAGCTAAAAAAAGTTTTGTTACTCCCTCTATAACACACATATATATACCTCGGTCCGTTACTTCAACCTGTGGATGGGACCCCAACGTTAGCTGCTACATGTAATTTGCGAACGAGATCTCTTATTCACTATTCTGCAGAGGAAGACTATGAATGGAAACGTAACTCTGCTACGGACAGTACGGTTGTAGATTTCAAGAGTTACTGTTCACAACTATGAATAATGTGGCTTACTCGCTTACCACATTTATCCAAGTGTTGTGAGTTTGATGTCCGGGTGGGATGTAGTTCTCTAAGCACTGTTTCATGTTGGAAAGTTGCGGAGTCATTTGCTGAGTAATGGTTAATACTGGTAAGAAATTCAATAAAAGGCTAACCATGTACATAATATTCTTTGATTGTTTCAGGGAAGCCGTCTACAGATCTTACCCATCTGGATTATTCGTCGAGCCTCTTCAACTTCACCCTGCAGTCGAGGCAGACACCAGCAGGGCTATTGAGATAGTATATGGGCGGTTTCAGAAGAAGCAGATAAGGCGGAAATTGTTTCACATTCTGCTGTTGAAGGACAAAGGCCACCAGAAGAATCGCTGCCCGAAGACACTACTCCACCTGGGCAACAAGTTGCCAAACACTCGCGAAATGGGAAATGATCCAGTACCTGACCTACACGAAGCAAAATATAGTGTCGCCATGACATATCTGATTTACACTTTAGTTGTTAATTGTGACCTAATTTGTATATTTTCCATCTGAAAAAAAAAGCTATTATAAAAGTAATACAAAACTTTACGTGGGTGATGGTCGGGAGAACGAGACGACGTAAATTAACGGTAGTGGTTCCTCCATATAGGAATCACTATTTGCCTGGTTTGACCCTTCAGTACATTTTTATCTTTGGCTCTTTTGTTACCTGGGAGTTGAATTGGGTTATTGCCCATTATAAAAATAGTAAGATTATTACTTATCCTACTGCTTTTGGGAGGGGCCAAATGATTCTGGTGTGGCGAGGACCTGGTATCAGACCAGGATTATTCTGATTTCAGCGCTGAATATATAGTTTTGTTATTGTATATATTCAGTTCTGATTTTGGGATTTTCCCCCCATTTTTCTTTTTATATGAAACGTGAATTTCGTCACCGATATCAGGGGCGATAACCGTGTTTCCATTAAAGGTTAATGGAAACTATATTCTGTCTGCTTAGTTTTGTTATGTGCACTATGATCGTACTTTATAATGTGTCAATAAAAATATTTGTTCGGGTGACACATTTAATTGGCATAAATAATTTAAAAATGTCATGTCTCATTTGCATATCAAAATAGCCTGATACCACCACGAGTCACTATCAGTAAAATCAATATTACTAAATGATTATATGTGTATAGTGGGCCTGCACTCGTAATTTTTAAAGCTGACCTGAGCTGTTGATAGGCCGTTAAACACCAATAAAGAAACAAACAACTTTGGCATTTGGTATCCGACAGTTATATCCTTTATGTGAGTATTAGACCATAGCTGTTGAAAGGCCGTTAAACACCATTACACAAACATTCAATATCCCACTCATACGGCTTTCATGCACAAGGTGAAGGTGAAATTACTTTGAAACTTGCGTTAAATGTTTTGAAATATATGCGTTAAAGTTTTAAGTAAACAATTTCTCTGCAACCGTAAGTCAGATTGAATTGAAACTTCATATATTTGTCTATCAACAATCAACATCCATATTTTCATTTTATAGCCCACGCATGTGACTTTCATGCCCAAGGTCAAGATCAAATTGTGTTAAATGTTTTGAAATATTTGCATTAAAGTTTTAAGTACACAATTTATCTGCAACCGTATGTTGGATCGACTGGAAATGTCACATACCTCTTTATCATCAGCCATATTTTCATTCTATATCTCACCTAAGCGGCTTTCGTGCCAAAGGTCAAGGCCAAATGACTTTGCTACGGCCGAGGCTATGTGTGAGACCCCGCTCACTTGCTCTAGTCCTTAAAAGCAAGAATAACATATCTTACCATGCTGATTTATTTATTTTTTTTCGGATACATGTACTGATTTTGTGTCCCGAGCATAACTGTAATTCCTTTTTGTATATTTATCACAACTCTTGCCTCACTAATATTCCAGTGTTCTCCATTTGTTTGTTCACGCATTGATTTTGTATCTGGCACCTGGCGATATTTCAAATTTGACCTAATATGGTCCTGATATATATCTAATCGAAGGTATCGTGGGTATTGTCAAAATCGGATGATACATCATACAAGATGGCCGCCGACAGGTCATCCTTTAATTATAGATTTCGTCTTCTTCTCATGTACCGTTTGGCCGACGCTGGTCAGACTTCACAGTTGTGGTGCGTGGGTGAAGCATTTTAATATTTGTTAAAATGGAGGTTGTGGCATAATCCAAGATGGCCGTCGTAGAAAATTTGGTAAAATTCTTAAAAAAATCATATCAACCATGTTAATTTTACATTATTATTATTTTTACATCAAGCTTGAATTGCCACTTTGATATCAATGGCGATAACATTGACTCTTTCAAATGTTAATGGAAACAACTATTTATTCTCTCTATTTATCTTTTGATGTGAAATGATCATATTTTGTAACAAGTCAATACAAATATTTATTCAGGTGACACATTTAGTTGATATAAATAATTTAAAAATGACCTGCCTCATTTACAATCAAAATAGCACGATGATACAACCCATCAGTAAACCTAAGATTACTAAGTGAATATTTCTGTGTAGAGGGCACTCGTATTTTTTAAAACTGTTGGAATAGTTACACACTTATACTTATTTAATATTTAATTCCTATAAAGAACACATTGTGCCAAACAGATGGGACCCCAATTCAAATCATGATTTGCAACTTTGCTGAAGGATGTCTGGCACCCAGTCATTAAGTGCAAAGGCACGACACTTGTCTTATCAGCTCATTCACAAACACCACATCATACAAAACACTTGTCACATGGATTCACCAGTGGGTGTACAGTACAAAGTCCAGTGACATGGTGTGTAATAGCATCCCGTAACATTTGGTCAGGTGTGTATTTTTTTTACTTTAACCTACGTTTTCTGGGGGAAATAACTACCTGTATAATATATGTGAAAATCATTACAATGGAAGAAATTGAATGTATGTTCTCGCACCCCCTTCCAAACTCAATTCACAATTCACACCCCATCTGCATGAATCTGGATACTCAACTGCAGTGCAAAGTCTCAGAACAATTTTTGACATACAGCCGTCTGAATGTGTATTTGTGTGTGTGTAATATTTCTCAGACTTTTTCAAGGCAATGCTTTCTGTTTCGATGTAATGTATGACCTGTCGTGAATTTCACTCACAAGTTCATATTGGTGCTTGTAGGAGTATTTGATATCCAGTATACATTTTCCATGGCTTTCACATTCTGTAAAACCATCTGGAGTTTCGACAATGAAATGGAGAAATGGCAAACATTTTCATGTGTCTGAATGTGGATTATTTCTGGCACTCATATCTTTGGCTTATAACGTCGTTCAAATTGTACTGCGTCAATTTTATCGAATTTAAGATTGCATATTTCATGACTTTCTTCAAAACGCCAGTTTTAGAAGTTGATGGTTTTAGGATTTTTATATTATGCACTGCAATGCCAGTGATAAGTCGCTAGGTGGCGTTGCCAAGTCGGACTGTTGTACTGTGCGGACTCGCCGAAACAAACCGCCAGTGGGCGCGTTACACTATGTTTGCAATGTAATCTCCCTGGGTAAGTTTATAGATCGCGGCTCAGTCAGCGTGCGACTAGATGCCGTTTTTTGTTTTGTTCTAAAATTGGGAAAATTTGGCCCGCGCAATATTTAAAATTGCGCCATGTCAATTAAAGGTGGTGCAGGATGTTGAATGTAATATCTTTATAATGGAAAGACAGAGTTTAATGAAACATAACGCAGTAAATGCTTAACAGGTTGCCAATTAGTATCCCCTCGCCGATAGGCAAGAACTGGTATATCGTTAGTCCATGTACAGCGTACGTATGTACGTACGCTAGTAAGACCTTTCATTTTTCAATAACTTGTGAACTGCTTCCACGATTTTGATATTATTTGACCATAATGCGTGTCTATGGATGGAGCATGGTTTAGCATATGCGTATACTCATATGACCCACGTTCGACCGCCCAAGGTCACGGAGTACCTTTTTATTATCAAGGCTGCCAGCGAAGGGATTAGCTTCGTTTAATGATGCCAGTGCGAGGGGATTAGCTTCGTTTAATGATGCCAGTTATTGCATTATGGTATAGTTTGCTTTAATCTAACAATTTTCTGGTTTTGACGAAGGATCGGTTACCATGGATGTGAATAAAAATCTAAAGAACGTGAATGTATGGTGTGATACATATCATCGAACCGGTATGTCACTTCTATGGTGTGATACATGTACATATCATCGAAATCCGTCCGTTTGCTTGGAAAAGTTTCAAGAAAATTTACTCTAAAAATGACGTCACAGAATACGTCACGTCGGAAAAGCAGGTTCTGAAACCACTGATCCCATACCCTGATATCTATAACTTTACATGCTACTTGCAAACATGTAGTTGGCCTCAATAATAATAACATACACTGAAAGCGTTCTTTTATAACATGATCATTCATGTTATAATTGTTCTTGTTATATTTATATTTATTCATATTATGTCTAAGCGATTTTTCCTCATTATTTTATTACATGAACTTGATAATGTATTATGAAAAAAATTAAAAATGTAAAAAAATATTTTTATTTTAAATAAACCTTTTTTATTGGGATTTTCAAAATTTTGTTTGAATTTTTTTTCATAAATTTGCATAAAATGTACAATTGGGAAAACGTTCATAGCTTTTGATCGGATTATAATTTGTGCATGGGGCTTTCTGCATGTCGGTTGCATTGTCATTATCTACCAGTTTACAAAATATATTTTAAAATTTAATTTTTCTATTCATATGGCCTTTAAACATTTACGTACATGTATATATAAACCAGTCAAACGGTAATCACACATAGACGTTATTGCCCCTTAGCTGATAGTCATATATAATATATCACATCACAATTATGAAGCAATTACCACTAAAGCTAAATACATTGGAACCTCTCTAAACTAGACACCATACAAATATATGTGATCATATTTTTGATGAGTTTCTTCGTCATTTATCTCAGGTGATGGCTCAGAATGATCAAATGTCTGATTTACAGTGAAACCTCTCTAAACCGGACAACCAGTGTGTCCGGTTTAGAGAGGTGCCACTGTATATATGTATATAACCTATTTACGTAAGGCTACACAAAACAGCAAGCGTGTAGCGGTAAACACAAGGTTTAAGAGTATAACAGACACAGAGACGCAGTCTAAGGCTAGCGGTATACAGATCCCCAATAGAAGAAACACTTAAGAAATACGTAACATGGAAAGTAATGCATAGTTTGTTTCCTTTAATAAGGACACGTGGGGCCCCTGATCATTCAATGATTCATGGATAATTGCTTCGTAAATGTGATGAGATATAAGCATAACATACAGGTGAACATTATCTTCTTACTATATCCTACACAGTGCATGGAGTTTCCATGTCTGCCATCTACGCATGTACAAGCCATCAGCCAGTTTTACGTCTTATTGCGTTTGACAGATACAACTAAAATATGACAAACACATGAATACAATTTGGTGCAACATGATGGGGGAGACATCTGACTACAGCAAGCTATGCCTTGTTTTTATCAAATTATATACAAAGCCTGATATTTGAAGGGTTTGTTGACTCTTTGTTAAATGTTTGAGAATTCCGTAAAGACAGTGTAACAGTATTGTCACTACTGTCTAGTTGCCTGCTATGCGAGTAAATACGTGTTTTACCTGTGGCAGATCGACTTATAATAATAGACAGTGCATCAAGTTGACATTTTACAAAATGAAAATGTGTCATTTGTATATTTTGTGAGTGATGGTAGAAATGCTCAGATATCTAGCTTTTTGTTTAGTCTGCTGGAATAATATTTATAGGACGTTGTCGTCCTATATATGTGGGACGTATTGCACAAAATGTTATTATATTTTTCTGCCATATTATTTGCTGTAGGTGTCAAACCCTCCAAGTGGTGAAACCGTCCAATAACATGTACAAACTGAAATGGCGGAGATGGCAACTCAATGCTCTGTATAATATACCCTAAGAATAACAGGGTCAGATATCCTTTATATATATATGATTCCAATACATTTGAAACAAACGGTCATATTCTATATATGGTCAGTCGTTAATTGTGAATCACCGTTTCACATTTCGCCCTTGATTACCTCCCTTCATCTACCCACCAGGTCAGACATCCATGCAAGCCAATCAGGTGATCAATATGAAACCAATCACCCAACTCCGACCAACGCCGGAATATCTTCCGCTGGCTGTTCCCGACGACCTGGCCGATAGAATTCTGCTGTTCCACGCTGACCCCTCGGTATGGTGGATCGGACAGTTTGTGAAATATTTGACCCGGCCTCAGATGCCTTTAAATACGGGTATTGAAGAGATGTCACGGAGGCTGGGATTTACCTCCCCTATTGTTGGGTATGGCGTTACACAACCGCCTGCGCTAATCTTGTCCAGATCTCAAAGTTTCTGAGCATAGTTTGGAAACCTCAACTCGAAATAAATCGGGTTGATTGGCTGAGCGTCAGCTGTGGCACAGCTCAGGCTCAGAAAATCAAGCTGCTTGATTTCAAGCATTATATACAAGTATTTTGAAATAAAACAACTGACAAATATTGGCTAGATTAGCGCAGGTGGTGGTGTAGTAATCTTGCCCTTTAACGTCGCGACACCACACTGACATCATTCAATAACATCACGTGACGTCATATGTCTCATTAAACGTCAGTGAAATTCATTTTTAATACGGATTGATCGGTTAGTCGGATCATTCCTAAACGTTGTTTCGCATACACGCCATGTCTGAACATCCAATGTCCAGTTAACTGAGGACTTCTGTTCACCTTGTTTGAAAGGCAAATACATTCAATATATTTTCGTCTGTTGTTAGTATTTCTTTTTAATCCCTTGTTACATTTTGATCATATTTGGCCAACGTATGATGCGTTACTACACATGTCTCGTCGTCACATCGAAATGGCCAAGGCCGTGGTCATTTAGTTATCATGTTCACTTTGTAATGCAAAACTGCGTTTAAGGTATTCTCGTCTCAATTCCCTATGTCTTGTTAACCCCTTCTCAAATGTGGATAATATTTGGCCACGATATATGTCATGGGATGGTGTATTGTCTCACCACAAACATCCTACGTCTGAACATCAAAGGTCAAGGTCACTGAGAACTTATGTTCAGCTTATGATAATGGCTTCCAGCGAGGGATTAGCTTCGTAATCGTGATGCGATGGCGATATTTTTATTTTTATCAGGTAACGATCTGTGGATTGCATTGCATTGACCTGATACGAATATCCTGGTTACGATGAATTGTAAACTGACATTTCATTGGTCGAATGGCGTCACATGACACTACCGACTGACGTTAATGAACTTTGGTAACGTAAATAAGTCCACGTTCTTTTCAACGAAAATTAATTTTGATATTTAGCGGTTAGCCTGAAACGTTACCTGATAAATATAATACCGACATAGTGTATATTGATATCACCTTTGTCAGGCTCGGCTCGGAAACGGTAGTAATTCCTCGTCGATCCCTGGAATTCATACGCGTTTAATAGCCTAGCCTGATACACTTGATATTGCAATATGTTTTTATCAGGTAACGAGCTGTGGATTGGCATTGACCTGATACGAACATACAGGTTACCGCAAATTGTACACTGACATTTCATTGGTCGAATGGCGTCACATGACACTACCAACTGACGTCAATGTACTGTGGCAACGTAAACACGTCCACGTTCGTTTCAACAAAATTCCTTATGAAACTGCGGCTACCTGATAAATATAATACCAACATATTGTCTATAGATACCACGTGTATCAGGCTCGGCTCGGAAACGGTAGTAATTCCTCGTCGAGCCTCGGAATTCCTATGCGTTTCCTAGTCTTGCCTGATAAACTTGATATCAAAAGACACTAGCTTTCAATTCTCTATATACAGTGTACATGTAAGACGGACAGACAAACTACGTCGAGAAGCAGCGAAATATGAACTTGCCGAATATATGGAACATGTCGAAGATTGGTACCAGATTTACGAATCCAAACATCCGGGTGTGGTTAGACGGGTTTACCTAGCAACGGACGAGGAGTCGGTTCTAGAGGAGGCACGGACGAGGTACTTTTATTACTATTCTTAAGCGTTGCTAAATATAATAATAATGAAATAATATTATCTTTGCAATGTTTATATAACAATTTATGATTAAATGTTGACAATTTGTCGCGAAAATGACAATAGTCAGGTAGTATCAGTGTAGTTTTACTGTATCATCAGATACAGTTAATCATCAGATACAGTTATGTCAGCGTCAGATGTATGATGCTAATTATAGGTATCGCCATTTTATTGATCCATGTAGATGTATTACCTACAGTATGGTCAGCTTGTAAGTTCACACACGAACGAACACGACACCGTCTCCACACGGCACGCACACGACACCAAATGCCACACGATATGCAATAATTTGGACGCACGATTGCCTTGACCAATCAAATACGATGGTGTCGTGTTACACCACACTCGTGTCGTGTTAGACCACACTCGAGTCGTGTCGTGTGGTGTTACACCACAGAAGTATGGTGTTACACGGCATTTGTGTGATTCTACACGATAGTAGTGTCGTGTTACATGACACTAATATGGTGCGGCATCACACCAGCACCATCCAATGTGTATATTGACCAATGAGATGAGGGTAGTCGTTTGAATCACCACGGAATAATATAACAACGGCAAAGACGTATCGGCGTTCAAAACCAAATTTGTCACAATGTATTAGATTGTATCCCATATTTAATTCAAACTGACACGACGGTCAACTGTATTGATGATCTGTTTTATTCTTCTCAACATATGGTGCTCAAATAAAATGCAGCGGGTTATTGCGCGACAAACACAGTCGTGCCCTTGAGGCTTCACAATTTCTCGGACAAAAAATGTCGTTACTGACAATGTTCAACGTTCCAGACATCAATAACAAATATACACCAGCATACTCATACTTATTTTGATATACAATCGAATTAATATGTGTGGTCTACGGTATAATATGGCAAAACTAAGCACCAAGTTAGCGTTTTGTTTCCGTTTTCGTCGGTATCAAATTTAATGTTCCTATTCCGTTAACGTTATTTCGACGCGATCCTATAGTCGACAGGACACTTTCTGAGATCAGTTTCAACTCGTATATCTTTCAATTTCAAGCTGCAAGGAGCCTCTGATTGTAATTAATCATTCATAATATAATAACAGGGTGAAAATATTGATATTAATTTTAAAAGAAAAGCATTATTTAATTTTCCAAATCTACAATGATTGAATGATATTGATAACATTTGTTTGATAATTATTACAGCAACATGTCTGCTCTGTTGTCGTGTTGACTTATATTGGTCTGAATCAAATGTTGTGAACAAGATATTGATACCGGTGATGGCTATTGCTTAAAAAACAAAACGGTTTACTTGTCTCACAGAGTGAGAAAGATGCATACCGGCCCGGAATCGAACCGGGGACCTCATGTTTACCGTACCATGCCCGTGCCCTACCGACCATGCTAACCAGGCACATATCATACACACTTCCTTCCCATAGTCAGTTACGTACTGTGACATATTTCCCATCCAAATTGAGTCCATGTTTAATTTTGTCTCCGAATTCCATATGTTTGGGTACACTTTCAGGAGTATTGATCTGTCACGGTCCTTCGTTGGGCACCAATTGTCACTGTGAAGAAAAATGTCCACCCTGAATTCCATATTTGTGGAATATTTTAGAGAAACTTCATCAGTCACGACTCCACGTTGGGAGTAGTAGCGGCGAGTAACTCTGCAGAATGCTCACTTATCGTCCGTACCCAGAGTTACGGTGCTCCGTAGGTTTCTGATGCAGTGTACCGAATCGGATCTCATTCACGCTTTAGCTGTTAATTGTGACATATTGTTCTCTACTTATTCCACAGAAATGAATGTCAGTATAATATTGACATTTCTTTCAATTGAAAAATACAGAAAATATGTCTCAATTAACAGCTGATGTGCGAATCAGATGTGATTTGGTACTTTGCAGGGGAAACCTACGGAGATCACCATACCTCTACAGGAGTATTCTGCAGAGTTACTTCCCGCAACTACGTTAGGCGCTAAATATCACAGGGTGAGAAATATGCCCACCAGCCCGGAATCGAACCGGGGACCACTGGTTTACCACGCTATCGCTCTACCTACTGAGCAAACCGGGCACAGATACACAATTCTTCAGCATAGTGATCACTTCATTCAACCAAAAATTCACAAGCTAGAAGTTATGCCAAATTATTAAAGTCAACATCACATATTATGCTCTTGGCGACATTAGCGGACACAAATTTGTCCATCAACTTGATCAAATAAACAACGAACCTGACAGATAACACTACGACGGCGCATGTAAAACTTCATTATTCTGGTACTTGGCATCACAATAGTGGAGATTAAGATGAATATGTGAGGCGTTGACAGAACCTTTAACATTTTTGATCACGATAGCAGCTATAGGGATTGTTGGACACATTTATTTAGAGAAACAAGAGATTACAACCCGCATTAGATTACTAAGTGACATTTTGTTCATACACTAACATAGAGGATTAAATTTGCGACATTGTTGGATTCTGGATTGGGCGGACAGGTGACGGAAATCGGACCTGGATAAGAACCGACAGACTTGATTCTGAATATGCGTGCTTGGTCTGTGGTTATTCTTCCATATCACGTCATGCATGTTTTATTTTCACGTCGTGTCAAAGCAGCACTATTTAACATAATCAATAACTTTAATAGTCCACAAGTAGTGTGGTGAGAATGAAAGTTCATTCAGCGTCTGACATCCATTATACGGATATAATCATTTTAATAGTAATGTTTATTTCACTGATAGTGACGCCCGGTGGTATCAGGCTATTTTCATAGGCAAATGGAGCATGATATTTTTTAATTACTTCTACGAATTAAATGTGTCCCCTGAAAAAATAACATTTTCGACAGATTATTAAATATGATCATTGCACATCAAAAAATAAATACAGATAAATAAATTGTAATGTCCGGTAACATTTTAAGGAAACGAGGTTATCGCCCCTGATATCAGTGTGGAAATTTACACCTGATATAAAATGTATAATAATGCCAATACATACGTGTATTAATGGTGAATAAATGTTTATTTTGCCAGAAAATGTCTCAGATGATGTCTCCGATATAATAAACATTTTGTGTCTAATGAGTGGACATGTACATGTACCTTTAAATGTGTGACCTGAACAAATAATATTTTCGACAGATTATAAAGTATGATCATCGCACATCAAAAACTTAATACAGATAATAAATAGTGCTCAATGTTCGTTACCATTTTAAGGAAACACGGTTATAGCCCCTGATATCAGTGTGGAAATTTACGCCTGATATAAAATGTATAATAATGCCAATACATACGTGTATTAATGGTGAATTAATGTTTATTTTTGCCGAAAATGTCTCAGATGATGTTTCCGATATAACAAACATTTTGTGTCTACTGAGTGGGCATGTACCTTTAAATATATGACCTGAAAACATAATATTTTCGACAGATTATAAAGTATGATCATTGCACATCAAAAACTTAATACAGAGAATCAATATAAATGTTTCTTAACATTTAAGGAAACGCGGTTATCGCCACTGATATCAGTGTGGAAATTTACGCCTGATATAAAATGTATAATAACCAATACGTGGGGTAATGGTGAATGAATGTTTATTTTTCCAGAAAATGTCTTAGATGATGTCTCTGATATAAAGAACATTTTGTGGCTACTGAGTGGGCATTTACCTTTAACAACACTATATCTCTGAAACCTCTTCACCAATTCACTCGGAACTTCACATTCTGTGCATTTATCACCAACATTTTCATTATATGCCCAACGCTTGCGTCCCCTGTGCCCAGTGTCAAGGTCAAATTACTTTAAAATTTCCCTTAAAGTTGTTGTTGGGCCCGCTTGCAGACAGCGCGATATAGTCGGCACATTGGCGTGCATTCAGGATAAAGATTTTGGTTAAAGTGTTTTGTTGTTTGATGTTTTTCGGTATACTATCAAAGCCGCGGCAGGTGCCTCATGTTTTTACGTCAACATGCTAAAGGTTTTTTTGCAATAAAAAATATGTTTGCACTGTCAAATGCCTCGGTAGGTGTGACATGCAGGCCACGGCCATCTATTTATTATGGCATGCGATTTGATCACAGCCTATCGCACCATGCTCAGTATAGCACCTGATCACCGTCTATCTCACCATGCCCAGTATAGCACCTGATCACCGGCTATCGCACCATGCCCAGTATAGCACCTGAACACCGGCTCACCATGCCCAGTTTAGCATATCATCACCGGCTATCGTACCATGCCCAGTATAGCACCTGATCACCGGCTATTGCACCATTCCCAGTATAGCACCTGATCACTGGATATCTCACCATACCCAGAATAGCACCAGTCCTGATCACCGGCTATCGCACCATGCCCAGTATAGCACCTGATCACCGGCTATCGCACCCTGCCAAGTATAGCATCTGATCACAGGCTATCGCACCCTGCTCAGTAAAGCACCTGAACACCGTCTATCTCACCATGCCCAGTATAGCACCTGATCACCGGCTATCGCACCATGCCCAGTATAGCACCTGATCACCGGCTATCGCACCATGCTCAGCATAGCACTTGATCACCGGCTATCTCGCCATTCCTAGTATAGCACTTGATCAGTCAGCCATCGCACCATGACAAGTTTAGCACTTGATCGGTCGGCCATCAGCTCAGGACTATTTCAGCCGTTGACATGTCGATCATTGCACCATGATTAGCATAGCACTTGATCAGTCGGCCATCACACCATGACTAGTATAGCACTTGATCAGTCGGCCTTCACACCATGTCCAGTATAGCACTTGATCGGTTGGCCATCTCACCATCTCAAGTATAGCACTTGCTCTGTCGGCCATGCCCAGTATAGCACTTGATCAGTCGGCCAACCCACCATGACTAGTATAGCACTAGATCAGTCGGCCATCGCACCATGCCCATTATAGCATTTGATCAGTTGGCCATCTCAACATGCCCAGTATACATTGTAGCACTTGATCAGTCGGCCATGCCGAGTATAGCACTTGATCAGTGAGCCAACACACCATGACTAGTATATCGACCATCGCACATTGCCTAATATAGTAACTGATCAGCCATATCGCACTATGATTAGTTTATCATTTGATCAGTCGGCCATCGCACCAGGACTAGTTTAGAACTTGATCAGTCGGTCATCGCACCAGTACTAGTATAGCACTCGATCAGTCGGCCATCGTACCAGGACAAGTTTAGAACTTAATCAGTCGGCCATCGCACCAGGACTAGTATAGCACTTGATCAGTCGGCCATCACACATTGCCTAGTATAATAACTGATCAGTCAGCTATCGCACCATGATTAGTTTAGCACTTGATCAGTTGGCCACGTCACCTTGACTAGTATAGCACTTGATCAGTCGGTCAACACACCATGACTAATATAGCACTTGATCAGTCGACCATCGCACATTGCCTAGTATAGTAACTGATCAGCCAGCTATCGCACCATGATTAGTTTAGCACTTGATCAGTCGGCCATCGCACCATGACTAGTTTAGAACTTGATCAGTCGGTCATTGCATCAATACTAGTATAGCAGTTGATCAGTCAGCCATCACACCAGGACTAGTTTACAGCTTGATCAGTCGGCCATCGCACCAGGACTAGTTTAGCACTTGATCAGTAGGATATCGCACCAGGACTAGTATAGCACTCGATCAGTCGGCAATCGCACCAGTACTTGTTTGAAACTTGATCAGTCGGCCATCGCACCAGGACCAGTTTGGAACTTGATCAGTAGGCCTTCGCACCAGGACTAGTTTGGAACTCGATCAGTCGGCCATAGCCCCAGGACTAGTTTGGAACTTGATCAGTCGGCCGTCGCACCAAGACTAGTTTAGAACTTGATCAGTTGGCCATCGCACCAGGACTATTATAACACTCGATCAGCCGGCCATCATACCAGGACTAGTTTGGAACTTGCTCAGTCGGCCATCGCGCAAGGACTAGTTTAGCACTTGATCAGTCGGCCATCGCACCAGGATTAGTATTGCACTCGATCAGTCGGCCATCGCACCGGGACTAGTTTGGAACTTGATCAGTCGGCCATCGCACCAGGACTAGTTTGGAACTTGATCAGTCGGCCATGGCACCAGGACTAGTTAAGAACATGATCAGTCAGCGATCGCACCAGGACTATTATAGCCCTCGATCAGTCGGCCATCATACCAGGACTAGTTTAGAACTGGCTCAGTCGGCCATCGCACAAGGACTAGTTTAGCACTTGATCAGTCGGCCATCGCACCAGGACTAGTATAGAACTCGATCAGTCGGCCATCGCACCAGGACTAGTTTGGAACTTGATCAGTCAGCCATCGCATCAGGATTAGTTTGGAACTTGATCAGTCGGCCATCGCACCAGGACTAGTTTGGAACTTGATCAGTAGGCCACCGAACCATGACTAGTATATCACCTGATCAGTCGGCCACCGAACCATGACTCGTAGTCTGCATTTAACTTAAGTCATGCAAGTCTTCATGCGTTACAGACAGAAGTGGGGGTCGTGAGTGTTCTGTAGTCATAGACAAAAACTGGTGGGGGTGGTGATACACATTGTTCCCACTGTGGGATATAGACCGGAACTTTCAGGACGCCAACTGTAGATGGCCGGTGTGTGTGGGGTGGGGGGGATCATTGTTGTGTGTCCTCCGCAGTGGTGTGGAGCACAATGATGAATTACTGATGAATTACTTTATTGCACACACATGTATAAGATGCATTGTGATATTTCACATTCCTCAGTTTTAAATTGATTCTGTATCGTAAAACTGTATTCATTTTGAAAAAATTAAAATCGTGGCCGAAAATCGAAATGAAAACCGGATGTTTACATGCGAAATTAACCGGTGCATCGGTATATTTTAACCGAACGATTCTGGCAATCTCATTTGGTTAATTCCAAATCGTCCCGTGTGACACGGCACAAATGCCGTGTAACATGGAACCTATCTCTAATTAGTATCGTTTTACACGGCACGATTCACACCAACACGATATACAAATTTGTAAAATGAAACGAACTTCTTGTCCTCATTAAAAACACAGCACGAGACGAACACTGAACGCACACAACACGCGTGTGTGGAAACGATACACTTACACAATTACCCTACTGTATGGCCGTCGGTCGCCATTTTTGCCAATATCTGGTCAATTCGTTCCCCTGTCAATTCGCTCTCAAATCAATTCGTTCTAATTTTGGTCAATTCGCCGCTCTTATTGCGTTTTTCAAATTGATCAATTCGTTCTCATTTGTATATCCGTCTCTTTCTTTTGTCATAAATAACACTATTAAATTAATAACATTCAAAAGTAATACACATTTATAATATAATAATCTGTAAATACAATTAATGTAATTGGAGTTTAGTTAAACTATGTAGACACTATTTAATTCATTGGTAACAGGTGTATTTAATCACACCTTTGTAAATACACGAACATGTACATGTATGCAGTTTGACACCATCACATAGACCAGCGACCCAGCATTCTTTTCTTACTAACTTCAACTTTCTTTGGTTGGGAGCGGTATGACGGGTAAACTTTACGATGGTATTCATCCTTTGCCGTTCCTTATCCCGTCAACACAGTGCGTATGTGCCGTGAAATACGGTGCCGTGAAACATTTTTGATATCCAGTCAATACAATTTTTGTATTTTACAGTCATTTGTAGGTGTTGACGGGATAAATAGAATAGTAGGTTAGTGCCGTGAATGGGACGCGGCACGGAAACGGGATGTGCTCGGCATAGCCTCGCCCATCCCGTTTCCAGAGCCTTGCCAGATATTTCTTCCCATTCACGGCACTAACCTACTATTCTCTATCTATTTTCCTTATTTCTGAACCAAAGTATATGTTGTGACTACTCATTTGAACCGTCTCGGCGAGACGGTTCAAATGGTGGTCACTATATATACTTCTGATGAGAAATAAAGAATTTCTATTTTCCGTTTCCTGAGCCTTGCCAGATATTTCTTCCCATTCACGGCACTATTCTCTATGTATTTTACATGGCCTGGCCCTCCGGTATTCGTAAATTGTGTCTGAGAGTTGGGTAGTTGGAGTTTATTCATTCCCCTCATTAGCGTATGGCCTAAGTGATCTGTAGCCGATTTCATCAAAATTGCAAAGTACACTTATCTAGCAGAGTATACTTTGAGGGAGTAATAATACATTTTCCCCAAAATACATTATTTAATATAGAACTAACGACTGCATATATTTGATGATTATCATAGTATCAATGGCTGTGATAATGTAAGAAATTCAGTATAATAAAAATTAATAAATTCATCCATAATGTAATGTACCGGCCTGCTATACAGTGATCACAAATTATGGCATCCGACTATTGGTTTTGGCCGATGTTCGCTAATTTCCCATTGTAAATAGCAATGATATATAACTAGGTCTATTGGATAATATTACATAGTAGCGATCGCTAATTCGGTCCAGTTATAACAAGTAGTTTACCTGCAAACTTTCTGCTTCATCCGCATGGAGTGTCAATGCAGGAAAGTGACTTAAATGTATATTTAATTATGGAATTTCAGCGTGTTTCCTGAGGATATCCCCAACCACTAGTGACCATTGCGCATGCGCTATGTCACTTCCGGAAAATAAGTCATATGCCAAAGTTCAATAGGTCAGCGTTTCTGACACAGCGCAACCATCACATCTCAGTCCGCCAAAAAATAAATCCCAATAGACTCCAATTTAATGTATTATGAACGATGCATGCCGATATGGCAATTGTGTTCAAAGATGACTATTAGTCGTAGTTGTGTTATTTATAAAACAACTTTCATTGAAAATAGTGAACTTAAGGGAACTTATTTCCCACTGTATCCGGAGAAACTGTAAGAATTCCATTGTTGCTATGGGCGCGTAAGGTTGATTTCACTATTGCTACATGTAGTGTCAACCCTCAGGGTATAAATACCCGCGCACATTCAAATGAGATTATTCTGGGCGCCGGCAGAGCAGAGGACAGTTATATTCAGAGGATATTCTCTGATTTCATATATGTATGCACTAAGAAGTTTATTGTTCTAAATCTACTTAATTATATTATCTGACTTACATTAAGTCACATCTAACTTTGACTAATATAGGTGCGTATTGTTAGGATGATTGTATTTTACACATAGTCAATCCTTGTGGGTTTTTGGGGAAAGTGTCGATTTTTTTAATAACCCTCCCTCTTGTTATCCCAACCACCGTGATTACCCCTATCCTATATCCCAGTTATTTGGCTACTAGAGCAACAAGTGTCTATTAGAGAGGTGAATGTTACCTCCCTTGTTGTGAGAATATTAAGATAGGAGGAGTGAGATCCCCTATGTATCGTAGCTCCCACATCTAAGTCTGGAAAGCTGTTTGATGTAGGGAGTTATTGCCCTTAGAACTGTATAGATCCTGATCAGTGATGGAGTATATATAGACTCCTCTCGCAACCTCAGTTAAAGGAGATATTTCCTTGGTTACACATTTAGAGAAACATCATCTCCTTAGTTGTCTCTGCCTGTCGGTAAATTATTCAAACCACAACAAAGATCCCCTCAGCCCAGAATCATACCATCTATTAGAGAGGGATAGGTCCACACGACCTCGTTTATTATTGATTTGAAATTGTAAACTTTATGGATTGTATGTAAATAAAATATACATGTAGTTATACACCTAATTGTTGTTCCCATCTTACTACATGTAGTCCCTTTAAATCATTCGCGGGCCCACGCTACCCAAACCCGTGACAATACATTCGAAACGTCTCCCACAAAGTATACTTTGCACGATAAGTATACTTTGCAATGTTGGGGAAATAGGCTACTGGTGTGTTTTAGGGCACCACGCGCCATATCAAGACTGATACATTTTCCCTAAAATAAATTATTTAATATAGAACTAACGACTGCATATATTTGATGATTATCATAGTATCAATGGCTGCGATAATGTAAGAAATTCAGAATAATAAAAATTAATAAATTCATCCATACATTGGAAACGTCTCACACAAAGTATACTTTGCACGATAAGTATACTTTGCAATGTTGGTGAAATATGCTACTGGTGTGTTTTAGGGCACCACACGCCATATCAAGACTGATATAATGGCTGCCAATGGCGGCATCATCAGTGTGGGGCAGGCACTTTCCAATTCTTTGTTTCTGGCGATACAGTTTCAGTTATTTCTGTACTTTGATTTACCCAGGTACGCACACTATGAGATTATCAACGACAGCAATGCAACAAAAATGGCGGCGGACAAAACATTGCGGCACACCAATGCCTCGCATCGCGGTATCATCGTAGATATCCACTTCCTGTCCAGATCGGATTTTCTCGTCTGCACGTTGTCATCAAACGTAAGTAATATGTCGTTTATTGCTTGTCTAATTATAGGTACAAACATATTATTTTGATACATTTTCGGGGTACAAACTTTTAACCCTTGAACCCGAAAGCCCGCTATAGCGGTTTATGCAAACAGTGCAGATCAAGATGAGTCTCATCAGGATCTGCACTTTCTGAAAGTAATTTTCATATTCTTGAGAACCAAAAATACCCCGATTTCATGAATGTACTAGTCCGAAAATAATTGTGTGACGATTGGCTTGGTTGCAACATTAACATGTCAAGCCAATTCCAGTTACTTATTGGGGTTAAAGGGTTAAAGGCCAATTATACTGGTTGAGTGTGGCAGGGCCTCCAGTCAGTATGGTGGGACGTTTGAACGTGTATATCCCCAATACATTCTCCTAAAATGATGTCTCATTACAATTCAAAAAAATTAGATTTCAAGGTCCATACATGCAATTGTGCCTGTGACAAGCGCCTGATCAAATACAACACTCATATAGCCCGATAACGATCTATATTGCTTGTTAGAAGAATGGCGGGTGTTTCATTGATGGAATGGCGCACAGTGTAGATCCTGATCCTGATACATGTATGTTTGAACTTCGTTGCAGGTTTGCCGCGCGGCTTACGAGCTGATGCAGACGCTGCATGGCGACGCTTCCGGAAAAATCAAATCTCTGGACCGCTCGTATTACTTCCATGTCATGAATCCGCATCTAAAAATAGCAATTTACGATCACGTGCCAATGTCAGCCAATGAAATAGAACTTCGGCGTGATGACGTCGTATCCTTTTTCTGGAACAAATGGGACGGATATTCGATGGGAATCAATCAGAGAACGGGTACCAAGGGTCTATATCCTTCATATAAAGTCAAGGATACAGTGAAACGGGCTAAAATGCCAACATATGATGACGTTATATAGGGAACATATAACATAGTCAACACGTAATGTTTATAGTATTTGTATTGTGTATTTATAATATCATGTCCGTTTGAATTTTGATAGGGATATTCACCAGGTGAACCTGAAAAAAAATGTTTTCGACAGATTATCAAATATGAACATGGCACATCAAACAATAAATACCGAGAATAAATATTAATGTCCGTTCACATTTTAGGGAAACGCGGTTAGCGCCGCCCCTGATATCAGTGTGGAAATTAACGTCTGATAAAAAATGTATAATAATGCCAATCAATACGTGGGGTTATGGTGATATTATTTGCAATATCATACATAGGGGACACACACATGGATACGTGATACATTGATATGCAAACATCACTGTACGATACACCGATGCTATTCAACTACATATATATCAAGCAAATCGACGGTTATACTCTAATGCAACTGTAAGTTATTATAGGGTTAACTGTATTGTACTTTTAAAATTTGCGGCATATGTCAGAAAATGATAGGTCGGAAAATAAGTACATATTGTAAGGAAGTGATCTTTACAATTTGAACAGATTTATTACCCTTTTTCTGACTGCTAATACTTTATTAATAAGCACATTCACAGTGATGCATATTTTAGGTGATGAACTAAGTAGCTGCTAAATAAGCCATACCATTGACATTATGCCGTGTGAATCACAACATAATGAAATGGAATGGCCCTTGTTGACTGTTGACGTGGATTGTCACTTCCGTGGAGGTCACTTGACAACCTTTATTGGGCCAGTTTGTGCTGGATCTTCCTTACCATGGTTTCATATCTATATATGTTGGTAGTTAAACCCTCCTCCTATGTATTTGCATAGGTGATCATATATCAGACGTCATAGTATCTCCATTATTCTATCGTACCTTGTGAAATCAGAACACTTGATGGATACGAGAACCTATATGTATTACATGTTTAATTATAAAATTAAGTTAGAATGGTGCAATCCGGATTATACCCAGATCAGATTGCACTGTCACAGACAGAACGTAGCTTTGTCTGCGTACGGAATGCGAGGTTAATCTCGTCACGCTTACTGAATTACATGCATATGCAGTGTAGGGAAATAACTCGATTTGATTTTCTCATGTCGATACCGATCCATAAAAGTGTACGATCGACTATGGTGAACAGTAATATCGCTGTCATGATAACTATTATGTTTCTCAAAATAATTATATTTTGTAGAATATGTACATACTGTGGAGTCTTAGCTGGGCCAACCCTGGATTGGTGTGTACAAGTGCATGGAGCAGCATGATCGCATATGTCGCATATCAAACTTACCCAGTCACTTGCTTCCAACTCTCGACGAAAAATGATCATAGTTATCCGGTACTTATCGTTCTTGTATACAATATTACATATTCAATGACCGCCACATATCCCACTTGTGGAGCTGTTTTGCGAACAACAGAACTGATTAGTCAACACATGTAATGAGCAGCCAGAAGGTGACATATCCAGGTACACTAGCACAAATCCATGCCGTCTGTCATCGATTGCCCACTAACACATTGATGTATACACGTACAAAATAACGGAAACGTGTATCGGACATGTCCATATATACACGGACTGTTATTTAGTCTGGCGAATCGGTATACACGGACTGCTAGTCTGTCGAACGGTAAGGGAGATACAATGTAACAACGTTACCAGATAATAGTATTTCATCAGTTGCGTACTCTACACTTCAGGCAAACCTTTTTAATCAGCACTGACACTCTACCGTGCTCAATTAATATACACATACATGTATACACGCGTAGAAGCCAACCAGGAATGTCTATGGTGTCAAAATACATACCACATACCAATACTTGTACTGTCAATAACCTGACACTTGGTTAAATGCACAGGGTATAGCAACCTCGCAGGACATATTAATTTGACACAACCCTAACTTGATACGCAAAACGACTCGACAAAATCAGATGGTTTAACATAACTAGATGACAATTGAATAGTTCAATCACTTTACTACCGATCTTGTACACATGTATTTTTGTTTTTACATGCATGCGCTTGTTTTGACAAGTACAGTTCGTATAGTGTTAACCCTAACATGCACTACGAACCCTTGCTACCATAACATTGTTCCCCACCAATCAGCATGCCTCCTTCCGTCATGCAGCGGAGTACATTGTCGTACAGGGCCGTCACTACATGTTGCACAAAATGACTTTGTCACTTTAGCCGCTAAGGCGGATGAACCCTGTACGACAAGAGGCATCACTAACATTATTTGACCCCTTTCGATACCTGGCTGTTATTATCGGGAGATATTCATCCAAATTCGGGCCCCTTAAATGACTCGCTAAACACATTAGACTCATCATGCTCAGATCATTCTTTAAACTTACTAAATAGTGGGCTAAGTGTTATGCATTTAAACATACAAAGCTTAAGACCAAAGCTAGAAGTAGAATCACAATGCTATGATGTCCTAGTATTTACTGAAACGTGGCTATCACAAGACATATCTGACGGTAACATACATATACCTAACTTTGGACGCCCTTTTAGATGTGATAGACGAGACAGATCAGGCGGGGGTGGGGGTTGCAATATACATACTTGAGAGAACATATGCACGGATTAATCAAGAACGACTTATCCATTCCAGGTCTCGAAGCACTGTGGGACGAAACAAACTATAACAATCAAACTATTCTCATAGCTGGATTTCATCGCCCACCACACTCTAACAATAATTACAGGTCCTTCTTGGAAGAGAGTTTTGACAATTAACAACATAATCATCACTGGCGATTTTAATATAAATACGCTCAATCAATCGGCATCTAAGATAGACAATCGTATTGCTTCGTACAACTTTACCTAACTAATATCCGAACAAACATATTTCACCGAACACTCACAAACTCTAACAGACCTGATCATCGTAAAGAATCCACGCACCGTTCTCACGAGTCTTGTCACGGATCCTTTCGTCCCGGATCTTATAAGGTATCACTCGCCTATAGTAGTAGTTCTCACATTCCCTAAACCTAATCTCACCTCATTCAAACGGCACAATTGCAAATATGATGAAGGTGACTTTGATAAATATCGACAGCAACTGCATAATACAAACTGGGAAAGCAATATAATAATAAATGACATAGACACGTCTGTCAGCAACATTTGTTCTACTATAATAAACGAAGCTAAACAGTATATACATAATACAATAGTAACCATACGCCCTAACGATATACCATGGACGAAGAGCAATGTATGAAAACTAATCGGACAACGAAGACGACTTCACAAAAAAAGCGAAAAACCTCAACACGGAACAAGCTTGGCAAACTTACAGAAACAACAGAAATTAAGTAACAAAACATATACGAAAAGCCAAACACGACTATAAACAATCCATAATTGATAAAATTAATGAAGACAATATAACAGCTAAAAACTAGTTTAAAATGAATAAATCCTTAATAATCAGTGCTAATTTGAGTAATCAGATTCCAACACTAATTCAGAACGACACAACCACGTATGTAGATAAAGACAAAGCAAGCTTGTTGAATGAACATTTTTTGTAAACAATCAAGCGCAGATGATAAAAACAAAAAATCCACCGCATTTAACAACACATACTAATAACTCACTACCAATTATAGTTATATGTATATCAAATCTGGAAGAAAAAAATGCAATTTTGCATATGGACTCCTCAAAGTCATCTGGCCCCGAACGACGCAATAAGACATCGACTGTTGAAAGAAGGTGTAAACCAACATTCAACACCCATAGCAAACTTTTTTAATATATTTATTTCTACTTGTCAGTTCCCACTGGCATAGAAAATGGCCAATGTTACTCCGATATATAAGGAATCCAATCCGACAGATCCCACTAACTACCGACCAATATCACTACTTAGTTGTATTGGTAAAATCATGGAGCGATGTATTCACAAACACTTATATAATTACTTAATTTACAACAACATATTAACCAAGTATCAATCGGGCTTCAAACGTTGTGATTCTACAACTAATCAACTTGCTTACATATACAGTCGAACCTCCCCGAACGGCCACCTCTCTACAACAGCCACCTCTCTGTAACAGCCGCTATTTTATATCCCAATTGGATGATTTCTTCTATACTCAACAAAACTAGAAACGTCCCTGTTTTATAGCCGGTGTAGCTCTGTCTATGTATGTACCACATGTTCAAAGTACATGTATTTTAAACCGTGGCGATGTTCAGAATACGATCGTGTAGAGTTTAGCCGATACACACGGTTTACATAGCGGCCAGTGACCGGAACGTTGATTTCCACTTTTTGCACGTGCACGCTATACAATACAATAGTTTATTGGATGATGTAGGCCTCTGGCCCATAACATGTACAATTGAACAAATATCAGTGAACATCTAATGGAATTATATCGTGTTACGCTTGTTTAACAGATGGTAAATATATACGGAAATTGTGTAAATCGTTTTGTGAGTATTTGAACCCATAATTCTATAAAATGTGTCTAAAGACCTGTTGGAATACATTTGAGCAGGTAGGTAGATCAATCTAATATCATCATATAATTTACAATGAAAAAACGCATGGTATTCATCTTCCAGAATTTCTCGATTTGTATGTATAAGGCAATACGGGCAAATCCGGAGCTCTCTCTGTATTCCAGCATGTCTGCCGACTTCAATGTTTAACTTGTGGTTGGAGCACCTAAATTTTGCCATCGCTTTTCTCAAATTAAATGGTAAAGAACATGTAATATACCTTTCTACATTCAAAAGACTTTTAAAATGTTTAGAATGAATACATTTAGCAGAGATGTCAACATCGCTATGCCAAGTTTGTTGACAACAATCTATAACACGTTGTTTGAATTGATGTAAAAACATAGTTAAGTCCCCTACATCTTGAGATAGCCAGACTAACCCAAAGCCATATTTGTATAGAAGTTTTTTAACATTACTGGCCCAATTTACCCGTCCCATATCATCGTGTGCTTTTAGCATCAAATAACAGTTTCTAGGATACCGATGGTTTGGCATTTGTAGAAGACGGCACCAGTATGCTATGCATTTAGAGTAGTACGATGTACATAGTGGATATCTACCGCAATCTCCAAGCGCCATTGAATCATTTACAGTACGGAATAATCCAAGAAATGACTTACAAAAGCTGGTTTGTACTGACTCTATCTGTTCTGAAAGTTCATAACCCCATATCTCAGCCCCATAACAAAGGACGGGTGTAACCATGGTATCGAACAGTTTAAAAATATCTTGGTAATCAAAGTAACCGAAGTTGCGTTGATATCTATGTATTGCCATAATTGATTTTCGCGCTTGCGCTGCTAACGTATCCTTAGCACGTGTCCATATCAGTTTTGGGGTGAATAAAAGTCCCAAATATTTATAAAAGGAGACAATTTCTAATTGTCGCGCTTGGTAAGACCAGTTCTCGTATGATCGTAATATACCGCCATTTCGAAAAACTATGACCTTTGTTTTATCCGTGTTAACTTGCATTCCGGTTTGTTGGCAAAATAATTCGACTACGTTAATTTGTTGTTGCAATTTTACAACTGATTCTGCACCGTTTGCTATGTCGTCAGCGAACATAAGACAAAGAATATCAGGTATGTCATTATTAATAAATATGCCCGCGCCACAACGTTCACGTAAGAGTGTTGAAAGATCGTTTATAAATAATGAAAAAAGTAGAGGGCTACTGACACACCCTTGTCTCGTTCCAATCTGACAAGGAAAATAGGCTGTTAAACCACACGTTGTCTTAACACCTGCTGACAAATTGCTATACATTGATTGTAAAGCCCGTAAATATTTTCCCCCTATTCCCTTTAATATTAGACTTTCCCATAATTTATCATGTCGTATCCTATCAAATGCTTTCGAAAAATCTACAAATAAACAATAAAACCTCCCTCCCTGTTTCGATAAATATTTCTGCGTCATTGATTGTAATGTAAACATATTATCTATCGTAGAATACCCGGCTCGAAATCCAGCTTGTGATTCATCGATTACCTCGTTATCGACTGTCCACTTGGTTAGTCGAGAGTTCAACGTAGAAGCAAATATTTTACTCATCGCATTTATGAGAGATATAGCACGGTAATTATTCGGATTATCATAAGACCCATGTTTATGGATTGGACATATGATCGACTGGCCCCAACATTTAGGAAATATTCCCGAATCAAAAATGGTGTTAAACATGTTTGTCAAGAAAGGTGCTACAGTATCTGATGTATGTTTGAAGAAGTCAATTCCAAGACCATCAGGGCCCGTAGATTTCTTAGATTTCAGTTTAGATATAGAAGCAATTACCTCTTGGTCTGTAAATGGAACATTGAGCGTTTGTGCACTGGGCGATGTTTCCGAATCACGTGATTCCGTTTCCGCGTCCTCCGATAGCGAAAATAAATTTCTAAAATATTCAAGCCATTCAAGCGGTGTAATTTTTGTGTCTACCGGCTGATTTCGACCATTTGATGATTTAATGGTTTGCCAGAACACTGTTGGATTATTTCGAGAGTTTACGAGTTGACGGCGTTGATTTGATTCGTATGCTAATCGTTTATTTTTACAAAGACTTTTGAACATATTTCGGCAAATAATAGGCAGTGAGAGCTGTACTTTCATTAGAATTGCGGAATTTTCTAAGTAAACATTGTTTTTGAGTTTTCTTCAAATCACACTCCGCGTCCCACCATACTGCATTTTGTGTGGCGTTAGCGTTGCTAGTTGTAAGTGTATTACGCGGTCTCATGCATTCCAGCAGCGGACTGGTAAATGTTGACAAGGGCCGTAACTCCTGAGTCGATATTGTCATTTATCGTAGTAAATAGAGTATCGCGTTCATGTGTTATACTTGCTGTAAAGTTTGAATGAAAAGTTTCAGACTTCAGTTCATTCCAGTAAAATTTTGTATAATTTGTACTATAATCATCAGTATTGGACGTAATTTCCGCTGTCTGGTTCTTCATTTGAAAGTGTAAACCGCAATATAATGGGAAATGGTCTGAATCGTCGCGTTCCTCTACTCGAAAATGTAGAATTTTGTCAAATAACTCGGTAGAAGCAATATTGTAGTCCACCAGGCTACACCCGTCGTTTGCTGTACATGTAAATTCCCCATGAGGATCCCCAACAGTTCTGCCATTAACAATATGTACATTTAAAAGACAACATAGTTGCACCAAGGACTGACCAAACGAATTATACCTAACTTTATCTTTGGTCTGTCTCGGGATGTCAAATGTGTCACCATCATATGGAACGTCACCGAAAATAATATCTAAAGAATCATCTGGTATATAATCTAGCATTTCCTTACATCTTGCATTAAAATCTCCAGCAATAAACAGTGAACAATCTGGGTATTGAGCACGTGCAGCAATTAAATATGTTTCTAACTGCTTCACACCATTCTTTTCCTCACAATCATTGTATATTGCCGAGCCTTCAGGCGATATGTAAGTAAAGCATAATATTATATCTCTATCATAGATAGTTGATGTGCTTAGATGCAATAAAACACAGTTATTAAAATTTTCGAAAATTCGCTTGACTGATAATGTTTTAACTAGTGAGTTCTGCACTAAAACACATATACCTCCGCTATTGCGTATGCTCTGTCGTGTAATGGCACGTACAGTGTCGAAACATGAATAATCCTGTAAAAATGTATCAAATTCACCCTTGTAGTCTGACCAGGTTTCATTTAAACCTATAATATCAAATAATTGTAAATATTGTATTAGATTACTAGCTTGCATATATTTCTTCAACCCTTGAATGTTCCATGTCAGAATGTTTACATGTATGTCTACTGTCGTATATATAGTATCATGTACATGGCGTGTATGAGTGTCTTGTCTATTTATAGACTCGGAATGTCCAGAAATAATCGGAGGGCTTCGGCCACGTCCCTATAGCAATGGGTCTGATGAAGCCCCGCCTTCCGCTCCGCCCCCAAAGTCACTGTCACTGTCAGAATCTATATTAATAGATACACGTGGTTGTTGTGTTGACATTTGCGATGAAGTATGTTCAGGTCTGGCGACAGGTGGGTCGGGATTACGGGACGCTGTGTACCCAATACATTTGGGTTTCTGAGACTGATCATCCCACTTGTAGATCTTATTATCAATTACAAGTTTATCAAATTTCATGGTTGCACGGTACCCCTTGTTTCGCGCCCGTACCAAATGTTCGCCTAGCGCCCGTCTGGATTGACGCACTCTCGGTGTGAAGTCCTCGGCAACTCGATACTGCGATCTGCTGTCAAGTTTCTTCCGTGCAAAGTTGAGGATTATCTCGCGATCTTTGTACTTGGTAAACCTGGCGATTATTGGGCCGTCGTTTCGGTTACCCGGTATTCTCAGCCTGTGTACCCTTTCTAGGTCGATGGATTCGCCGGTCTGGAGGCCGAGTTCGTCGCTAATAAAACTGCGGACCTTGTTTTCACTGGCTCCCCAAGTCTCATTAATATTTCCTTTGATGCCGTGGAATATCAGGTTATTTCGTCGGGACTGACCTTCAATACTATCGATCTGTTGTTCAAGGTTGCCTACTTTGGTACACAGTTCTTCGTTTTGTTTCTTTAAGGTTTCATTTTCCGATTTCAATAAATCACAAGTATCGGATATAGTGTCTACCTTGGTGTTCAACGATTTTAGGCTGTCCGATATTGCAGTCATGTTTTGGTTCATGTCCGTTCTCATACACGATAGTAGATATGTTACACTTGTGGTGTCCTGTACATTCTCGCCGTGTGTCTGTGTATTCGCGCGCGTGACCCGTATATCGCCCGACTCATCAGCATTGAGTAGTGATTGACTGGAGGGAATGGGTGAACGCTGTGATTGTCGAGATCCTGATCTGGTGCCACCCCTCCCTGTGGGTCCTGGGTTCGGTTCGATTCCACCAATGATGAGGAGAATGCTCATAAACAGTGTCAATCGCGATACGGTGGACAGATTAACCGCTATTCTTGGGCAGCGGAATTTGTCTTTTGGCCCTGGCATAACGAATGTTCCGACACGACATCTCCAGAGTGCGATACAAATGCCCATGATATGATCACTCGAAGCGCGATAACTAATGTAGGAGTAATATTCTGTCAGAGCGTGGTTGTCTCCCCTGATCCTGGTACAATCGAGCGTGGGTCGTATGCACCCGTGTATGTACGCTTCACTGACTTCTACTGCTAGGCCGAAGGGCGAGTTAGTATGGCCGATTGTACATGTATGTGTTAGGTTTCAAACACAATTTCAAACACGAAATTCACATCTGGGCCGAACATTGACATCGGTATTGCACACCAGGTTCAAGCCACACACATTTAGAGTCATTATGTCAATACTAGACGGTTCAAATGCTTCCAGAAATCACGAAATATAATATTTTAGTACCACCGGTAAATTTGTTTACATTACCATTGTTGTTGTTGTTGTTGTATCTATACTTGTCATCGATAAGGTGATTCAGTTCATGTCGTACCATTCATGCGATAGGGGCTATTCGGAAAATTAAAAAACTTTTTTAATTTTTCACCGTTTTCGATATGCCACGACTTTCCGAAAACGAGCGAAATCAGGCAATTGGGATGCTTGCGGGTGGGATGGCCGCCAGGGCGGTCGCGCCTCGGTTTGGTTGCTGTCGGAAGACGATTGATCGTCTTGCAGCCAGGTACCAGCAGACTGGGGCTGTTCACGACCGGCAGCGACCTGGTAGGCCTCGTGTAACGACGGCTAGAGCCGATCGTTACATTACGTTGACGCACTTACGTCAACGTCGATTGGCAGCCACAGTCACTGCTAGGCGATACGGTGTCTCAGGGCAGACCATTCGCAACCGGTTACGTCGTAACGCCCAACCAATCCGGGCACGCCGCCCGTACACTGGTCAGATAATGACCCAACGTCACCGTGCTGCCAGACTGTTATGGGCGCGACGTCATCTGAACTGGAGAAGGGCTGACTGGAACCGAGTTTTGTTCACCGATGAATCTCGGTTCACAGTTAGTCATGCTGACGGAAGATTACGGGTATACAGGCGTAAAAATGAAAGATTCACCGATTGTTGCATTGTTGAGAAGAACAGGTTTGGGGGAGGGAGCGTAATGGTCTGGGGTGGGATCATGGGAAACCGGAAGACAGATTTGGTTGTTGTACAGGGCAACATCAATGCACAACGTTATGTTGCAGATGTGCTAAATGCACATGCCTTACCATTTATCCGTCAGCATGGTCCTGGTGTGACATTGATGCACGACAATGCCCGCCCTCACGTAGCCAGGGTCACCACTCAATACTTACAGCAAAACAACGTCGACGTCATGCCATGGCCCGCGGTCTCCCGGATCTCAATCCCATTGAGCACATATGCGATGAGCTGGGCCGCAAAGCACGAGCTAACCATCAGATTGACAATGTTCGCGATCTTACACGGGCGTTACAACGGGAATGGAGGAATTTGCCCAACGCACTGGTATTGCGTTACGTCACGTCGATGCGGCGTAGGATCATTGCATGCATTCATGCAAATGGTGGCCACATTCGGTACTAACGAGATTTACTGAATTTGCCACATTACTTATTGAAATTCCATCTCTAAACATTAAGTAACACATTTCTGAGTTTTTGTGATTTTTGATTTTGACCCCTACCGCCCTTGGCCGGTTATCTCTCGAATATTTAACAAGATATCCAAATGCAATTTATTGGCTTTGATACAGAAATGAATGAACTTGTTTTTCCATTCTGATTTTTAAAAGTAACCCTTTTGGTTTTTGATAAATCTTTCCTTAAACATGGAGGGACGTTTCTAGTTTTGCTCAGTATATATCTAACCCTTACACTGCTGAGCATGAACATTGTCATTTCATGTTGATTTTGCATTCTTTCTCAATAAAAACATGTTTTGACAGCATTTTAGAAAATGGAAATTATTCTAAAATGCTGTCAAAACATGTTTTTATTGAGAATTATTGAAGAAAATAAATAAACATCAGACGATAAAATTGTATTCAGCATTAACCTCCCTACAACAGCCACCTCTCTATAACAGCCTCTTCCCATGGGTGGCTGTTGTAGAGAGGTTGCACTGTACAACGATATTTGCAAACCTTCAGATGAAGGAAAGAAATTCGGGTAGTTTTCTGCGACATTTCAAAGGCATTCGACCGATTTTGGCATCGGGGATTACTAGCGAAACTCTTATCAATTGGTATTATCGGCACCCTTCATAAATGATTCTCTTCCTATCTTTGCACATGACAGCAGCGTGTAGTAATACATAACACACTTTCTGAGTGGAAAAATATTAATGCTGGTGTACCACAAGGTTCGATCTTAGGGCCACTCTTATTTCTCATCTATATTAATGACATAGTTAATGAGATTAATTTCAACATACGATTATTCGCGGACGACGCAAGTCTTTATTTTATAGTTGAGGAACCAATCACTGCTTCGCGTATTCTAAACGACGACTTAGACAAAATACATAACTGGTCGACGATTTGGCTTGTAGATTTTAACCCAAATAAAACAAAGGCTATGTTGATAACCAGAAAACAAAATAGACAACTTCATCTACTCCTTCTTATGAACAATACCCTAATAAAAGAAGTTGAAACTCATAAACACGTAGGTATCCTATTTTCCGATACTGACAAATGGCAGCCTCACATTTCATCGGTCATTAGTCGCGCCTGGCAGCTCATTGGATTGCTTCGTTGTTTAAAATTTACATTAAATAGAAAGTCTCTAGAAAAAGCGTACTTCTCCATCATACGCCCCTTTCTCGTATATAGCGATAGTACTTGGGATAATTGTTCAATAGAACTAAAAAATGAACTATAATCCATACAAATTGAGGCCGCACGAATTGTTACTGGGGCCACTAAACTATGCAGTATAGACAAACTTTACACAGAAACCCAATGGGAAAGCCTTGCACAGCGAAGAAGAAAACACAAATTACTTTTTTTCTACAAAATGAAACACAATATGACACCAATTTATCTGAGTAATTTAATCCCGGAACAAACACAAACTCGATACAGGCTAAGAAACTACGAAGACATTCCATTAATACACACACGTACTAAACTGTATCAACATTCATTTCTTCCATCAACCATAAAAGAATGGAATTCCCTATCCTCGAATGAAAGAAACAGCCCAACCCTTAACTCATTTAAGAATGTACTAAATGTTAACTTGCGTAAACCACCAACCTACTACTACAAAGCTACTAATCGACAAGGCCAAATTTGCCTGACTCGTATCCGGATAGAGTGTAGCGCGCTGAACTACGAATTATTCCGGAAATCAATAGTTGACAGCGCTACATTCGCCTGTGGCGCAATCGAAAATTATAATCACTACATTCTCTCATGACCCTTTATACAAATCAAAGACAACGATATTTGTCATCTCTTCCTTGTCCACCGATCCTTAATAACTTAATTTACGGCAACGAATTTTAATGGACAATGAAAACAGCCTTGTATTCCAAAGGGTTCAACAATTCATGATTGCCTCTAAACGTTTCACTGCATGACGGGAGACGGCCCCTGCGACTGAACGGTTCGTAATGATTATCTTGTAAACTACCAATAGCAGGACAAATGCTATTCGTATATCGTTAGAACAGTTCAAATCAATGCCAATGGTTCGGAGCGCATGCTTGGGATAACTTTTGTTTTTCTCCTTCAATTATCTAACAAAACTTACATATGCATACATTATATGCATTATTGCCACATTCCCATTTACTGATGCTTTACTCAAGGAGAAGAATTCACATAAGCTCTGTGAGCTTGTTTTCTAATCTTTATTCACCGTTACTTTATATGTATTTTGATGCATATATATACATATATATAATTTGAAATAAAATATTGTTTAAACTAAATGTAACAAATATGAGATTTAATTTTTATAGGCAACTGTTTGTTATTGTGTGCAAAATGTAATAATTGCGAAAATGGGATTATTTCCACTATTTGCCTATAGGAAACCAATTGATTTCCTATTGACCCACATTCACACAAACATGACAATCGCAAACTACCTGCGCCAAAATCAATGTTGTTACTTCAATTTCTGGAGTCAGCGACGTAAGCCGGTTCTAGATCCATGTCAAACACGGGGTCATGCGGGTTGATTTCCATGAGTTATTTCCCCTGTTTTGACGGAACCGTCTACTTTCACTTTCGAAATCTCCACATCAAGTCGCACACCGAAAATTTAACCTGCATGTGTAGAGCATGCAACTAGTATAATAAAATGTTTGCCACAGACATACCTTTCCTGTAGCATCTATTTTATGTATCTCTCTGTCATAATAATAACAATCAATGCCAGTTGTCCTGAGAATTTACTCCTTGTTGCTAAGCTGTACCAGGACTGGTTTACGGTGACATTATTCATTTGCCGACTGGTTCCTATAGGTTAGACTATACCAAATGGCGTGAAATCGCCCAGGGGGTATGCATAAGTAGTCGTGTATAAAAAAAATGGTACGGGCATTTTGAGGTCACATACACAGTTTGCTTGCAAATCTTGATCCATTACTAACCAGTTTCACTTGAGGAACATTTTGGGGTGCTTTTAACACCAGTTTTCTGCATAGTTGTAGCATTTATAAGAAAACACAGAACCTGTTGGTCACGTGACGTAAACAGAGTTTCCGTGGCGAATAAATGTAAACAATATTGGGGGACATGATGTGGTTGGATTTTTCTTTCTGATGAGTAAGTGAACCTATTGTTTAATTCATGCAGAACCAGTACAGACTGGCTGCATGTCATGTACAAGCAGGTCCCACAGCATCCATACGAATAGGGTAAGTAGGAGAAACTGGCCTTATTGGATGGCATTCGGTTAAATTATATAGTAAAACGATTTGGTGTGGTCTAACCTATAGGGCCTAATGGAATATTGCACCCTGAATGGCCGACAGTATTTACCTGTGTCCGACAATGGAAAGTAACTTTTACTGATGTGGGAACTATGTTTTGCATTCCCATTATAGTGAGCGGCAGGTTGGGAGCACGTGAAGGGTAATTTGTGGCTGTGAGAAAACAGGCTTATGGGATTTGCGCCCAGTGTAGATCTAGATCAGCCTGTCCAGTCTGATCAGGATCTGCACTGTCCGCCATTCCATCCATGAAACACCATTCATGCTTCCAACAATCAATATAGATTATTATCAGACTACACGATTGTGCTATTTCAGCACCTACACTGGTCACAAAACCCATAAGCCCCATTTCTCCAGTCACAGCCACATTTAATAAATGGAGTTCATTCTTAATGAGAATCCCGATGTCCCTGGTGTTGCCCTCAGGTACATCAAGGGCGGATCTGGATGGGGGTTCCGGGGTTGCAATCCCCCCCCCCCCGTTCAGCCACGGAGTTTACATATATCACAGTTTACCACCAGTTGGAGTCTGCATTTAAATGCTATAAAACACAGGAAAGTGCATTTCGAAGAGCTCGAAAACAGGACAACCCCCTTGTTGCGAACGGTAACTCTTGCAATTACTCGAGTACCGTCCGGTACGGACGGTACGGGAGTGGATTGCAAGAGTTACATTAGCAACTAGACAACCCCCTTGAATGCTGGATCCGCCCTTGTACATGTTAGGCTTTTTGTTATAATTATGTGAGTGTTAAATCTCCTAGACGCATTATAGAAATAGAGAATACCATGCTAGTGTCTTTTGATATCAAGGTTGTCAGGTCAGGCTAGGAATCGCGTAGAAATTCCGAGGCTCACCGAGGAATTCCTACCGTTTCCGAGCCGAGTCTGATAAATTTGACATAAAAATACACTAGCCTGGTATTCTATTTAACAGTTAGCGTTTCTGGCTACATAGTGAGCAATTATGACATTGTTTTCATTGAAAAGAACGCGGACTTGTTTCGTTGACGTCATTCCCCTGGCTTAATTAATTCGGTAACGTCATGTGACGCCGTTTGACCAATGAAACTTCAATTTGTTGTAGCCCGGAGGAGGTCAATGCCTGATACAACAATGTGTTATCAGTCAGTTCGTATTCCAATTCAGGACAGGTTACCTGTTAAATATAAATATTAATGTTATCCTCAACCTTTAGGTGGTGGGACTTAGTGACTCGTGTGGTGAGGACCTGTCACCAGATCAGGCTATTGTAATTTCAGAGCTGAGGAAATAAATAAGATAATTACAATAAATAAGTAAATTTATACCAATACTGCAGAGCTGCAGAGAGTATTTGCTTAAATATTAAATGAAGAGTGCTAAGCGAATGTAGAAAAATCTAATTCAATTTGTACATGTACCAACAAGAAATTAAAATTACTAATAAATGCAAAACATAAATGCAATTCAATGCCTAAGGATTGTACAGTGGAACCTCGTTAAACCGGACACCAAGAAAATATATGTGATCTAATTTTGAGAGATTTCTTGGTAATGCATCTCATATAATAATGCATGTTCATGGTTGCACAATACATAAGTATGTCCCAGAATGGTCACATGCCTGCTTTGCATTGGAACATCTCTAAACCGGACACCCTGGGGGCCTCCCAGGGTGTCCGGTTTAGAGAGGTTTCACTGTATATTATTTAGAGTCAAGAATTGGAAACTCGTTCTGGTCCATAATTTGAATGCAATGATTTCTGATACTGTTTTATTGAACACTTCTGAAATACAAAATTAACATGAAAATAGTCGGATGAAAATTTAAATTTGAATGTTCAAAGTTGAAAAACCCAATTGATACACAAATAATGGAATAAAGATCAGTGTCTTTATCTGGAGAACGGATATCGGATAAATATGTGCTGTGTTATAATACACAGGCTCTTGAACAACGGTTCATATTTCGGTGTTGTGTGGGTTATTTCGGTATCTCTGGTGGTTTCGGTGTATTTTTACCAACATACAATTTACGTCAGCTCAATTACTCGTATGACAGTAAGAAATGGGCCCGAATGTTCGGAACGGTGAATGTGTAGATAATTGGCGATTTATATCGTGTGTAATAATTGAGCATTAGTAGTTGCACAAAACTATGTAAATTACACAAAACCAACGAAATGAATAGTTACACCACGACATGTTTCCCGCGTTTTGACGTCACGTGGTGTGACGTCAAACGTGACGTCATGTAATATTATTTAAATGAATTTACACAGCTGTTTCTATAATGTCGATATATTGATTGCATGCTTGGAATGTGTTCGACCACATTAACATTGTAGATTAGTCGAGGCTCTCCAAGTTTTCAAATAACTTTATTTTAACTGTAATAAAAATTGAACATTGTGCATGGTAGCTCGTTTCCAAGAAAGCACGCGCGCAATTACGGGTGTTCTCCTGACGGTGTATTATTTGTAAGGAGTTCATTACGGGTTTTCTCTCACAGCAAAACCCGTGCAAATAAGTCGCAAGAGTGCCTCAACGCTCTTGGGCAAGACTTATTGTCGCACCGCACTGCCACAAAAGAAAATAATTCGTCGTATTTTTCAAACTGTATGTACGAGCATGGAATATATATATAGTGTAGTTTGCTAAAGAGCCAAAAAGGCCATGTTTGTGCACTTTTGGAAACAAACATGAAACTTGGCACACGGGTAGATACCACAAATACAATCAAAATAGACTATATAACCACCTCGACAGAGCCCGGTGGCTCACACGCCTTCATGGATAGGAGGAACATAAATGTTGATGTAGTTGAAGGTTTTTATATGTTAACATATGTCATCATATTAATTATTTGTAAAATGTGTGGTAATAATTGTAACCACATTATGTTGCTAGGTGGTGCCAGGTGGTGCCAGGTGGTGTCATCTGGTGGCGCATATATAGGATTAAGCATGTTTTAGTGCTGAAATATATTTCTATGTTTATACTCTCACGATATAACTTCCATATATTCACCTGATGTGTTTTCAATGATGTAACTGAAATCAACATGTATTCATTTTGTTTATACTGTGTTGCTATCAAATAGTATTAAAAACACAAATGCTGGTGCAAAGTCTGTAATAAGCAAATATGACAGTATTGGTATATACTAACACAATATTATTGATTAGTTTATGCTATACAATTGTCCCGACAGAGCACGGTGGTACCATGTGGCGCCTTTGGTGGAGCCACATGGTGGTTCCTATATCATCACACACAGAACTGCGGATTATCTTGGGAATATGTTTACATGTTTTTTCCCAATATGTTTGAATATGTCTTGGGAGACATTTCATTTACAGTTTGTGGTTCTACTACATATTTAGCGTTGCTACGTGGTGCTGCATAGCGCCACATTTATGCAATACGTAGACATGTATGAACATTCCGATATTGTATGACTAACATGAAATATTTCAAAATGTATATTGATGTTCCAAATGTGGCACTCCATAGCAACACGCGAGTGTCACATGTCTTATGTCAGATGATGTACATACTGACTTTAGTACTCGACCAGTAACTCCTATCAGCTCAGCTGAATCAGAGCCTGGACATTATTTAGAAACAATGTCCCATGAAATGCAGGAGTTGGCTAGGCGGAGAAGACCTACTTTAGTCATATTCAATCACATGTCCACTTGCGAATGAGCGTTTCAGCTTGCATATATCGGATTGCTAATGTGCGTCTATATGACATGACGTTGTTGACATTGCACGAACATACAAAATGGCCAACGCGGTAACATCCGCCCTCCATATTCCGACTCTGATCAGTCAGCAGATTGAAGATGTAGGCAAAACACTGTATGACCAATATGTTGATCGTCGAATCATGAAAGCCACAATGGCTGTATCAGAACCAATACCTAGGCAGAAGTTGCCACTCTTCAGCAGGCCACACACTAGAACTCGCACTCGTCCTCAGCTGCAAATAGCTGATCTCGAAGTTGACCGTGACCTTATGTCATGAACACCATCCATATCCACCAAGTTTACCAGACCATGGAAAGGTCCATATGGGTAACAGTCAGATTTATTGAATTTCTTATCGACAATGATCAGTCCATCAGGTGAGACTCCAACTATCGATTCTATCGTATTCGATGGTGCGGCTATTGTGCACTTGCTTGAGCCAAAAGCTGTTACGACGTTCAATGAATATGTAACATAGATATTTCTACCATATATGGACACGCAAGTGAATAATGATGATCGTGTTGACGTGGTCTGGGATTCATATGTGAAATACAGCCTGAAAGAATCAACCAGACAGAAGCGAGGAAAGGGAATCAGGAGGCGTGTGCTAGGAACATGAAAGGTCCCACGGAACTGGCAACACATTCTCTGTGTCTCCGATAATAAGGAAGAATTGTTTGATCTCCTGCCTGTCAAATGCAACTATAAACAGGTCATGCGCAAATGCTGAGGTCTACATTACAAAGGGAGAGTCTGTCCTTTCCTCACATGCAGAATCCGACTATTCATCAATGAGTCCATGTAACCATGAGGAGGCTGATACTAGGGTCATTCTCCATTTAAATGATGCTGCAAAGAAAGGAAGCAAAAAGTGTCTAATCAGAACTGTAGATACGGATGTCTTAGTTCTAGCCATTGCCTATGCAGACAAGATTGACATTGACGAATTATGGATGGCATTTGGCACTGGGAAGGCATTTTGCTATATACCTTCTCACGAATTTACACGCACAATGGGATCTCCTAGGGTTTCAGCACTGCGAGCATTGCATGCATTCACAGGCTGCGATACGGTGTCAGCATTTGCAGGACGAGGCAAGAAAATTGTGTGGTCAGTTTGGCAAGTATTCCCCGAGATTAAAGAAGCATTCATTGAACTGTCTACCTGCATCAATGGTATCAGTACAGAGGAAGAAAGGTTTAAAATTCTGATGTATGACCGAACCAGCGAACCGATGGATATCAATGGAGTTAGAAAAGATCTGTTCATAAGAAAGGGCAGATTCAGACAAGAATGTCTTCTTCCAACTAAAGCAGACATAAATGAACATGCTAAAATGGCCGCGTATCAAGGTGGACATGTGTGGGGGGGCAGGCCATGTCTCCAACGATGGAACTGCCTAATGCAGAAGACTGGGGACGGTCAAAAACCGATGATGGATGGAGGCCTCACTGGACAGAAGCCTCAAAGGGGTGCCGTGAACTAATCAAATGTAGCTGCAAGAAACGGTGCAACATAGGTCGTTGTGGATGTTCACGAGCAAATATGTCATGCACAACACTATGTTCATGCATGTGCATTGAAACCTAATAGGCTAATAACTGATGTGAACATAGCATACCACGCCTCGTATTAACTTCACAAATACTTGATGTTCTGTTTTTGTCATTGTATGTCATATATCGGCCGCCGACTGTAAAAGGACCGTACGTCATTTAATACACATATCGTGGCATTCGTGGGTATGTTGTACGGATCTAATAGTGGGATTAGAATATAACCATTTTGTTCTTCGCAACATGACATATTCAATGACCGTATTTGTAACAGCATTTCTCAAACCAAACTGCCAAGGTACACATGCTGGTTTGAGGCGACTCTGTTCTTAAATGCTGTAAGATTCGTTGTTTCAATTGACGGCCCATATGATCCATTTAATATTTGTAACCAATTTATGACAAGATGTCGTTAGAAAAATTAGCTAATACAAAAGCGTATTAATTGAACGCATGCGGTAAAATAAATACTAGTACTATCGTTGACATGGATTCACGTGCAGCATAATACTTACTGGCGTGTGTGCCCTAGCAACACAGTTGATCTGGAATAATAAGCACACCGATAGAAACTATATCATTAGTGCTGGGTAAATAAGTAAATAGTCACAAACTATGGCGAAAATAATGCAAAGATATGTAAATGTATATAAATGCGCCACTAGATGGCGCCACCTAGCAACGCAGTTGTCATGGAAGCGAGGTATTTTATTAATATGCATTTTTTTGCTGTATTGTCATCTAATAGTATTGAGAACAAGTAAACCTGTATATGTGGGCATTCCATTCATTTGGGAAGGTGAGCCATCATGTGGCACCACAGGGCGCCACCGGGCGCTGTCGAGATGGTTCTATATCCTATGTGGATTACATTTATGATATATATATGTGTATAGAGTCTCATGCTGGTTTCCAAAAGGGCACAGATCATTAATGGTAAAATACACACTACCGTTGACTTGCATTCATATGCAGTGTAATACTTACCGGCGTGTGTACCCTAGCAACACAGTTGCTCCAGAATAATAAGTGTGCTTTACAGCTGCATGCTTGGTAAACCAACCGAGAGAAACTATATCATTATTACGGAGAAAATAAGCAAATATGACTAAAATGAGGCAACAAATGGGTAAATTTAAAACAATGGACCACCATGTGGCTCCACCTAGCAACGCAGTTGTTATAGAAGTGAGGTATTGTTATGCCTATGCATATTTCTCGTGCAATGGCTTCTAATAAGGCACCGGGTGCCACCGGGCGCAGGGCGCCACCGGGTGCTGTCGAGGTTGTTATATAGCCTATGCTGCTTACATTTATGATATCTACCCGTGTGCAAAGTTTCATGTTCGTTTCCAAAAGTGCACAAACATGTCCTTATCTCACTACACTATCAGTACATTGATTGTTATTATTATGACAGAGAGATAAATAAAATATATGCTGCAGGAAAGGTATGTCTGTACCAAACATTTTATTATATTATGTGCATGCTCTACACATACAGGTTAAATTGTCTGTGTGCGACTCGATGTGGGGGTGAGATAGAGATTTCGAAAGTGAACGTAGACGGTTCCGGCAAAACAGGGGAAATAACTCATGGAAATCTCAACCCGCATGACCCCGTGTTTGGCATGGATCTAGAACTGGTTTAGGTCGCTGACTCCAGGAATGGAAGTAACACAATTGATTTTGGTGTAGGTAGTTTGCGATTGCCATGTTTGCGTGAATGTGGGTCTATGGTAAATCTATTGGTCGCCTGTTTCCTATAGGCAAATAGTGGAAATAATCCCATTTTCGCAATTACTACATTTTTCGCACAACAACAAACAATTTTCTTTCCATATTTGAACCAAATACATTTATTTAAGCATTAAAATGTATATAAAAATTAAATCTCCTGTGTGTTACATTTAGTTTTGCCCAGAAAGAAGGCGGACAAGGGAGACTACTCCGTGTCACATAAATAGATCAAATAAAAACCAATAATCAATCAACCAATCACATTAGCTGATCTGGGAACTATGTATTGTCACAAACCCGGCAGAGATGCCTTCCTTGTGGAATCGGTGAACTCTTGTAATAAATATAATATTAAATATCACTCGTGCAAGTTTTGTTTTTGTTTTTTATTGGTGTTTAACGGCATATCAACAGGTACTATCATTTAACGCCGGGCCAACGGGTTCGATCCCGCATTTAACCTGCTGCCTTCGGGTGTAAATCCCAAAATAAAAACGGAATATTTACATCGAAATACAATATATATTCAGCCCTGAAATTGGAATAAGCTGGGGGTCGTTTCACTAAACTTCGTACGACTAAAATGTTCGTAAGTGCAAAATTATGATAGTATGTAAATTTCCCATTAACAGTGTTTTCTTGAAAACAATTATTGGATTGACATTTATTGAGCATAGGCGGCATATGCAGCCTATGCTCACTAAATGTAAATCCATCAATTGAAATCTCCAGACGATCCTAAATTTGGACTTACGAACATTTTAGTCGTACGAAGTTTAGTGAAACGGGACCCTGACCTGGTGCCAGGTCCATACCACACCAACGTCACTTGGCCTCTTCCCCTGACAGTAATACCGGTACGATTACTCTTTGTACGGGGTATAACCAGATTCAACTCTCACATACAGAAAGTCCAAAGACGTACCTGAGGATCAAACGAGGTCTCCTTTTGGGATTCCGGTAAGGATGAATCCCGATCGTTAAATTACCCATTGCATACTGCCACAGGGCTCCAGATAAGGAATTAGTAATTGAGTATTGTTACTCCATCATTTCTGAAGCAATTGGGTATTTCAAAATTTTAATTGGGTAAAATAAAATCACACTAATGTTTACACATCGACAGACAGCAATTATTGAATAGTTTGTTTCGAAATGAAAACATGTCTTGGCATTTCATTAGAATTGTCTCCTTGGAGACAATTCTAATAAAATACCAAGATATGTTTTCATGGAAAAATAAGAAACATATGCTATATTTGTGGTCTGTTTATTGTTTTCTGCAGCATGATAAAGGTACCACAATTGTTCTCATTGCTTTTTGATACTCACTACTTCTGATTTCAAATGGGTTATTAGCCATTTTAATTGGGTATTTACGGAAATACGCAGCTTATCTGGAGCTCTGCTCCCACCTGCCACCCACCACTCGTCTAAGACACTATACATGTATATAAACGCAGATGACCGAGTAGGGACTGGTCTCTATGTCACCGTTTCTGATAATATGTACTTAAGGAACAAAACTATTGGCTGTTGCGTTTACAGTAGTTTTAAAAGCATTCGGCACGTTTAAAGTGTGTGGAATCCGAAGTGAAAACATTGGTACGATTAAACTGTCCAACCGTTTTTCATACTACAGTAAACGGAACAGCACATGATTGTATTACTTATATTTACATTACATGTTCTGATAGTTTTAAAAGTGCAAATAACCAAATACAGCGTTACAAGTCCGCATTCTTTTCAACGAAAACAATGTCATAAGTTCTTATTATGTAGCCTAAAAATGTTACCTGATAAATATAATACTATGCTAATGTCTTTTGATATCAAGTTTATCAGGCTCGACTCTGAAACGGTAGGAATTCCTCGGCATATATGTATATATATAATAGTGTGGATATGAAAATACAAATGCGGGTTCAAACAATTCGCGAGTGCCACGGCAAACGTTTACCCACAACTGAACGTTATTGTTACATTTCTGTCGGAAATTTCGTGTAATTTGAGCATATATGCAGTTACTTTCGCTACTTTGATAAACCGTTTCATTCAAATAGCTGATTTACATAATTTATGTTTATATACATATGCTGGGGCCGCAGTACACGTCGCGTGATGCAGCCGCATCAACTTCAAAATTTCAGTGCAACCGTTGTGATTTCTGTTAATAGTTTTCAAACGGAATAACGGAGTTTATTGAAACATAGGTTGCCATAAATTGTATAATTTGCTTTAAGCTAAACATATTTGCTTATGACGACGAATCTCTTACCTTAAATGCAATAAAACTCGAGAGCACGTGTGAATGTAAAAAATAATATTCGAGTCTTCGTGAAAGTTTTATAGTGCGTCTTTGGTGCTCGACATATTAAGATCCGTGCGTTTGTATTTTAAAGAAACAATACTGTAAAAATGACATCACAGAGTACGTCACGTCGCAAAACCAGGTTCAGAAATGTTCGGAAACCATGTGATCCCATACCATGATAAAGCATGCTTTATATAAACTATACAATACAATTCCAAAACATAGCATGGTTTTACAGGGAGAAATAAAGAAAATATAATGTCGTCTGCTATTTTAACTATTCACACGTTTCCCAGAAGCAAAGCGTTAATAGACCGTGTCCTCATGAGTATCCATATCATAATTCAAACGGACAGGCTAGTTTAAATTCTCAATACAAACAATAGAAACATTATGAATGTCATATACATGTATGTGAATCCTTTCGGCGTCTTAGACAACGTAATAGGTGTCATCTTTAATTATACCTGGAACTTTACACCCTGTCTACCACTTCCGGTATACTACAGTTGATTTACCTTTGAACTTTACTTCCGGTATACCACTTCCGGTGTTTTCAACTTCCGGAACTCCACTTCCGGATATCCATTTCCAGAACAATATCGTCGACTACCATGTGATGTGACTACATCCGGCTTTATAGTCTTTGACATTCTATCAGCTTCCACTCCCGATCCGGGAACTTTGACATTTATACTTAGTGATTATATTGCATTGGCAATACTATGTGGATATTTTGATTTTGTATATCAAGACTTTTCGACTATATGCAAAATTCAAACGGACATGATATTATAAATACACAATACAAATAATATAAACATTACATGTTGATCAATAATGTTATATGTTCCCTATGTAACGTCATCATATGTTGGCATTTTAACCCGTTTCACTGTATCTTTGACTTTATATGAAGGATATAGACCCTTGGTACCCGTTCTCTGATTGTTTCCCATCGAATATCCGTCCCAGTGGTTCCCGAAAAAGGCTATGACGTCATCACGCCGAAGTTCTATTTCATTGGCTGACATTGGCACGTGATCGTAAATTGCTATTTTTTGATGCGGATTCATGACATGGAAGTAATACGAGTCGTCTAGAGATTTGATTTTTCCGGAAGCGTCTCCATGCAGCGTCTGCATCAGCTCGTAAGCCGCGCGGCAAACCTGCAACGAAGTTTAAAGACATACATGTATCATGATCAGGATCTACACTGTGCGCCATTCCATCAATGAAACACCCGTCATGCTTCTAACAAGCAATATACATGTATATCGTTATCTGGCTATATGAGTGTTGTATTTGATCAGGCGCTTGCATGTATGGACTTTGAAATGTAATTTGCTTTGAATTGTAAGGAGACATCATTTTTGGAGAATGTATTGTGGATATACACGTTCAAACGTCCAACCATACTGACTGGAGGCCCTGCCGCATTCAACCAGTATAATTTGCCTTAAACCCTTTCACCCCTATAAGTGACTGGATTTGGTTTTGACATGTTAATGTTGCAACCAATCCAATCGTCACAAAATGATTAGACAAGTACATGTATGAAAATGGGGTATTTTTTGTTCTCAAGAATATGAAAATTACTTTCGTTGCGAGCCGGCTCATCTGGATCTGCACAGTTTGCATAAACCGCTATAGCGGGTTTCGGCTTCAAGGGTTAAAAGTTTGTACCCGAAAACGTATTAAAATAATGTGTTTATACCTATAATTACTAGACAAGCAATAAACGACATTATATTGCTTACGTTTGATGAAAACGTGCAGACGAGAAAATCCGATCTGGACAGGAAGTGGATATCTGCGATGATACCGCGCAGCGAGGCATCGGTGTTCCGCGAATTGGCGTCCGCCGCCATCTTTGTTGCATTGCTGTCGTTGATAAACTCATATTGTGCGTACCTGGGTAAATGAAAGTACTGAAATAACTGAACTGTATCGCCGGAAACAAATAATAGGAAAGTGCCTGCCCCACACTGTTGATGCAGTCATTGGCAGCCATTATAACAATCTTGATATGGCGCGTGGTGCCCTAAAACACACCAGCATTGCTGAGTATACTTATTTTGCAATAATATAATTTGAGGGAGACATTTTCAATGTAGGGATAAATTTATTAATTTTTATTATACTGAATTTATTACATTATCACAGCCATTGCATTTTTTGTGAAATAGGCCACAGATCACTTAGCCTATATAATGAGGGGAATGAATAAACTCCATCTATCCAACTCTCAGACACAATTTACGAATACTGGAGGGCCCGGCCATGTGCAAAATACGGAACGGTAAAGGATGAATACCATCGTAAAGTTTACCCTTCATATCGCTCCCAACCAAAGCAATTTGAAGTTGGTAATAAAATAATACTGGGTCGTTGGTTTATGTGATGGTGTCAAACTGCATACTCGTTCGTGTATTTACAAAGGTGTGATTAAATGCACCTGTTACCCATGAATTAAATAGTGTTTACCCAGTCTAACTAAATAAAAACTCCAATTACATAAATTGTATTTATAGATTATTATATTATAAATGAGTATTGATGTTGAATGTTATTAATTTAATAATGTTATTTATGACAAAACAAAGCGACGGATACAAAAATGAAAACGAATTGATCAATTTGAATAAGAGCGGCGAATTGATCAAAATGAGAACACATTTATTTGAGAGCGAATTGACACGAGAATGAATTGACCAGATACCCCCAAAAATGGCGACCGACGGCCATAGCTAATGCATCTAACATGGATAAATAAAAAGGCGATACATATAACTAATATCATACATCGGACGCTGACATAACTGTATCTGATGATACAGTAAAAATATACTGATACTACATGACTACTGTCTTTTTCGCGACAACTTGTCAACTTTTAATCATAAATTGTTATATAAACATTGCAAAGATAATATTATTTCACGACAATTACATTTAGCAATACATAAGAATATTAATAAAAGTACCTCGCCCGTGCCTCCTCTAGAACCGACTGCTCGTCCGTTGCTAGGTAAACCCGTCTAACCACACCCGGATGTTGGGATTCGTAAATCTGGTACCAGTCTTCGACATGTTCCATATATTCGGCAAGTTCATGTTTCTCTGCTTCTTTAACTATTTTGTCTGTCCGTCTTATATGGACACTGTATATAGAGAATTGCAGGTTATTGTCGTTTGATATCAAGCTAATCAATCAAGGCTAGGAAACGCGCAGGAATTCCGACGCTCGACGAGGAATTACTACCGTTTCCAAGCCGAGCCTGATACACGTGATATCAATAGACACTATGTTGGTATTATATTTATCAGGTAACGTTCCATGCTAGCTGCTAACTATCAAAAGTAGTTTTCGTTGAAAAGAACGTGGTACATTGACGTCAGTCGGTAGCGTCATGTGACGCCATTCGACCAATGAAACGTCAGTTTACGCCATTCGACCAATGAAATGTCAGTTTACAATGTGTTGTAACCCGGATATTCGTATCAGGTCAACGCCAAATCACAGCTCGTTACCTGATAAAAACATCGCCATCGCATCACGATTACGAAGCTAATCCCTCGCTGACAGCCTTCATCATAAACTGAACATAGGTTCTCAGTGACCTTGGCCTTTGAGGTTCATACGTGGGATGTTTGTGGTGAGACAATGCACCATCCCTAGACATACATCGTGGCCAAATATTATCAAAATGTGAGAAGGGGTTAAAAAGAAATAGGGAATTGAGACGAAAATACCTTAAACGCAGTTTTGCCTTACAAAGTTAACATGATAACTAAGTGACTATGGCCTTGGCCATTTCGATGTGACCACGAGACATGTGTAGCAAAGCATCATACGTTGGCCAAATATGATCAAAATGTAACAAGGGATTTAAAAAAAATAGTGAAAACAGGCGAAAATATCTTTAACGTATTTGCCTTACAAACAAGGTGAACAGAAGTCCTTAGTTAACTTGGCATGGATGTTCAGACGTGTGCGTGTATGCCAAACAACGTTTAGTAATGATCCGACTAACGGATCAATCCGTATTAAAAATGAATTTCATTGACGTTTAATTAGATATATGACGTCACGTGATGTTATTTAATGACGTCAGTGTGGTGCCGCGACGTTAAAGAGCAAGATTACTACACCACCACCTGCGCTAATCTAGCCAATATTTGTCAATTGTTTTATTTCAAAATACTTGAATATTGAGCTTGAAATCAAGCAGCTTGATTGTCTGAGAGTGAGCTGTGCTACAGCTCAGGTTCAGCCAATCAACCTGCTTTATTTCGAGTTGAGATTTCCAAACTATGCTCAGAAACGTTGAGATCTGGACAAGATTAGCGCAGGCGGTTGTGTAACGTCATACCCAACAATAGGCGAGCTAAATCCCAGCCTCCGTGACATCTCTTCAATACCCGTATTTAAATGCATCTGAGGCCTGGTCAAGTATTTCACAAACTGTCCGATCCACCATACCGAGGGGGCAGCGTGGAACAGCATAATTCTATCGGCCAGGTCGTCGGGAACAGCCAGCGGAAGATATTCCGGCATTGGTCGGAGGTCGGTGATTGGTTGCATATTGATCACCTGATTGGCTTGCATGGATGTCTGACCTGGTGGATAGATGAAGGGAGATAATCAAGGGCAAAATGTGAAACGATGATTCGCAGTCAAGGACTGACCAGATATAGAATATGACCGTTTGTTTCAAATGTAGTGGAATCATATCTATATAAAGTATATCTGACCCTGTTCTTCTTAGGGAATATTATACAGAGCACTGAGTTGCCATCTCCGCCATTTTAGTTTGTACATGTTATCGGACGGTGTTACCACTTGGAGGGTTTGACACCTATAGCAAATAATATGGCAAGCAAATCTAATAAACTTTTGTGCAATACATCCCACATAAACCGGGTATGGAAGGTGTTCGAGCCAATTCCCACACTTAAATATAAGCCGAATAGAATAGAATAGGACGACAACGTCCTATAAATATTATTCCAGCAGACTAAACAAAAAGATAGATATCTGAGCATTTCTACCATCACTCATAAAATATACACGTTTCCAATGTGTTAAATGTCAAATTGATGCACTGACTCTGATTAAAAGTGATCTGCGATAGGTAAACAACGTATTTACTCGCATAGCAGGCCAGTATACAGTAGTGACAATACACTCAGATGGCTGCCTACACGTCACTGAATTCCATATAGTAGTCATGGTAATACAGGGATATATATATATATATACAGCAATGCGTATTGTTCTTACTGTTACACAGTCTTTACGGAATTCTCAAGCATTTTAACAAAGAGTCAACAAACCCTTCATATATCATACTTTGTATATAAATTTGATAAAAACAAGGAATAGCTTGCTGTAGTCAGATGTCTCCCCATCATGTTGCACCAAATTGTATGCATCTGTTTGTCATATTTTAGCGGTATGTGTCAAACTAAAGTCGTAAAACTGGCTGATGGCTTGTACACGCGTAGATGGCAGACATGAAAACTCCATGCACTGTGTAAGATATAGTAGGAAGATACTGTTCACATGTATGTTATGCTTATATCTCATCACATTTACGAAGCAATTAACCATGAATCATTGAATGATCAGGGGGCCCACGTGTTTTTATCAAAGGAAACAAACTATGCATTACTTGCATTCGTATTTCCATGTTACGTATTTCTGATGTGTTTCTTCTATTGGGGGACCGTATACCGCGAGCCTTAGACTGCGTATCTGTGCCTGTTAATCAATGTGTGTTTACCGCTACACGCTTGCTGTTTTATGTAGCCTTAAGTAAATAGGTCATAGACATATATACAGTGGCACCTCTCTAAACCGGACACCCTGGGAGGTCACACAGGGTGTCCGCTTTAGAGAGATTTCATTGTAAATCAGGCATTTGATCATTCTGAGCCATATGTGCGTGCTATGTGATCATGAACAAACATTATCACCTGAGATAAATGACGAAGAAACTCATAAAAAATATGATCACATATACATGTATGTTTATGGTATCCGGTTTAGAGAGGTGCCACTGTACTTGACTTTAGTGGTAATTGCTTCATAAGAGTGATGTGATATATTGTATATGACTATCAGCTAGAAGATAATAACGACGCTGTGACCTTTGATTGGTTTGTATAACCTTAAATACTTACATAAATGCATTCCAGCGTATAACGCAATGTAAGTATTTAAAGGCCATATAAACAGAAAAATTAAATTTAAAAATATATTTTGTAAACTGGTAGATAAGGACAATGTAAACGATATGCAGAAAACCCCATGCAAAAAGTATAATCCGATCAAAAGTTATGCACGTTTTACCAATTGTACATTTTATGCAAATTTATGCAATTTTTTTCCAACAAAGTTTTGAAAATCCCAATAAAAAAGGTTTATTTAAAATAAAAATATTTGTTATTTGTACATGCGGTTGTCAGCATTTATTTCATATCATCAAATTGTATTATTTACAAAAATATAAAAAAAAGTTTTTCATATGACCTTTAAGAGGTCAGGTATGCATTCTTGTAACCCAGTTCTACCTGACTCCTTCCGTCTTGTTGGCATACTATTTCTATTTTAGTGAAAGGTCTAATATTCTCATTGACCATCTGAATGTGCTGTTAAAAGCAGCATTATGCAATATATCGGTCATAAATCAATAAAGTGGAATAAAACAATTGTCTTTATTTCTTAAAAGTATGCGTCACACATATAAAGATGAATGAACTGTCCAAATATTAAAGCAATCCTTCAAGTGATATTGAAGATATTACATTATGTAGAAGCTCTTACAAAGTTTTCGACGTAACAAAGTGTTTCAGTGATATTTCGATGGTGACAAAGGTCAAAGTCGTGTTAAAGCCATTGACCGACGCTTGAACTCTACATTAAGAGTATATCTAAACATATTTAATAAATAACGCTAATCCTTATCTGTAATACTATACAATATTTATCGCCAGAATTGTGTTGTAGTATACGTAATATACGAAACCGAAAGTAGACAGCTGGAAAATCATAATTTCTACAGTATGAATCACGATATGATATTCCCTTTTACGCGAAGCGTCAAGGTCGACCGGAAGAAGCTCGTTCAACAATGAAAATGATTTAATCTGTGCGCCATCTTTGGTTCAATCGCGAATGCTCAATGTATCAACATAAATATCACGTGACACGCGATTCAGAAAAGCGTGAAATTCAAGAAACATTGAATGGGCTACGTAGCCAGTTGGTGCAGCCCCAGGAAAAATAATATAAGACCATATTTCTGGCCGGTATTAATATTCATAAGCATAGACAATAAGCATATTTAACAAACGAAGGCAGTTCAACACATTTCCGTTATTTAAAGGTGGTGTGAGTGTGTGAGAAATGTTCAGATGATTCAAGTGTACAAGTATCGAAACAATCCTTCGCGTAATATTGAATATATTACATGTTGGAGAAACTCTTAAAAACAATTTGACGCAACAAAATGCAGTCTCCGCGAAAGTCGTCGGTCCGTCGGACATGTCCGTTAAAACTGCCACCGGTCCGACGGTAAACTGGAAGTCGCCGGACCGAATGTCCGACTATAAAAAAAAAGTAAGAACAAAATTTATTTTTGTTTACTTTTTTATTCTAAGCTTCAACATGTTCAATGAAATCACCTTCCTTTGGTATGCGCTTCTGGAGCTAGCTAGCTTTTCTTATATGACTGATATACCTAAAACGCTAAAAAGGTCTTAAATATCACACAAAATCAATTTTCATTTTTTATAAAAAGAAATTTGGTCTGGTAAAATTACAGGTATGGTAAAAAATTCAAGTTTACCAGACCGATTGTCTTGTAAAAGTTTGGCAGTTTCGCGGAGACTGAAAATGGCTAAATATTTCAGCAACATTTCGAAGGTGAAAACGGTAAAGGTCGTGTTAATGGTGGCGCGAGTGTGTGACAACTGTTCAGGTGATTCGAGTGTCCAAATACCGAATCAATTCTTCGCGTACTGTTGAAGATGTTACATATTGGAGAAACTCTTACAAACATTTCGACGTAAGTGTACACGAACGGGCGGACGTACGGACGTACCGAACCTCAAGAGCAACGCATTATGCACCACTTCCATTAGGATAGGGGGGCATAAAACTCATCGAATATAAGTCGTTGGTTGTATACGAAATATAGAGAATAGTAGCTTAGTGCCGTGAATGGGAAAAAATATCCGGCAAGGCTCAATAATTTCTTTATTTCTCATCAGAAGTATATGTTGTGACCACTCATTTGAACCGTCTCGCCGAGACGGTTCAAATGAGTGGTCACAACATATACTTTGGTTCAGAAATAAGGAAAATAGATAGAGAATAGTAGGTTAGTGCCGTGAATGGGAAAAAATATTTGGCAAGGCTCAGGAAACGGGATGGGCGAGGCTCTGACGAGCACATCCCGTTTCCGTGCCGCGCCAGATATTTTTTCCCATTCACGGCACTAACCTACTATTCTATTTATCCCGTCAACACCTACAAATGGCTGTAAAATGCAAAAATAGTATTGACTGGATATCAAAAATGTTTCACGGTACCGTGTTTCACGGCACATACGCACTATGTTGACGGGATAAAATGCAATCCAGTACAATAAATGTCTACTCCTGCACAAATTAGGTAGCTAAGTGTACAAGTGCGTCGTCAGGTGATGTTCGATAGGTTCGTAAGAAATCCATTTTTGGAGCCAGCAGGATTTTGTTTATATAAATTAGGTCCACGATAGCTATTTTCTGTGCTTGAATGATTATAGTATTCAAATGCCCTATTAACAAAATATAGTACAGCGGAGACAAATTATTGTAATATGCCGATTCCCAAAACTCTTTTCCCAGGAGTAATTAACTATTCGTTCCCTCCATTTAACAATTCGTTCCCACGAAATAACAATTCGTTACCACGGGAACGAATTATATCATGGGAACGAATTGTTAATTCGAGGGAACGAATTGTTATATCGTGCGAATGAATTGTTAATTCGGTGGAACGAATTGTTAAATTGAGGGAACGAATTGTTATATCGTGGGAATGAATTGTTAATTCGAGGGAACGAATTGTTAAATTGAGGGAACGAATTGTTAATTCGAGGGAACGAATTATTAAATTGAGGGAACGAATTGTTATTTCGTGGGAACGAATTAATAAACAAAAATCTATGTCCCCTGTGGGGCTCCGTAGAATACAAATATCAAATGTGGACTTACCCGAGTCATATGTACAGTTGCTACTGAGCGGCATGTACTCCGACTGCCAGGCGTACGGCGAGTTTTTCCAAATGTTTGACTTCATGATTAGCGTCCTCTCTGTCGCGTAGGCAACGACGAGGCAGAAGGTCACGTGGTGCAGCTGACAACCGTAACCGCACGTGTATGTGGGGTTACAGACTAGCTTCTTAGCCGTGGAGCAGTTTTTTGGATTCTGTAAGGTAGTAATACAGTATAGTAGAACCTCTCTACACAGGACACTATTTAAAAAAGTATATATTTATTTGCAATGTCCCATCCGCAATGTGTAGCCCAAGTCAATAACATGTCTGATTTCGGACGATAGATGTGCACATTTTTTAAAACACAGAAATCTCTATACAGGCTATCGATATTGCACAGTCATATATATCTTGCCTGTACACAGTTTCTACCATGTATACTGTATTGTGTGCAGTAAGGAATATTTACTTTGTATGGACTTGTGCTGCTGTCATAAACGTGTTGCTAGCAGGCTATATGTGGCCAGGTTGTCATACCCGCATGTCTAAAATTAGGTGATTGGAGTGACCTGATAATGTACACAGTGTAACATGGCCATTGTATATTTTGTAACTAACAACACTTATAACCACTGCATCGATCATGGTGTATACATTGACATGAGATGATAGATAGCACATTATAATTGTTATCCTTGCAACTAAGTGTACAAAGTGTGTTTATTAGTTTATCTGTCATATGTTTTGCTGTATGTGTCAAACGCTACAACGGGTGAAACTGACCGATGGCATGTAAATACTAAGATGGCCAAGATGGCAACTCCATGCACCGTATACGATACAGTAACACAAGAATTTACAAAGCAATTATATTTGAATCAAACGATCATCAGGTATAGAACATGTCCTTAACGCAGCAAAACTTAACATTGGGTGAACATTTGTATACAAGCAATGTATATTAGTTTCCTTTCACAAGACGTCATACTTCACAAATGTATTTATCTGATGGCATTATAATATCATAACTTAATAAAACTTAACAGAAGGGGTAATGCTGATCAGGGTCTACACTGGTCGCAAAGGTCAAGGCACAAGTTCTCCATTCTCATAGGCATATTCGTATTTCAGTACTCTGTAATTGACATCTCCATACATGCATTCGTAATTTCTTACTCAATAATTCACATCCGCATATTCGTAATTTGATATTCCATAGTTCACGTCCCCACATCCGTGCCATAC